>CM037857.1:22514641-22964641 GCA_021292105.1 Anadara kagoshimensis
ACCTATAAATTTTGATACAATTTTTATACAGAATCTTTGTTTAATATTTAAATTTGATATGGACTGGAATAAATATTTTTCTTGTGTGTTAAAATTAGGATATGAGCAATTTATTAGAACAAATGCAAAAATGTGCAAAATATTACTCATTTTCTTGGTAAAATCAATGATTCCATTGCCAAGGTTACTGATATTTAGATTTTATCCGCCTATAAGTGAAGTATGTTATATAGGGATACTGAATATATATGGGTTGGTATATATAACTTTTAGTCTAAATGTCTGAAAAATTAAGTTGAAAATCTGGTACTAGTTTTTAAAAAAGCAATAAAAATAGGGGAGGGTTAAGGGATTAAGATACTCCTGTCCTGTGTAAGATCTGTCAATCTGTAAACTATCTTGTATGATATTTCATATATTTATAAATGCATATAATAATTTAATGATAAATATCACTTGCTTTCAATGAAAGTTTACTTTTGGCTTTCATGTAACCCTGATATCTTCAGCTTTAGTGGTTTCTTTTTCAATCATGTTTTTATTAAGTGGGTATATAACTAGGGGTAATCAGCAAAAGAATTCATAGGTAATATGAAATGAGCATTTGGTTATTTGGTATCAATCGCTATATTTTTAAGTCACCTGCATACCTCTGTTTGGTTATATCACTGTGTATACCTGGATGAGAAACTATTTAACCTATATATTCTTGAACAGTATATCTAGGTGATTACACCAGAAATAAATTAAATTATGCTTGAAGGTTTAGCATCTTGGCCAATCCTTCCCCCCTACCACTATGGCCGAGATCATTCCAAACAATATACTTTGGGCATCATCCTCTAATGTAGAAAGCTGCTCCTGATAAAACCACATAACATTGTAAACAAATGACCTTGATCTTGGGCCAGTAGATGCCACTTATTTGCATATTGGTTACAATATTGTCATTGTATATTTCAGTTAATTGCATTATTTTTTCTACATATTTACCACTTTTTAGGGGTAAAAAGTGTTGTTTTGAACGAATTTTAAGAGCCAAAAAACCATTAATTAGTCATTGTGGATTTATTGATTAGCTGATTTAGTTAAAATTTGGAACACTCAAACTAGATGGCCATTTAACATATAAAACAGTATTTGCTGTCAAAGTTTTCATTTAAACAATATTAGCATAATATGCAAATCAGATGGAATTTAAGCCAATTCCTTAAAAAAAATCTTCTCTGCAACTACTGAACCAATTTAAACAGAATTTGTTGTTAGAGGTCTTTGCTGGATAAAGATTGAAAATTGGCAACCATTACAAAAAATGTAAAAACGCATTATTATGAAGTGTATGTATTTATTGGCCAAATTTTGTTTAATTTGGATACTTAGAAACTAAATAGATAGACATTTAATAAATGTAATGGGATTTGCTGTCAATTTTTGTGTTTACACACCATGTCCAAATTTAATCTTGTGAATGCCCTTAGGCCCGTGCTGTCCAGGTGGTGAGGGATATAGGCCCATTGGCCCTCTTTTTTGTTTTGGAAAACAAAAATATTCAAAAGAATTTATATTTCTTATGGACAAAAGCGTACCAGCTTACCACTTTTATTCCGTGGAATTCTTGTTTTGTTGTTAATTGACGAGATGCACAGGCGGGCTATGCTGTCTTATGACTGCTCTTGTTGTATCTGCTATTAATTAATTATTGTTTCATATTTATATCAATTTTCAGTTCTGGAAGTCAAATGAAACGATGTCACAAAATATGTGCAGTTGATGTTACTTCTATTCCGGATGCAAGATTTTTACAGCTGCTTCCAATTGATATGACCACAAATGTTAATTATGTGGTTTCAATTCTAGAGGTAATCTTATTGAAAACAGAAAAAAATATTTGCTTTAATTTTTTATGCCCCCTTAACATAAAGGGCATACTGATTGCACTTAAAAAGTTAATTATTACTTGCGATAAATAATAAATGTTTATAACTTCCTACATGTATAAAGCTAGTCAGGTGTAACAATCAATGTTAATGCATGGTACTTTATGTCATTCACATAAAATTCAAGTTTTAACTCACCTGGACCAAAAGTTCCGATGAGCTATTGCAATTTATTACAGTCCGTCTTGCGTGAACTTAATATTATAATCTTTTCCTCCAACACTACTGGGCCAAATTTGATGTCACAATGTGACTTTTATGCCTTGGTAACAAGATGGCCACTCTACTAAGAATAGCAAAAAAAGACAATAAGATCTTCTTCTCTGAAACCAAAAGGGACACACAAATTTTGATATTTGAATTCAGCATACTTTGGATCATTAAAATTGTGTTTTTCATGAGCATTGGACGAAAATAGGTTATTCACTTTTCGTAAAATTATGTAATTTTTAATATGAGACATTTATTGTTATAATTCATAAATTGCTGAAGGTAATAGTATGAAGTTTTCACTGTTGATCTTGACTTGCAATTTTTTTCCGATTGAAGTCAAGGTCAAAGGTCAAGTTTTTTTTTACTTTTGGTAATATGGTTTTTTTTAAACATTTTAGTTAATTTTAGGTGATATATCAATCAAGGTCATGGGTTCAAAGGTCAAGGTCACAGATGTACAAATTTACCAAAATAGTTAAGTGTGTGCAAAATTGAACTTTTTGTACAGGCATGAATATGTAGGTATTGGTCCAATGTTCATTTTGATATATGATAAAAGGCCATAAATTAAAAGGTCAAGGTCACAGATGTAAACAAGCTCTGAAATGATTAGTTAACGCAAAAAAACTATAAACTTTTTGTTTAGCATGAATTTTAGAATAATTTAGGTACTATCCAATCAGTCATTTTGATATATGAATGAAGGTCATGAGTTCAAAGCTCAAGGTCACATGCATATGAATACCAAAATGATTAATTATCTTGAAAACTATTTACTTTTTGAACATGCATGTATATTAGAATATTGTAGGTATTAACCTAACAACCATTTTGATATATGAATGAAGGTTATGGGTTCAAAGGTCAATGTCACAGATGTGAACAATTTCTGAAATGATTATGACTTAAGGTCATGGGTTCAAAGGTCAAGGTCACAGGTGCGAATGAATACCTAAATGATTAATTATCGTGAAAACAATGGACTTTTTGTATATGCATGTTTAATTAAGGATTGACTTTCTCTTTATTCTGGGACATCATTTGATGTTCCGGAATAAAAATAAAGTGAAATCTTATATTTACAATATTTATTCCATCATTCTTTTTTTCAAAATTCTCGAATGCATCATACAATTAAGAAAAAACTGGTAAATATCGATTCTCTCGGCAGTGTAAACATTCTTGGAACAGCCAATATGCCAATAACGATAATTCTTGCCAACTCATTGTTGATGTGATGTAATATGTGGCTTACAAATAGTACGCTGAAAACAAAAGTTCATTTCTTTAATTTTTATTCGAATAGACAACTAAGGATGCAAATTCATATTGATTGTCAAATTACAACCGTTGAATGTTGAATTTGTTTTAAAAAATCCTGATTACTTAGATTATAGGAAATTAGAAACAATTTGCATTGTTTTGTTGGACTTAGAAGTGCATATGTGTATTAATCCACACAACGAATGTAGAAAGCGAGGTTCATTCTACAAGGAGTTCATCATATGCATTCAAAATGTATTGTAAATATATAGAATATTATTGATAATGACACAATGGTTATTTTGATATATAAATGAAAGGCATGGGTTCTAATGTTACGGTCAAAGATAGAAACAAGTACTGAAATGATTATTTATCTCAAAAACTATAATCTTTTTGTATAGGGATATATGGTAGAAAATTGGCCTTTTTATCATTTTGGTATTTGAATGAAGCTCATGGGCTCAAAGGTCAAGGTCACAGGTGAGAGTTAAGGCCCATGGGCCTCTTGTCGTTTGTTTCAAACCTTTTGATAAGTTGGATCTTTTCTGTCATTTTTGCATGAAGGAAAATACCTCTATGTCAACAGTCAGCGGTTGTCATAAGTAAAGATTGGCTGTATCAAGACAAAAGCTGTGTTGTTTAAATAATAAAATATTATTTTAAATCACATTTCTATATTTTAAACTGAAGTATGACTTATTGTAGGAAAAACTGTGATTAACGTGTGAACATGTACTCCATTTCAATAAATATGAAGTCCATTTTGATCCTTCTCAGTATTTACTGTCCATTTTGGTATTTGAATACGCCTACAAGCATTTAGGGTCAAAATTGGGCCACAATTTAAACACAGGGCGTCTTCACCACAAGAAATTATGGTAATCCCCTGCAGCTTAAAGTTGGTACAGGCATATCTATCAAAACTTTGCAGACTTTATAACTCAACCACAAGAGATATAATTAGGGTATCGATTTATATCCCTTGGTCATGTCATGGGTTGGGGTGGGGATGGAACTTATGGTTTTAGTAGAACATGGTGATGTAGCAAATCAAAAGAGAAAAATTCATTTAGTTTAACCTAAGCACAAAAGAATCAGTAGATATCCCACTCCACTTCAAGCACCACAATTGCTGGTTTGGCCTTAGGATGAGGTCAAAAGGCCAAATTAAGATAGGTTTTTATGATTTATTTTCGGAAACCTGTCAAATTCAAATGAGAAGTAGGTTAGCTTATTTGTAACAGTCATGCTGATGCATGATCTGAGTGCAATATACTCACAGATAAATTAAAAAAAATAGTTGAACTATCTTCATTTAATTATCTTGCTATTTTCTTTTCAGGGAAACTCATGCAAAGGAATTTTATCACACTATGTATGTAATGGTAAAAAGACTTCTAATTTTATCATTCTTACTGCGACTTCTAATTTTATCGTTCTAACTGCTATGATTTCTGGTTTCTGATTTGTTATTTGCAGTGTTCATTTACATTCAGCATGGAAAAAGCATGAATTCAAACCTAAATTAATAATACTTCTTTTGCATAAAGTCCTCTTTTTTAGCTCACCTGACCAAAAGGTGTGTGTGTGTGTGTGGTGTGTGCATTGTTAACACCTATTTTAGACATCTCCTTTTAAACTAGATGAGAGAAACTTGGTCAGAAGTATGTATGGGTTGGTGCATGGCAAGGCTATCTTAACTAGGTCAAGGTGACCAAAGGGTGCAAAAATCATAAAAAATCAATGATTGGAGAAAAATCTGATGTGATATTTGGCTTCTATAGAGTATAAGCCTAGAGTTTGTTAATTTTGTAAAATTGGGACAAAAAATGGGTTACATATTTTTTCCGTTTGATTTTAAAAAAAAAATGTTAAAAAGCTTCAAATTGTTATAACTTGACTATTTGACGAGATAATGACGCAGGGTTTTCAGTTGTGACAATTTCTTGTTATTATCTTTAAAATGAGGTCAAAGTCAATTGTATAGGTCATGAACTGTTTTTTAACCTCAGGTTTTTAATATTTTCTGGAAAACTATCAACTTTTTGTATAGGCATGTATATTAGAATGTTGTAAGTATATATACATGTATTAATACAATAATCATTTTGATGTATAGAGAAACGTAATGGGTTTACGGGTCAAGGTCACAAATATGACAAAATGCCAAAATGGTTAATTATCTCAAAAACTATAAAATTTTTGTATAGGCATTTTTATTTGAATGTTGTAGGTATTGATACAACAATTATTTTTATGTATTGAAAAGGTAATGGGTTCAAAGGTCAACGTCACTGATGCAAAACAATACTGAAATTGTTAATTATCTTGAAATCTTTAAAATTTTTGAATAGGCATGTAAATAAGAATGTTCTAGGTATTTATACAGCAATCATTTTGATGTTTTAAAAATTATCATTGGTTGGAAGGTCAAGTTCACAGATGCAAAACTATACCAAATGGTTAATTATCTCAAAAACTATAAACATTTTGTATAGGCATGTATATTTTAGTGTTGTAGGTATTGATACAAATATCGTTTTGATGTATAGAAAAAGTTCATTGGTTCAAAGGTCGAGATAACAGGTGCAAACCACTACAAAATTAATTATTTTGAAAACTATATAGGCATGTAAATTCAAGGTCACAGATGCAAAATAGTTTAACATTGGACCCTATGGGAAAAATAAATTTTTGGCTATCTTCTCAGAAATGACTGAGGCGAATTTAACCAAACTTTAAAGAAATGATGTATAGAAGGTCCTTTACTTTGATTGCCGAAATTTTTCTGATCTGCCAAAAAACATGGCTGCCAGGGCAGAAGATAGTTTAACATTGGATCCTATGGGAAAAGCATATATATGCTATCTCCTCTGAAGCTAGTGAAGCAAATTGAACCAAACTTAACAGGAATGATGTATAGAAGGTCCTTTACATAGATTGCCAAAATTTTCTGATTGGCCAAAAAACATGGCTGCCAGCGCAGAAGATAGTTTAACATTGGACCCTATGGGAAAAATGAATTTTTGGCTATCTTCTCAGAAATGACTGAAGCGAATTTAACCAAACTTTAAAGAAATGATGTATAGAAGGTCCTTTACTTTGATTGCCGAAATTTTTCTGATCTGCCAAAAAACATGGCCGCTAGGGCAGAAAACAACTTAACATTAGGCCCTATGGGAAAATGATTCTTAAATTGATTCCTTTTTTAATTTCATTTCATATAAAGTGTTCAAATTATTTTTAAAAGTCATCTTTATAATATTATTTAATGTAACAATTTGTAAATTTCGAATTATTTGTTTTAGTAATTTTTTGCATGATTTTTGTTGCTTTTTGTCCATGTCTCTTCTTGTCACTTCTGGGCTCTAATTAGTGAGACCGCCAGTTCCCGCCATTTTAAGTACTTCCTGTAGGTAAGAATCATGGCTGTCTATGTTATTACAGGGCAGTTAAATAACTGTTTAAGTATTTTATTTAAGACAGAAAATGTAGATAAACACTTGATTTACCCATTTTCATATTATTAGAAAAGAACTATGTTCAAATACACATATGGTAATACACAGACCAAGATTCTGCTAGTGCAGTACCATTGGCATGGCTGTATTAATATGGGTATATATACATCTATGTATGGAACACTTAATAAGATTACTTGACCCAGGTGAGCGATACAGGCCCAGCCTTCTGAGCCTCTGGTTTATATAGGAATGATTCATAGAATATTGTAGGTATTGCATTAACAATTGTTTTCATATATGGTTCAAGGTCAAATATTGAAAGGTCAAGGTCACAGCTACAGAAGAATACTTAAATTGCTAATTACTTAAAAACTATCAACTTTTTGTATAGGCATGTATATAAGACTATTGTAGGTATTGAAATGACAATCATTTTGATGAATGGTTAAAGATCATATGTTGAAAGGTCAAGGTCACAGCTGCAATAGAAGACTTAAAATTGCTAATTGTCTAGAAAACTATTACTTTTTTCTATAGGCAAATATAATAGAAAATTGTAGGTATTGACATGATGATCATTTTGGTATAGGGTTCAAAGTAATATGTTCAAAGGTTAAGGTCATATCAACATAGGAATACTAAAAATATTAATTATCTTGAAAGCTATTAATTTCATGCATAGTCATGTATATTAGAATATTGTAGGTATTGACATGACAATCATTTGTGGTTTTAAGTCATATGTGTTCAAAGGCCATGGACATAGCTGCATAATTATACTGAAATTGATTAATGATTGCACTACAGTTACTTCATGCATATTTTTAAGCTACTTATAAAATAAGTGAGTGGATCTATTTCTGATTAAGTTTTGTGAGAGTTTTTAACTTGCGAAACTTTTAAAGTTTCTGTATTTAATATATTGTCTAATGCACTTTGCAAACAATATTGGACATATCTTCAGGTGAGCGTTAAGGCCCATGGGCCTCTTGTTTTGTATAGGCATGTATCGTTTTGATATAATGATAAAGGCAATATGTTCAAAAGTCAGTCAGATACCAAAAAAAATGCCAAAATTTGCCTAGTATGTTAAGCTTATACCCTTATTTTCAAAATTTAACCTGAAATAGTAACTATCATGAAATAATTTTACATTTGTCTTTTAAGCTCTTATTTATCAGGTGAGCATATCAGGCCCAATGTGCCTCTTGTTTATAATTATAATTTAAAATGATTTTTAATTGTTTTAAAATATCTTGTCTCTTATTTACATGTACATGTAACTGCATTTCAACAATTCAGGTTTCAAAGCATTTGTATTTCAGTGCCATATTTATTTTAAGTATAAAGAGTTATAACTATTTTGAGGAGAATGCTTCTTGTAAAACAGGTTGAACTCTTTGTATCAGCTGCAGTCTCATCTGTAACCATTATATGAACAGAAAAACATGCCATTCTTATCTTCCATTTCTTTCTGTTTATCAGCTTTATTTTCACTTCACCAATCTTTTTTCTTACCAGGTGCAGGAGGATTATACTTACTGTCTTTTTACTGACATCCTGGTACACAATATAAGGGCCCTAATAATATTTTATCTCAAACCTATTGAGGCTGAAATGTTTACACGAGTACACGATACAGATCTGATTTTGACCTGTTAACATTTACAAAAATAGGTAACTGTTTAAACATAACCTTTGACAGCCATATTGGACTACACTTTATTAAGTGCAATATAAAATACATAGAGAATCATTGATTAAACTGAGAAATAAAATGGAGTTCTGATTAATTTTACTTTGAGATCACCTATCGGAACTTGATCTGTCAGTAATTTAGTTATGCATGAGCTGCACAGGTAATATAAAAAGCTGACTAAAAGTTCTTATTCCAACCTTCATTCTTTATGATGATCAATTTGTCTTAATTTTAGCATTATATCAAATATATATATAAAATTGATTATAACACAGAAAATATTAACTGTCAGATGTTTATGCCAAACATAATGATTGAACATTTTTACATACACTGAAACGTTTGTTCGTGTAAAAAGCTTTGTTTCATTTCTGTTAAACGTGTACACATTTACTTATTCTGTAAATGTTTCAGCCTTACCACTTGTGCATGCAACATTCAGAACTTATTATTAACTCATTTAGTTTAATCTGCAATTTTTGCAGACTGCACCGGTTTTTGCACCAGTTTAATATTCATGGTGGAGGTTTTGGCAAAGGGCAAAAGTAGCAATATTCATGCCTTTGTTAAAAAAATTGCTGTTTTCTTTGAAAACATATAATGGGCCAATGTGGATTTATTTATGAGCACATACAAACTAGATAGATAGCCATTTAACATGTTATTATTCACATAATATTCAAATTATATGTGTTTTTAAACTATTTTTTGGAAATCTTTGGAACACTACAATCAATATTTCCAATATCTAATATTGCTTCTGTTCTCAAAAATAAAAACCTATACTAATAAGCTAATTTTGATTTATTTATGGGTCAATTGAAAATAGATAGGTTGCCATTTAACATCAAAACTTGTTTTTCTGTCAAAGATTTGGTGAAAAGAGTTAGATAAAAAATTAACACTGCCCAAACTTAATCTTTTGAATGCCTTCAGGCTCATGTTTTCTGGGCGAGTGATACAGGCTCATCGGGCCTCTTGTTTTGATATAAACATTAAATGTTGCAAAATTTTATTTTTGTGATGATACAAATTTGCATTTGAGTAAGGTGTACTTGGTAATTTTCAGATGCAAGCAACTAAGTAAAACTTTTAAGCAATCCATCATCAGTTGAATCTTTGAAGAAAGGTATCCCTAGTAAAAAGAAAATATTTTTTTATAGGTGAAGAAAAAGTTGTTGATAATTGTTCTAATTTTGAACAACGAACAACAAGAGCCTCTAGTAAAGAAGATTCCTGTGAGCAACAGCAGGGTAGATTTTCAGCTTTACAGTTGGAAACTGGCTTACTTGGACAGCATGGTGGAGAATTGCTTTTGGAATCACCATTTTCAACATTAACACCAAATATGTTAGGTATCATTGTAAAAGGTACAAAGGTAAGTCATTTAATTTGAATAGATATTTCAGTTGCAGTTTTCAATTTTAGTCCATGTGGAATATGCAGTCATTAGGCACAGATCCAGAAAAACTGATAATACCCATTATGTTGCTTGTCTTTTATTTTAAAGGGTTGTTTTGAAGTGAAGGACAAGAAAACTGAATGAAGATATTTTTATTATTAAAAAAAAGATCTAGCCTCTTCAATCCAAGACAAGAATAATGATTTTTTGAAAAAAGTAATGCTTAGAGTACATACTTGTTTAAGAGAATGTCTGTTTGATGTTACTCACTTTTATTAGCTAACCTGAGGGTCATGTGAGCTTATGGCATAGTGCTTGTGTTTGCATGTGTGTGTGCATGCATTCTTAACATTTATTTTGGACTTCTCCTCTATTACTACTTGACAGATTTCAATGAAACTTGTTCAAAGGTATATATGGGTTGGTGCAGTTTAGATTTTATTGTGTTGTTGCCACGGGTACCAAAAGAAGGTCAAGGTCACCTAAGGGTGTAAAATCTAATAAAAACCTCTTCACTTAATCTGGTGAAGGTAGAAAAATTTGATATCATATTAATCTTCTCTAGGTTGGTATAGTTTGTTCATTTTGTGAAAATGTGTCCGCATTTGGGTAAAGGATTCTTGCGTTAAGTTTTGTAATAACTTGATTACTTAAACAGATAATGACATGCGGTTTTCAGTTGTGGAAAATCCTACAAAATGAGGTCAAATGACAAGGTCATGACATATTTTTAGACATATGTAATTTTACTACTATTTAAGCTATTTTGCTCATATTTCAACATGGGGTATAAGTTTTTTTTAACATGAGTAATATGTCAGAGTTCACAGTCATAACCTTCATGATTAAATAAGTTTAAAATTTGTTTCTTCTTTACATGTTAAGATTTTGTCATTGGGGTTTTCAAGATTTGATGTTTCAGGAATGGACTTTCAAATGAAGTCAAGGGCAGAGGTCACAGTCATGCTGTACCATGACATTATTTTATGATTTTTGTTAAATGCAATATACAAAAATTTTATCACGGAAATTGCACATTTCAGCTAGTGATTATTTGTCAGGTGAACGTATCAAGCCATTAAGCCTTGTGTTTCTTTCATGCAAGAGGTAAAACAAACAAAAAATATTTTCAAAAATTAATTATGTATTATGGAAAATTGAAATGGTTAAAACAAATATCCAATTTTTATTTTTTTAAGATGATGCTGACAATACTCAGGATAAGCAGAACACATTTTCAGAAGTTAGAGGATAATGAAGATCTTATATTCGAAGACAAAGCTTCAATTAGCTACTCAGAATTTTATGATATATTGGATTATAATGAAAGAAATGAGGTTTTAGAGGCAATGTTGAGAATGGGATTATTGCAGCATTTTATGTGGAAACCAAGATAATTATTTATTCACAAAGTGGACAGTCTTTTCATTTTTAATTTCTAGTTAATTTGAAATATCAGTCTTTGTATAAGATCTTTGTCATAGCTTTGAAAATCAGAGATGCTTTGATCAGCCATACAGCAGACTGATATGAAGGTAAGAATAGGGCATACCTCACAGTGTAGATATACAGGTGAAATGTTGTATATAGCTATCCCTACACAATTTAATAAAGATGAGGGTTATTATAGATCCTCTGTCCAGACATTTAAGCCTTTTTGATTTTTCAGCTCAACTAGCTTTATCCAGATGTCTGTTAACAGCTAAATCTCTGATACTACAAGGCCTTGTGAAACCTAATTTACTGTGCAAGTTCCTTGCTTGTGTCTGTTGCTGGATTGTACAGATCACAGTGATTAGATGTCCAAGCTGGCAGAAGTTACTTAAAATAAAAAAATCATCAAAAAAATCTTTTACACCAGAACCATACATAGGAGGCAAAATCAGATTTGATATTTAGTTTCTATATGGTCTTAACCTCAAAATTTGTACATTTCCTGACATTCTGACAAAAATAGGTTACAGTTTTGCACAAATTGTAAAATAGCTTAAAATTGTTTTAAACTGTTATAACTTGACTATTAGATCAGATAATGGAATGGAGTTTTTCAGTTTGACATGTAATTACCTTCAAATTTGGGGTCAAGGTCAATTGTGAAGGTCATGACGTATTTTTTTACCTTTCTGGAAAACTAAACTTTTTGTTTAGCCCTGTACATTTAAATATCGTTAATATAAATTCAATAATCATTTTGATATATAGATTAATGTCATTGGTCCAAAGTTCAAGGACACAGAATTGAAACAATATGAAAATGGTTCATTACCACAAAAACAAAAATTTTTGTATAGGCATGTATATTGTAATATTGTTGTTATTGATGCAACAGTCATTTTGATGTCTAGATTAAGGTCATAGGTTAAAAGGTCAAGGTCAGAGATGTGAAACTATACTGAAACTTTTTTATCTTGAAAACTATTAACTTTTTGTATAGGCATGTATGATAGAATGTTGTATGTATTCATGATGTATATAAAAAGGTCATTGGACCAAAGGTCAAGGTCACAGAAGCGAAACAATACCAAAACGGTTCATTATTTCAAAAACTTTAAGTTTTTTGTATATTACACAGTCATTTTGATGTATAGGTTAAGGTCATGAGTTCAAAGGTCAAGGTCACAGATGGGAAAGTATACTTAAACTGTTCATTATCTTGAAAACTTTTAACTTTTTGTAAAGGCATGTATAATAGAATGATGTAGGTATTAATACAACAATTGTCATCATGTATATAAAAAGGTCATTGGACCAAAGGTCAAGGTCACAGAAGCAAAACAATGCCAAAATGGTTCATTATCCTAAAACCTATGAATGTTTTGTTTAGGCATGTATATTTTGATATTGTTGGTATTGTTGCAAAGGTCATTTTAATATATAAATTAAGGATTGAAAGGTCACAGAAGCAAAACAATACCAAAATGTTTTGGTTTTTTAGCTCACCTGAGCTGAAAGCTCAAGTGAGCTTTTCTGATCACCTTTTGTCCGTGGTCCGTCTGTCTGTTAACTTTTTCACATTTTCAACTTCTTCTCAAGAACCACTGGGCCAATTTTGACCAAACTTGGCACAAAGCATCCTTAGGTAAAGGGGATTCAAAATTGTTAAAATGAAGGGCCAGGCCCTTTACAAGGGGAGATAATTAGGAAACATTATTTTTTTGTTCACTATTTTTAAAAATCTTCTTCTCCAGAACCATTTGTCCTGGAAAGCTGAAACTTATGTGGAAACATCCTTGGTAGTGTAGATTCTAATTTGTTAAAATCATGACCCCCGGGTGTAGGGTGGGGCCTCAGTGGGGGGTCAAAGTTTAACGTAGTAATATATAGGGAAAATCTTTTAAAATCTTCTTCTCAAGATTTAATTGACTTGGAAAGTTGAAACTTATATGGAAACATCTTTGCATAGCGTAGCTCCTAAATTGTTTAAATTATTCTTTTAAAACATTCAAAATAAATTGCAAATTTTAATGCATATATTATATTTATTAAAACTTTTTGAAAATGAGTATAGTTGGCTAATGCTACTCAGGTGAGCCATGTGGCCCATGGGCCTCTTGTTTTTTAAATTTTTTTATAAAGGCATATCTTTTGATGGTATAAATGCAACGGTCATTTTGTTGTATAGATAAAGGTCAAGGGTTCAAAGGTTGAGGTCACAGATGAGAAAGAATAGTAAAATGGTTATGTTGAAAACTAGTATTTTTTGTATAGGCATGTATATTAGAATGTTGTAGGTATTTATATAACCATCATTTAAATGTATAGAAAAATATCATTGGTCCAAAGGTCAAGGTCATAAAACCACACAATATAATGAAATGGTTCATTTTTAGCTCAACTGGCTTAGCCAGCTGAGCTTATGTCATGGCGAAGCGTGCGTGCGTGTGTTCGTAAACTTTGATCTTCTCCTCTGAAACTATTTGGCCAATTTGAACCATATTTGGTGTGCGATGTCCCTGGTGGGAGTAGACTAAAGTTTGTACAAATCAACTTCCTGCGCTATCCAAGGTGGCCTCCATTGCTATAAATAGCAAAAACCTATGAATGGTCATTACACATTTATTTATCAACCGATTTGGTTCAAATTTGGGATATAGAAGGTACATCCCTAGCCATTTAATATATGTAACAGGTTTTTCCGTAACTTTTTCTGTATGCTCGCTATTAGCAGAATATGCAAATTAGATGCTAAATTTAGGCAAATTCTTTGAAAATCTTCTCCTCTGAAACTGCACAGCCAAATAAAATAAAATTTGCTGTGGTAAGACCTTAAGTGGAGTATATTAAAGTTTATACAAATTAACTTCCTGTGGCATCCTAGATGGCCCCCATTGCTATTTATAGCAAAAACCTATAAATGGTCATTATACATATATTTATCAACCGATTTGGTTGAAATTTGAGATAAAGAAGGTACATGCCTAGCCGTTTAATATATGTAACGGGTTTCTCCGCAACTTTTTCTGTATGCTCGCTATTAGCAGAATATGCAAATTAGATGCTAAATTTAGGCAAATTCTTTGAAAATCTTCTCCTCTGAAACTACACAGCCAAATGAAATAAAGTTTGGTATGGTAAGTCCTTAACTTGAGTATATTAAAGTTTGTACATATCAACTTCCTGTGGCATCCAAGATGGCTGCCATTGCTATTTATAGCAAAAAGCTATAAATGGTCATTTTACGTTTATTTATCAACCGATTTGGTTCAAATTTGAGATATACAAGGTACATGCCTATCCGTTTAATATATGTAACAGGTTTTTCTGTATGCTTGCTATTGGCAGAATATGCAAATTAGATGCTAAATTTAGGCAAATTCTTTGAAAATCTTCTCCTCCCAAACTGCACAGCCAAATGAAATAAAATTTGGTGTGGAAAGTCCTTAAGTGGAGTATATTAAAGTTTGTACAAATCAACTTCCTGCAGCATCCAAGATGGCCGCCATTGCTATTTATAGCAAAAAGTTATAAATGGTCATTACACACTTATTTATCAACCGATTTGGTTCGAATATGAGATATAAAAGCTACATGCATAGCCATTTAATATATGTAACAGGTTTCTCCGTAACTTAAACAAGATGGCCGCCTTTACTATAAATAGCAAAAACAGTAAAATGGCCATTTTGCATTCAATTTTACACCAATTTTCTTAGTATTTGAAATGTAGAAAGTAGGTATCTAGCCATTTAATATATGTAATGGGTTTTTCTGAGAAAGTTTTCGTTGGACCCATTTTTTGCTTGTGAGGCAAATGAGTTCCAGTTGAGCGATACAGGCCCTATTGGGCCTCTTGTTCTTGAAAACTATTAGTCATGTATATAGGAATACTGTTGGTATTGATGCAGTGGTCATTTTGATGTAAATATTAAGTTCATGGGTTCTAAAGTAAAGGTTACAGATAGAAATAATAGTAAAACATTTAATCATTTTAAAAGCTATCAAATTTTTGTATTATGTTTAATTGAATAGTGTAGGTATTCATACAGCGGTCATTTTGATGTATAGAAAAAAGGTCATGGGTGAAAAGTTCAAAGTCATAGAAGCAAAACAATAATGAAATGGTTTTTTATCTCGAATAAATAAACTTTTTGTACAGGCATGTATATTAAAATGTTTTAGGTATTGATAAGACAGTTATTTTGATCTTTAGAAAAAGGTCATGGGTCCAAAGGTCAAGGTCACAGTAGCAAAGAACACCAAATGGTAAATTATCTCAAAATCTATTAATTAATTAATTATGTCTTGCATATCAGCCAAAACCCAAGGTAGTTTCTGTTCCTATAAATACCAAAAGCACAAATGGTCAATGCAGATTTATTTTTCATCAAATTTTGTACCAGTTGCAACTGCAAAAAGGAGTAAAAATGCCATTTAACAAGATTTGCATGTTATTTATCAAAAATGTAAATAACCTGCCAGTTGAGCATCACAGGCCTTATTGGGTCTCTTGACCCTTTAGTTTTAATTTCTGATTTTTTTCTGCTGTTAATGCTCATTTTAACCACTCTGATGCCATAATTTTTTTTCCGGATTGGCAAAATTTTACCTTTGATGTTAAAGTTAGGTTTAACAGATTGTGTTATTTATTATAAATTTCTTTACTTTGCTCTTACTTTAGAGTTTTCTACTTCAGAGTATCTGTTGCTTAGAATTTGGCTTAATTTACTACTTTGTTATTAATATCATTGACATTTTAAATTGCCTTGCTTTTTTAATATATTTATTTCATAAGTTCAACTGATGAAGCCAAGTGAGCTTATGGCAATGCAAAAGGATGTGCTGTTCATCCAACATTGAAGTTTTTTAAAAAAAAAAAATTCTATGAAAATGGTGGACCCAAACAAATTCACTGTAATACATTTAAATCACTTGGAGTTAATGAACTGAAAAAAGCTAAGAAGCATGAAATTTCAAATATTGCGTCTACATTTGAATGGTTATGTAGTTTGCTGAAAGAAATTGTTGGAAAATCTTTTTTTAACGATTTTTCATAATTTCAAAGGTCTGCAAGCATGAAACTTCATTTATATGACATCTAAATATTAGCTTCTATGAGAATTGTTCATTGAAATGTCTTTGGCTTTCCTTTAAATTGACTATAATTACATGTATAGGTGAAAATCATATTCTTTTAACCAGATGCCCAGATGACAATCATATAAATTTTACTTATAAAGGGAAAAAGTACATGTATGAATCTTAGTAGCTCTTTTTACAATGACCATTTTTCTTCAATTTAAATGAGTTTACATACAAATTTTCTAGAATCAGAACTCACCAGGTGAGCTAGAGAAGCCAATTGAGCCTCTCCAAGACATAAATATAATAATTGTTATACATGTAATTTAATAAGAATAATACCAGTATTGTTGAAATAATTTTCGAATACACATCATTTGATGGCTTCAAACAATTGAATAGCTGTTCACGGTTTAAGAAAAGCTTTGTGTTAATGTTTTTATGGATATGTCTCTCAGTACAAGATAGACATGTCTTCTTATTGGAGGAAAGAAAAATGATGAAAAATATTAATATTAACGATGAAAAATATTAATTTTATTAACATGGTTTTGATATATTATCAGGTAAATCAGTTTGTGTAATCGCATCAATTATTGTTTTTAAATTAACTTATATTCTTATCTACAAGTGTATATACAAATTTTTGTTTGTTTATGTATACTTCTCTATTATTCTTTTCTTATTGTTGAACAGGCATTATTTTACAAATTCTTGAATATATTTCTTTCTTTAATGTGCTCAAATCCTGTGAGCTTATGGCATGGCGAAGCGTGCGTGCATGCGTGCGTGCGTCCGTGCGTCAGTAAACTTTAATCTTCTCCTCTGAAACTACTGGGCCAATTGAAACCCAATTTGCTGTGGAAGGTCCTTGATAGAGTCTAACTGAAGTTTGTTCAAATCATGGTGATCGGATATCCAAGATGGCCGCTGTTACTAAAAATAGACAAAACCTAAAAAAATCTTTTTCTCTTGAACCGCTCATTGGAGGCAAAATCTGATGTGATATTTGGACTCTTCATAGTCTTAACCTTATAGATTGTTCATTTCGTGAAATTCGGACAAAAAATAGGTTACGCGTTTTTGCGGTTAATTTGGCAAAAATCGTAAAATAGCTTCAAATCATTATAACTTGAACATTTGATCAGATAATGACATGGGGTTTTCAGTTTTGACATATACGTATAATTACCTTCAAAATGGGGTCAAGGTCAATTGTGAAGGTCATGACCTAAATTTGACCTGTCTGATTTTATTTATTATCTGGAAAAGTATAAACTTTTTGTATAGGCATGTATATTAGAATGTTGTAGCTATTGCTGCAACGATCATTTTGATGTATAGTGAAAGGTCAATGGTTCAAAGGTCAAGGTCACAGATGCGCATCCGTGTGTCAGTAAACTTTAATCTTCTCCTCAGAAACTACTGGGCCAATTGAAACTCAATTTGCTGTGGAAGGTCCTTGATAGAGTCTTACTATAGTTTCTTCAAATCATGGTGATCGGATATCCAAGATGGCCGCTGTTACTAAAAATAGACAAAACCTAAAAAAATCTCCTTCTCTTGAACCGCTCATTGGAGGCAAAATCTGATGTGATATTTGGACTCTACATAGTCTTAACCTTATAGATTGTTCATTTCGTGAAATTCGGACAAAAAATAGGTTACGCGTTTTTGCGTTTAATTTTGCAAAAATCGTAAAATAGCTTCAAATCATTATAACTTGAACATTTGATCAGATAATGACATGGGGTTTTCAGTTTTGACATATACGTATAATTACCTTCAAAATGGGGTCAAGGTCAATTGTGAAGGTCATGACCTAATTTTTGACCTGTCTGATTTTATTTATTATCTGGAAAAGTATAAACTTTTTGTATAGGCATGTATATTAAAATGTTGTAGCTATTGCTGCAACGGTCATTTTGATGTATAGTGAAAGGTCATTGGTTCAAAGGTCAAGGTCACAGATGCAAAATAATTCTGAAATGGTACATTATCTTGAAAACTAGGAATTTTTTGTATAGGCATGTATATTAGAATATTGTAGGTATTGATGCAACGATCATTTTGATGTATAGTGAAAGGTCATGGGTTCAAAGGTCAAGGTCACGGATGCAAAACAATTCTGAAATGGTCAATTATCTTGAAAATTAGGAAATTTTTGTATAGGCATGTATATTAGAATGTTGTAGGTATTGATGCAACGATCATTTTGATGTATAGTGAAAGTTCATGGATTAAAGGTCAAGGTCACAGATGCAAAACAATTCTGAAATGGTCAATTATCTTGAAAACTAGGAATTTTTTGTATAGGCATGTATATTAGAATGTAGTAGCTATTGATGCAACGGTCATTTTGATGTATAGTGAAAGGTCATTGGTTCAAAGGTCAAGGTCACAGATGCAAAACAATTCTGAAATGGTCAATTATCTTGGAAACTAAGAATTTTTTGTACAGGCATGTATATTAGAATGTAGGTATTGATGCAACGATTATTTGGATGTATAGTGAAAGGTCATGGGTTCAAAGGTCAAGGTCACAGATATCTGTTCAAAAGTTAACCCTTCACAATTTTTAATGAAACTTGGCAGCCTATGACAAGAGCTTGTTTGGGATTGATTTTCAGGTCACTAGGTCAAAGGTCAAGGTCATTGTGACTATAAATAGAAATTGGTTTCCAGTCATTTAAAAGTTAACCGTTCAAGATTTTTTTCCTCTGCTTTCACTGAAAGGGAAACAAACAAAAGATATACCATAGTTCCAATTTCCCTCTTTGCAGTTTATGCTAGGACTCAATATTACCCCTCATATATCGTTACAGTTACAGAAGTCTATTTCATTTTAAAGCGGGGAACATAAATTCTATGAATTTTGCATATTTTGAGTGTTGATATTATATGTCAGGTATTTAATCTCATTTAGACTTGATATAATTATAAAAATCTTACATCTTGAATTTGGGATCAATTACCTGTGCAATGGAAAATAAAAAATAGAAATATCTATTGTTTGACCTGGCTGAGAACTGCCAGAGGATGGATATTGAATAGCTCCTAACAAAACTGAAGCCTATAAACAACTGTTTTTAAAGGTTTTGAACATTGCAGAATTGAGTTGAAATTTTGACTATTAGCCAACTCAAACCAAATGTCATTTCTGCAAGTGGAACCGTTTGATATGCCTTAAAAACAGTTAACCACACCACTTGATCTAATTTGCCCGGTGCCCATCCAAAGTCTTTACATCCAGTGGTTACTTAAACAGATGTGCACAAACAATGTAAATCATAACATTCTACACTGGTGAAACTGAATTTCATCAAAGTATTTGACTAGAAACCATCTGAAAACCATAATTTTTCCACAACTTCATAATAAAACCCTTAACTTCCTGTACATATAATAATCTACTATCAGCCACATGTCTTCCGATCAAGACTAAAAACCACAGCTTATTCTGTTTATTATTTCCGAAACTGAGTAAATTTCCGTAACAAACAAAAAATGGGCACCAGGTGAGCGATACAGGCCCTATTGGGCCTCTTGTTTTTATTTATAAAACAATATGAATGAACTCTCAAACTTATTATATACATGTATATATATTATCTTATACACAGCATCAAATCAATTTTATTAGAAATAAATTTACATTCATCTTATATTGGATTTGTTTTATTTAAATCTATCCAATTTTTTAGCTTAGCTACATGCAAGTGGATAGGATATAATGTCTTACCCCAAAGGGGGACTACATGCATATAATACAAAATATAATCTTACACTCATGTTTATGTAACATTGAATTAAACTTGTTAAATAAATTCAGTATATCTTAAAGCACTCCTGTAAGATATTCTATTTATTTAGTAGTTACATTTTACCATACCAAATTGAAATGTATTCATATTTAGTTTACTCATACAACCTTGACACTTGCATCAGACATTTTTCCTTTCACAACCAGTGTCAGTAGTCATATTTCCTTTTATCTTTGTTGATTTAATTATATTTGTTAGTATAACAAATTATAGTCTTTTAACATTCAAAGATAAAAATTCAAAAACCTTCTTGTTGCTATCTTGGCATATGTAAAATTTGAGTGACAGTTCAACAAACATAAAAAAATTCTTGGCCTAAGAATTATACCGAAACAAATAATGTTAAAACTTTAGTTTCATTTAAAGTCTTCATTTTGTAAATGCCCACATGATGCATATTTCAATTTTTTTAAGGTAAAGAATAATCTTTTCCATGTACTTTATCAATCATTCAAAGCATTTAAATATAAAGTATTTAGCATGCAAAAATTCACAAATGAATGTAAAGGCATACAAGTGTGATTTGTAAATTAGTACCAAAGACCTTCTGTCCTTTCAGGTAAAATTTCAAACTTTGGGGATGTTCTTAATTTAGCCCTCTCAATGATGAGCTTGAATTGGAATAGATAATTAATACATTTAAAGAAGTAAATGATCTGGAATTGAACTTGGCAGAATAATTGCTGAGTATATTCAAAACTTTATTATTGTTTTGGAGATTTTCATCTAGTCAGCCATGAATGGCACTTTACACCTTTTCACAAGGAACTTATAAAATTTTATTGTTTTCATATCTCTGTAATCAGAAAAAGAGGTAGATCAAGTTTTAAAAGTGCTTAAGTGATCTGTTGCGATAAATCTCTGTCAATCTTCTAACACTAGAGCCACACTTTTCTCAATCCTCATCAAAGCCATCCATCTCCATAAAGAAGGCCAAGTTTATTTGATGATTTTTATCAAACTTAGTTATATGTACAATTTAAGATGCTTTACATGTTGCAACACAAAATACTTTATTGAGACCTTTATTTTCTAGGTCCATTGATTTGTAAAGTTCACCAGGCCTGTGTATGTGCATGCATGTGTGCATGGATCCTTAAACTTAACTTAAACAACTTTTTCTTCTGAACCATTCAACTGATTTTGATGAAACTTTGTAAATTGGTTTACAAGAAGTGCCATTTAAATATTGCAAAAATTCAACCTTGATTCAAGTGCAAGGTCACAATGACAGAATCTGATAAACCAAAAGACCTAGGATCCCCAAATTGCATATATGTAATCAGCATGTTAAGTTTTACAACTTTTGAGAATAGATTTGACCCTGGCTTAGTTCCAAGTCACATCGACTCTCTTTGTAAAATACTAAAATTGACATCTTTTCATAAACCAAAAAGCCTATAGACTTCATACTTTTTATATATAATCAGTGTGTAGTCTTCCACAAAATTTGCAAATAAATTTGACATTGACCTTGGTTGAATGGTCACAGTGATCTTGTACTTAAGAAATGTGATCTTAGGTGGAAATTCAAGACAACTACAGTAGTTTTTAAGTTATATCAAAATGTCTAAGATGGCTGTTTGTTAATACCATTTTATTTGTTAAATTGGTAAAAAAAAATTGATTTAGACACCACAACATGTCAAAAATAAGGGCACCGCCAAGCAATATATGGCAATCACTATTTCGTTGGAGATTAATCTGACAAATGGTGCATATTGAAATACACAGGATTGAAATACAATTTTTTTTTTTAATTAAAGGTGTTGTAAATAAAACCTTTATCCTGACATCAGGGAATTTGATTTCTTTCTTTATATTGTACTAAGAACTATAGTTTTACACTATGTGATATATTTTCTGATTTCGCTCTAATGTAGATTTTTAAATGCCTGGAGTTCAAGATTCATATTTTCAAATACTATATCTTATCTGTAATTTCGCCTTTATGCAGATATATATACATATATAAAGCAATGTCTCTTCTACACTAATTAATCTTAAATTTGTTATTATATTTACCGAAATACAAAATGTGCACAAAAAGTGTTTTGAAAATACGATTTGTCTTCAAATCAAGAAGAAAAGTACCTTGTATTATGTTCTATCTCTAATTTCACCCTTATTCAGACGACAATACCAAATTGCATTTAGAAGTCATTCCTTCTGAACATCTGCTAATATCAGTATCGTTCTGCACTTGCATTAATATTTATAAGTTTATCAGTATTAAACTTGAAGCTTTTTAGAAAGCTTACCCTGAGTTAAGAACCAATAAATTGAATTATTTCATCTTATCTGTAATGTCGCCCTAATGCAGGTATTTATAGGAAGATGTTTTTTACTGTTCCAGCATTGACATCAACATATCAACATTTAAATTTGTTATAATATATGTGAAGTAATCGAAATACAAAATTTGTTTTTAATTAAAGGTGTCGGAAATAAAACACATCAAGGAATTTGATTTCTTTCTTTCTATTGTACTAAGAACTATAGATTTGCGCTATGTGATATATTTTCTGATTTCGCTCTAATATAGATATTTAAATTCCTCGAGTTAACGATTCATATTTTTCAAATATTATATCTTCTCTGTAATTTCGCTTTTATGCAGATATATATACATATATAAAGCAATGTCTCTTCTACACTAATTAATCATAAATTTGTTATTATATTTACCGAAATACAAAATGTGTACAAAAATTGTTTTGAAAAGAGCTTTTGTCTTCAAATCAAACAGAAAAGTCCCTTGTATTATGTTCTATCTCCAATTTCACCCATATTCAGACGACAATACCAAATTGCATTTAGAAGTCATTCCTTCTGAACATTTGCTAATATCAGTATCGTTCTGCACTTGTATTAACATTTATAAGGTTTTCAATATTAAACTTGAAGCTTTTTTAAAATGCTTGTCCTGAGTTTAGAACCAATAAATTAAATTATTTCATCTTATCTTAATGTCGCCCTAATGCAGGTATTTATAGCAAGATTTTTGTTACTGTTCCAGCATTGACATCAACATATCAACATTTAAAGTTGTTTTTATATATATGTGATGTTATCGGAATACAAAATTTGTTTTTAATTAAAGGTGTCGGAAATAAAACCTTTATCCTGACATCAGTGAATTTTATTTCTTTCTTTATATTGTACTAAGAACTATAGTTTTGCACTATGTGATATATTTTCTGATTTCGCTCTAATATAGATATTTAAATGCCTCCAATTCACGATTCATATTTTTCAAATATTATATCTTCTCTGTAATTTCACCATGATGCAGATATATAAACATATATAAAGCGATGTCTCTTCTACACTAATTAATCATAAATTTGTTATTATATTTACCGAAATACAAAATGTGTACAAAAATTGTTTGAAAAGAGGTTTTGTCTTCAAATCAAACAGAAAAGTCCCTTGTATTATGTTCTATCTCCAATTTCACCTATATTCAGACGACAATACCAAATTGCATTTAGAAGTCATTCCTTCTGAACATCTGCTAATATCAGTATCGTTCTGCACTTGTATTAACATTTATAAGGTTTTCAATATTAAACTTGAAGCTTTTTTAGAATGCTTGTCCTGAGTTTAGAACCAATAAATTGAATTATTTCATCTTATCTGTAATGTCGCCCTAATGCAGGTATTTATAGCAAAATTTTTGTTACTGTTCCAGCATTGACATCAACATATCAACATTCAAAGTTGTTAATTTATATGTGATGTTATTGGAATACAAAATTTATTTTTAATTAAAGGTGTTGTAAATAAAACCTTTATCCTGACATCAGGGAATTTGATTTCTTTCTTTATATTGTACTAAGAACTATAGTTTTACACTATGTGATATATTTTCTGATTTCGCTCTAATGTAGATTTTTAAATGCCTGGAGTTCAAGATTCATATTTTCAAATACTATATCTTATCTGTAATTTCGCCTTTATGCAGATATATATACATATATAAAGCAATGTCTCTTCTACACTAATTAATCTTAAATTTGTTATTATATTTACCGAAATACAAAATGTGCACAAAAAGTGTTTTGAAAATACGATTTGTCTTCAAATCAAGAAGAAAAGTACCTTGTATTATGTTCTATCTCTAATTTCACCCTTATTCAGACGACAATACCAAATTGCATTTAGAGGTCATTCCTTCTGAACATCTGCTAATATCAGTATCGTTCTGCACTTGCATTAATATTTATAAGTTTTTCAGTATTAAACTTGAAGCTTTTTAAAATGCTTACCCTGAGTTAAGAACCAATAAATTGAATTATTTCATCTTGTCAGTAATGTCGCCCTAATGCAGGTATTTATAGGAAGATGTTTTTTACTGTTCCAGCATTGACATCAACATATCAACATTTAAATTTGTTATAATATATGTGAAGTAATCGAAATACAAAATTTGTTTTTAATTAAAGGTGTTGGAAATAAAACCTTTATCCTGACATCAGGGAATTTTATTTCTTTCTTTATATTGTACTAAGAACTATAGATTTGCGCTATGTGATATATTTTCTGATTTCGCTCTTATGTAGATATTTAAATGCCTCCAATTCACGATTCATATTTTTCAAATATTATATCTTCTCTGTAATTTCACCATGATGCAGATATATAAACATATATAAAGCGATGTCTCTTCTACACTAATTAATCATAAATTTGTTATTATATTTACCGAAATACAAAATGTGTACAAAAATTGTTTTGAAAAGAGGTTTTGTCTTCAAATCAAACAGAAAAGTCCCTTGTATTATGTTCTATCTCCAATTTCACCTATATTCAGACGACAATACCAAATTGCATTTAGAAGTCATTCCTTCTGAACATCTGCTAATATCAGTATCGTTCTGCACTTGTATTAACATTTATAAGGTTTTCAATATTAAACTTGAAGCTGTTTTAGAATGCTTGTCCTGAGTTTAGAACCAATAAATTGAATTATTTCATCTTATCTGTAATGTCGCCCTAATGCAGGTATTTATAGCAAAATTTTTGTTACTGTTCCAGCATTGACATCAACATATCAACATTCAAAGTTGTTATTATATATATGTGATGTTATCGGAATACAAAATTTATTTTTAATTAAAGGTGTTGTAAATAAAACCTTATCCTGACATCAGGGAATTTGATTTCTTTCTTTATATTGTACTAAGAACTAAAGTTTTACACTATGTGATATATTTCTGATTTCGCTCATATGTTAGATTTTAAATGCCTGGAGTTCAAGATTCATATTTTTCAAATACTATATCTTATCTGTAATTTCGCCTTTATGCAGATATATATACATATATAAAGCAATGTCTCTTCTACACTAATTAATCTTATATTTGTTATTATATTTACCGAAATACAAAATGTGCACAAAAGTGTTTTGAAAATACGATTTGTCTTCAAATCAGAAGAAAAGTACCTTGTATTATGTTCTATCCTAATTTCACCCTTATTCAGACGACAATACCAAATTGCATTTAGAAGTCATTCCTTCTGAACATCTGCTAATATCAGTATCGTTCTGCACTTGCATTAATATTTATAAGTTTTTCAGTATTAAACTTGAAGCTTTTTAGAATGCTTACCTGAGTTAAGAACCATAAATCGAATTATTTCATCTTATCTGTAATGTCGCCCTAATGCAGGTATTATAGCAAGATTTTTGTTACTGTTCCAGCATTGACATCAACATATCAACATTAAAGTTGTTATTATATATGTGATGTTATCGGAATACAAAATTTGTTTTTAATTAAAGGTGTGTCGGAAATAAAAACCTTTATCCTGACATCAGGGAATTTGATTTCTTTCTTTATATTGTACTAAGAACTATAGTTTTGCGCTATGTGATATATTTTCTGATTTCGCTCTATGTAGATATTTAAATGCTCCAATTCACGATTCATATTTTTCAAATATTATATCTTCTCTGTAATTTCACCATGATGCAGATATATAAACATATATAAAGCGATGTCTCTTCTACACTAATTAATCATAAATTGTTATTATATTACCGAAATACAAAATGTGTACAAAAATTGTTTGAAAAGAGCTTTGTCTTCAAATCAAAAAGAAAAGTCCCTTGTTTATGTTCTATCTCCAATTTCACCCATATTCAGACGACAATACCAAATTGCATTTAGAAGTCATTCCTTCTGAACATCTGCTAATATCAGTATCGTTCTGCACTGTATTATAACATTTATAAGGTTTTCAATATTAAACTTGAAGCTTTTTAGAATGCTTGTCCTGAGTTTAGAACCAATAAATTGAATTATTTCATCTTATCTGTAATGTTGCCCTAATGCAGGTATTTATAGCAAAATTTTTGTTACTGTTCCAGCATTGACATCAACATATCAACATTCAAAGTTGTTATTATATATGTGATGTTATCGGAATACAAAATTTATTTTTAATTAAAGGTGTTGTAAATAAAACCTTTATCCTGACATCAGGGAATTTGATTTCTTTTTTATATTGTACTAAGAACTATAGTTTTACACTATGTGATATATTTTCTGATTTCGCTCTAATGTAGATTTTTAAATGCCTGGAGTTCAAGATTCATATTTTCAAATACTATATCTTATCAGTAATTTCGCCTTTATGCAGATGTATATACATATATAAAGCAATGTCTCTTCTACACTAATTAATCTTAATTTGTTATTATATTTACCGAAATCAAAATGTGCACAAAAGTGTTTTGAAAAATACGATTTTGTCTTCAAATCAAGAAGAAAAGTACTTGTATTATGTTCTATCTCTAATTTCACCCTTATTCAGACGGACAATACCAAATTGCATTTAGAAGTCATTCCTCTGAACATCTGCTAATATCAGTATCGTTCTGCACTTGCATTAATATTATAAGTTTTCAGTATTAAACTTGAAGCTTTTTAAAATGCTTACCCTGAGTTAAGAACCAATAAATTGAATTATTTCATCTTATCAGTAATGTCGCCCTAATGCAGGTATTTATAGGAAGATGTTTTTACTGTTCCAGCATTGACATCAACATATCAACATTTAAATTTGTTATAATATATGTGAAGTAATCGAAATACAAAATTTGTTTTTAATTAAAGGTGTTGGAAATAAAACCTTTATCCTGAATCAGGGAATTTGATTCTTTCTTTATATTGTACTAAGAAACTATAGATTTGCGCTATGTGATATATTTTCTGATTTCGCTCTTATGTAGATATTAAATGCCTCCAATTCACGATTCATATTTTTCAAATATTATATCTTCTCTGTAATTTCACCATGATGCAAGATATATAACATATATAAAGCGATGTCTCTTCTACACTAATTAATGATAAAATTTGTTATTATATTTACCGAAATACAAAATGGTACAAAAATTGTTTTGAAAAAGAGCTTTTGTCTTCAAATCAAACAGAAAAGTCCCTTGTATTATGTTCTATCTCCAATTTCACCCATATTCAGACGACAATACCAAATTGCATTTAGAAGTCATTCCTTCTGAACATCTGCTAATATCAGTATCGTTCTGCACTTGTATTAACATTTATAAGTTTATCAGTATTAAACTTGAAGCTTTTTAGAATGCTTGTCCTGAGTTTAGAACCAATAAATTGAATTATTTCATCTTATCTGTAATGTGCCCTAATGCAGGTATTTATAGCAAATTTTTGTTACTGTTCCAGCATTGACATCAACATATCAACATTCAAGTTGTTATTATATATGTGATGTTATCGGAATACAAAATTTATTTTTAATTAAAGGTGTTGTAAATAAAACCTTTATCCTGACATCAGGGAATTTGATTCTTTCTTTATATTGTACTAAGAACTATAGTTTTACACTATGTGATTATTTTCTGATTTCGCTCTAATGTAGATTTTTAAATGCCTGAGTTCAAGATTCATATTTTCAAATACTATATCTTATCAGTAATTTCGCCTTTATGCAGATGTATATACATATAAAGCAATGTCTCTTCTACACTAATTAATCTTATATTTTGTTATTATATTTACCGAAATACAAAATGTGCACAAAAGTGTTTTGAAAATACGATTTGTCTTCAAATCAAGAAGAAAAGTACCTTGTATTATGTTCTATCTCTAATTTCACCCTTATTCAGACGACAATACAAATTGCATTTAGAAGTCATTCCTTCTGAACATCTGCTAATATCAGTATCGTTCTGCACTTGCATTAATATTATAAGTTTTTCAGTATTAAACTTGAAGCTTTTTAAATGCTTACCCTGAAGTTAAGAACCAATAAATTGAATTATTTCATCTTATCAGTAATGTCGCCCTAATGCAGGTATTTATAGGAAGATGTTTTTTACTGTTCCAGCATTGACATCAACATATCAACATTTAAATTTGTTATAATATATGTGAAGTAATCGAAATACAAAATTTGTTTTTAATTAAAGGTGTTGGAAATAAAACCTTTATCCGACATCAGGAATTTTATTTCTTTCTTTATATTGTACTAAGAACTATAGATTTGCGCTATGTGATATATTTTCTGATTCGCTCTTATGTAATATTAAATGCCTCCAGTTCACGATTCATATTTTTCAATATTATATCTTCTCTGTAATTTCACCATGATGCAGATATATAACATATAAAGCAATGTCTCTTCTACACTAATTAATGAAAAATTTGTTATTATATTTACCGAAATACAAAATGTGTACAAAAATGTTTTGAAAAAGAGCTTTTGTCTTCAAATCAAACAGAAAAGTCCCTTGTATTATGTTTCTATCTCCAATTTCACCCATATTCAGACGACAATACCAAATTGCATTTAGAAGTCATTCCTTCTGAACATTCTGCTAATATCAGTATCGTTCTGCACTTGTATTAAATTTATAAGGTTTTCAATATTAAACTTGAAGCTTTTTTAGAAGCTTGTCCTGAGTTTAGAACCAATAAATTGAATTATTTCATCTTATCTGTAATGTCGCCCTTGCAGGTATTTATAGCAAGATTTTGTTACTGTTCCAGCATTGACATCAACACATCAACATTCAAAGTTGTTATTAATATATGTGATGTTATCGGAATACAAAATTTATTTTTAATAAAGGTGTTGTAAATAAAACCTTTATCCTGACATCAGGGAATTTGATTTCTTTCTTTATTGTACTAAGAACTAAAGTTTTACACTATGTGATATATTTTCTGATTTCGCTCATATGTAGATTTTTAAATGCCTGGAGTTCAAGATTCATATTTCAAATACTATATCTTATCTGTAATTTCGCCTTTATGCAGATATATACATATATAAAGCAATGTCTCTTCTACACTAATTAATCTTATATTTGTTATTATATTTACCGAAATACAAAATGTGCACAAAAAGTGTTTTGAAAATACGATTTGTCTTCAAATCAAGAGAAAAGTACCTTGTTTATGTTCTATCTCTAATTTCACCCTTTCAGACGACAATACCAAATTGCATTTAGAAGTCATTCCTTCTGAACATCTGCTAATATCAGTATCGTTCTGCACTTGCATTAATATTTATAAGTTTTTCAGTATTAAACTTGAAGCTTTTTAGAATGCTTACCCTGAGTTAAGAACCAATAAATCGAATTATTTCATCTTATCTGTAATGTCGCCCTAATGCAGGTATTTATAGGAAGATGTTTTTTACTGTTCCAGCATTGACATCAACATACAAATTTAAATTTGTTATAATATATGTGAAGTTATCGAAATACAAAATTTGTTTTTAATTAAAGGTGTTGGAAATAAAACCTTTATCCTGACATCAGGGAATTTTATTTTTTTCTTTATATTGTACTAAGAACTATAGTTTACATATGCGATATATTTTCTGATTTCGCTCTTATGTAGATATTTAAATGCCCTCCAATTCACGATTCATATTTTTCAAATATTATATCTTCTCTGTAATTTCGCCATGATGCAGATATATAAACATATATAAAGCGATGTCTCTTCTACACTAATTAATCATAAATTTGTTATTATATTTACCAAAATACAAAATGTGTACAAAAACTTGTTTGAAAAGAGCTTTTGTCTTCAAATCAAACAGAAAAGGTCCCTTGTATTATGTTCTATCTCCAATTTCACCCATATTCAGACGACAATACCAAATTGCATTTAGAAGTCATCCTTCTGAACATCTGCTAATATCAGTATCGTTCTGCACTTGTATTAACATTTATAAGGTTTTCAATATTAAACTTGAAGCTTTTTTAGAATGCTTGTCCTGAGTTTAGAACCAATGAATTGAATTATTTCATCTTATCTGTAATGTCGCCCTAATGCAGGTTTTTATAGCAAGATTTTTGTTACTGTTCCAGCATTGACATAACATATCAACATTCAAAGTTGTTATTATATATGTAATGTTATCGGAATACAAAATTTATTTTTAATTAAAGGTTGTAAATAAAACCTTTATCCTGACATCAGGGAATTTGATTTCTTTCTTTATATTGTACTAAGAACTATAGTTTTGCACTATGTCATATTTTTCTGATTTCGCTCTAATGTAGATTTTTAAATGTCTGGAGTTCAAGATTCATATTTTCAAATACTATATCTTATCTAATTTCGCCTTTATGCAGATATATATACATATATAAAGCAATGTCTCTTCAACCTAATTAATCTTAATTTGTTATTATATTTACCGAAATACAAAATGTGCACAAAAAGTGTTTTGAAAATACGATTTGTCTTCAAATCAAGAAGAACAGTACCTTGTATTATGTTCTATCTCTAATTTCACCCTTATTCAGACGACAATACCAAATTGCATTTAGAAGTCATTCCTTCTGAACATCTGCTAATATCAGTATCGTTCTGCACTTGCATTAATATTTATAAGTTTATCAGTATTAAACTTGAAGCTTTTTAGAATGCTTACCCTGAGTTAAGAACCAATAAATTGAATTATTTCATCTTATCTGTAATGTCGCCCTAATGCAGGTATTTATAGGAAGATGTTTTTTACTGTTCCAGCATTGACATCAACATACAACATTTAAATTTGTTATAATTATGTGAAGTTCTCGAAATACAAAATTGTTTTTAATTAAAGGTGTCGGAAATAAAACACATCAAGGAATTTGATTTCTTTCTTTATATTGACTAAGAACTATAGATTTGCGCTATGTGATATTTTCTGACTTCACTCTTATGTAAATACTTAAATGACTCGAAGTTCACGATTCATATTTTTCAAATATTATATCTTCTCTGTAATTTCGCTTTTATGCAGATATATAACATATATAAAGCAATGTTTCTTCTACACTAATTAATCATAAATTTGTTATTATATTTACCAAAATACAAAATGTGTACAAAAAATGTTTTGAAAAGAGCTTTTGTCTTCAAATCAAACAGAAAAGTCCCTTGTATTATGTTCTATCTCCAATTTCACCCATATTCAGACGACAATACCAAATTGCATTAGAAGTCATTCCTTCTGAACATCTGCTAATATCAGTATCGTTCTGCACTTGTATTAACATTTATAAGGTTTTCAATATTAAACTTGAAGCTTTTTTAGAATGCTTGTCCTGAGTTTAGAACCAATAAATTGAATTATTTCATCTTATCTGTAATGTCGCCCTTATGCAGGTATTTATAGCAAGATTTTTGTTACTGTTCCAGCATTGACATCAACATATCAACATTCAAAGTTGTTATTATATATGTTGTTATCGGAATACAAAATTTATTTTTAATTAAAGGTGTTATAAATAAAACCTTTATCCTGACATCAGGGAATTTGATTTCTTTCTTTATATTGTACTAAGAACTAAAGTTTTACACTATGTGATATATTTTCTGATTTCGCTCATATGTAGATTTTTAAATGCCTGGAGTTCAAGATTCATATTTTCAAATACTATATCTTATCTGTAATTTCGCCTTTATGCAGATATATATACATATATAAAGCAATGTCTCTTCTACACTAATTAATCTTATATTTGTTATTATATTTACCGAAATACAAAATGTGCACAAAAAGTGTTTTGAAAATACGATTTGTCTCAAATCAAGAAGAAAAGTACCTTGTATTATGTTCTATCTCTAATTTCACCCTTATTCAGACGACAATACCAAATTGCATTTAGAAGTCATTCCTTCTGAACATCTGCTAATATCAGTATCGTTCTGCACTTGCATTAATTTATAAGTTTTCAGTATTAAACTTGAAGCTTTTAGAATGCTTACCTGAGTTAAGAACCAATAAATCGAATTATTTCATCTTATCTGTAATGTCGCCCTAATGCAGGTATTTATAGGAAGATGTTTTTTACTGTTCCAGCATTGACATCAACATACAAATTTAAATTTGTTATAATATATGTGAAGTTATCGAAACAAAATTTGTTTTTAATTAAAGGTGTTGGAAATAAAACCTTTATCCTGACATCAGGGAATTTTATTTTTTTCTTTATTGTACTAAGAACTATAGTTTTACACTATGTGATATATTTTCTGATTTCGCTCTTATGTAGATATTTAAATGCCTCCAATTCACGATTCATATTTTTCAAATATTATATCTTCTCTGTAATTTCGCCATGATGCAGATATATAAACATATATAAAGCGATGTCTCTTCTACACTAATTAATCATAAATTTGTTATTATATTTACCAAAATACAAAATGTGTACAAAAATTGTTTTGAAAAGAGCTTTTGTCTTCAAATCAAACAGAAAAGTCCCTTGTATTATGTTCTATCTCCAATTTCACCCATATTCAGACGACAATACCAAATTGCATTTAGAAGTCATTCCTTCTGAACATCTGCTAATATCAGTATCGTTCTGCACTTGTATTAACATTTATAAGGTTTTCAATATTAAACTTGAAGCTTTTTTAGAATGCTTGTCCTGAGTTTAGAACCAATGAATTGAATTATTTCATCTTATCTGTAATGTCGCCCTAATGCAGGTTTTTATAGCAAGATTTTTGTTACTGTTCCAGCATTGACATAAACATATCAACATTCAAAGTTGTTATTATATATGTAATGTTATCGGAATACAAAATTTATTTTTAATTAAAGGTGTAAATAAAACCTTTATCCTGACATCAGGGAATTTGATTTCTTTCTTTATATTGTACTAAGAACTATTTTTTACACTATGTGATATATTTTCTGATTTCGCTCTAATGTAGATTTTTAAATGCCTGGAGTTCAAGATTCATATTTTCAAATACTATATCTTATCTGTAATTTCGCCTTTATGCAGATATATATACATATATAAAGCAATGTCTCTTCAACACTAATTAATCTTAAATTTGTTATTATATTTACCGAAATACAAAATGTGCACAAAAAGTGTTTTGAAAATACGATTTGTCTTCAAATCAAGAAGAACAGTACCTTGTATTATGTTCTATCTCTAATTTCACCCTTATTCAGACGACAATACCAAATTGCATTTAGAAGTCATTCCTTCTGAACATCTGCTAATATCAGTATCGTTCTGCACTTGCATTAATATTTATAAGTTTATCAGTATTAAACTTGAAGCTTTTTAGAATGCTTACCCTGAGTTAAGAACCAATAAATTGAATTATTTCATCTTATCTGTAATGTCGCCCTAATGCAGGTATTTATAGGAAGATGTTTTTTACTGTTCCAGCATTGACATCAACATACAACATTTAATTTGTTATAATATATGTGAAGTTATCGAAATACAAAATTTGTTTTTAATTAAAGGTGTCGGAAATAAAACACATCAAGGAATTTGATTTCTTTCTTTATATTGAACTAAGAACTATAGATTTGCGCTATGTGATACATTTTCTGACTTCACTCTAATATAAATACTTAAATGACTCGAGTTCACGATTCATATTTTTCAAATATTATATCTTTTCTGTAATTTCGCTTTTATGCAGATATATATACATATATAAAGCAATGTTTCTTCTACACTAATTAATCATAAATTTGTTATTATATTTACCAAAATACAAAATGTGTACAAAAAATGTTTTGAAAAGAGCTTTTGTCTTCAAATCAAACAGAAAAGTCCCTTGTATTATGTTCTATCTCCAATTTCACCCATATTCAGACGAAAATACCAAATTGCATTTAGAAGTCATTCCTTCTGAACATCTGCTAATATCAGTATCGTTCTGCACTTGTATTAACATTTATAAGGTTTTCAATATTAAACTTGAAGCTTTTTTAGAATGCTTGTCCTGAGTTTAGAACCAATAAATTGAATTATTTCATCTTATCTGTAATGTCGCCCTAATGCACTTATTTATAGCAAAATTTTTGTTACTGTTCCAGCATTGACATCAACATATCAACATTCAAAGTTGTTATTATATATGTGATGTTATCGGAATACAAAATTTATTTTTAATTAAAGGTGTTGTAAATAAAACCTTTATCCTGACATCAGGGAATTTGATTTCTTTCTTTATATTGTACTAAGAACTATAGTTTTACACTATGTGATATATTTTCTGATTTCGCTCTAATGTAGATTTTTAAATGCCTGGAGTTCAAGATTCATATTTTCAAATACTATATCTTATCTGTAATTTCGCCTTTATGCAGATATATATACATATATAAAGGAATGTCTCTTCTACACTAATTAATCTTAAATTTGTTATTATATTTACCGAAATACAAAATGTGCACAAAAAGTGTTTTGAAAATACGATTTGTCTTCAAATCAAGAAGAAAAGTACCTTGGATTATGTTCTATCTCTAATTTCACCCTTATTCAGACGACAATACCAAATTGCATTTAGAAGTAATTCCTTCTGAACATCTGCTAATATCAGTATCGTTCTGCACTTGCATTAATATTTATAAGTTTTTCAGTATTAAACTTGAAGCTTTTTAAAATGCTTACCCTGAGTTAAGAACCAATAAATTGAATTCTTTCATCTTATCAGTAATGTCGCCCTAATGCAGGTATTTATAGGAAGATGTTTTTTACTGTTCCAGCATTGACATCAACATATGAACATTTAAATTTGTTATAATATATGTGAAGTAATCGAAATACAAAATTTGTTTTTAATTAAAGGTGTTGGAAATAAAACCTTTATCCTGACATCAGGGAATTTTATTTCTTTCTTTATATTGTACTAAGAACTATAGATTTGCGCTATGTGATATATTTTCTGATTTCGCTCTTATGTAGATATTTAAATGCCTCCAATTCACGATTCATATTTTTCAAATATTATATCTTCTCTGTAATTTCGCCATGATGCAGATATATAAACATATATAAAGCGATGTCTCTTCTACACTAATTAATCATAAATTTGTTATTATATTTACCGAAATACAAAATGTGTACAAAAATTGTTTTGAAAAGAGCTTTTGTCTTCAAATCAAACAGAAAAGTCCCTTGTATTATGTTCTATCTCCAATTTTACCCATATTCAGACGACAATACCAAATTGCATTTAGAAGTCATTCCTTCTGAACATCTGCTAATATCAGTATCGTTCTGCACTTGTATTAACATTTATAAGGTTTTCAATATTAAACTTGAAGCTTTTTTAGAATGCTTGTCCTGAGTTTAGAACCAATAAATTGAATTATTTCATCTTATCTGTAATGTCGCCCTTATGCAGGTATTTATAGCAAGATTTTTGTTACTGTTCCAGCATTGACATCAACATATCAACATTCAAAGTTGTTATTATATATGTGATGTTATCGGAATACAAAATTTATTTTTAATTAAAGGTGTTGTAAATAAAACCTTTATCCTGACATCAGGAAATTTGATTTCTTTCTTTACATTGTACTAAGAACTATAGTTTTACACTATGTGATATATTTTCTGATTTCGCTCATATGTAGATTTTTAAATGCCTGGAGTTCAAGATTCATATTTTCAAATACTATATCTTATCTGTAATTTCGCCTTTATGCAGATATATATATACATATATAAAGCAATGTCTCTTCTACACTAATTAATCTTATATTTGTTATTATATTTACCGAAATACAAAATGTGCACAAAAAGTGTTTTGAAAATACGATTTGTCTTCAAATCAAGAAGAAAAGTACCTTGTATTATGTTCTATCTCTAATTTCACCCTTATTCAGACGACAATACCAAATTGCATTTAGAAGTCATTCCTTCTGAACATCTGCTGATATCAGTATCGTTCTGCACTTGCATTAATATTTATAAGTTTTTCAGTATTAAACTTGAAGCTTTTTAGAATGCTTACCCTGAGTTAAGAACCAATAAATCGAATTATTTCATCTTATCTGTAATGTCGCCCTAATGCAGGTATTTATAGGAAGATGTTTTTTACTGTTCCAGCATTGACATCAACATACAACATTTAAATTTGTTAAATATATGTGAAGTTATCGAAATACAAAATTTGTTTTTAATTAAAGGTGTTGGAAATAAAACCTTTATCCTGACATCAGGGAATTTTATTTCTTTCTTTATATTGTACTAAGAACTATAGTTTTGCGCTATGTGAGATATTTTCTGATTTCGCTCTTATGTAGATATTTAAATGCCTCCAATTCACAATTCATATTTTTCAAATATTATATCTTCTCTGTAATTTCGCCATGATGCAGATATATAAACATATATAAAGCGATGTCTCTTCTACACTAATTAATCATAAATTTGTTATTATATTTACCAAAATACAAAATGTGTACTAAAATTGTTTTGAAAAGAGCTTTTGTCTTCAAATCAAACAGAAAAGTCCCTTGTATTATGTTCTATCTCCAATTTCACCCATATTCAGACGACAATACCAAATTGCATTTAGAAGTCATTCCTTCTGAACATCTGCTAATATCAGTATCGTTCTGCACTTGTATTAACATTTATAAGGTTTTCAATATTAAACTTGAAGCTTTTTTAGAATGCTTGTCCTGAGTTTAGAACCAATGAATTGAATTATTTCATCTTATCTGTAATGTCGCCCTAATGCAGGTTTTTATAGCAAGATTTTTGTTACTGTTCCAGCATTGACATAAACATATCAACATTCAAAGTTGTTATTATATATGTAATGTTATCGGAATACAAAATTTATTTTTAATTAAAGGTGTAAATAAAACCTTTATCCTGACATCAGGGAATTTGATTTCTTTCTTTATATTGTACTAAGAACTATAGTTTTGCACTATGTGATATATTTTCTGATTTCGCTCTAATGTAGATTTTTAAATGTCTGGAGTTCAAGATTCATATTTTTCAAATACTATATTATCTGTAATTTCGCCTTTATGCAGATATATATACATATATAAAGCAATGTCTCTTCAACACTAATTAATCTTAAATTTGTTATTATATTTACCGAAATACAAAATGTGCACAAAAAGTGTTTGAAAATACGATTTGTCTTCAAATCAAACAGAAAAGTCCCTTGTATTATGTTCTATCTCCAATTTCACCATATTCAGACGACAATACCAAATTGCATTTAGAAGTCATTCCTTCTGAACATCTGCTAATATCAGTATCGTTCTGCACTTGTATTAACATTTATAAGGTTTTCAATATTAAACTTGAAGCTTTTTTAGAATGCTTGTCCTGAGTTTAGAACCAATAAATTGAATTATTTCATCTTATCTGTAATGTCGCCCTTATGCAGGTATTTATAGCAAGATTTTTGTTACTGTTCCAGCATTGACATCAACATATCAACATTCAAAGTTGTTATTATATATGTGATGTTATCGGAATACAAAATTTATTTTTAATTAAAGGTGTTGTAAATAAAACCTTTATCCTGACATCAGGGAATTTGATTTCTTTCTTTATTGTACTAAGAACTAAAATTTTACACTATGTGATATATTTTCTGATTTCGCTCATATGTAGATTTTTAAATGCCTGGAGTTCAAGATTCATATTTTCAAATACTATATCTTATCTGTAATTTCGCCTTTATGCAGATATATTACATATATAAAGCAATGTCTCTTCTACACTAATTAATCTTATATTTGTTATTATATTTACCGAAATACAAAATGTGCACAAAAAGTGTTTTGAAAATACGATTTGTCTTCAAATCAAGAAGAAAAGTACCTTGTATTATGTTCTATCTCTAATTTCACCCTTATTCAGACGACAATACCAAATTGCATTTAGAAGTCATTCCTTCTGAACATCTGCTAATATCAGTATCGTTCTGCACTTGCATTAATATTTATAAGTTTTTCAGTATTAAACTTGAAGCTTTTTGGAATGCTTACCCTGAGTTAAGAACCAATAAATCGAATTATTTCATCTTATCTGTAATGTCGCCCTAATGCAGGTATTTATAGGAAGACGTTTTTTACTGTTCCAGCATTGACATCAACATACAACATTTAAATTTGTTATAATATATGTGAAGTTATCGAAATACAAAATTTGTTTTTAATTAATTATGTTGGAAATAAAACCTTTATCCTGACATCAGGGAATTTTATTTCTTTCTTTATATTGTACTAAGAACTATAGTTTTGCGCTATGTGATATATTTCTGATTTCGCTCTTATGTAGATATTTAAATGCCTCCAATTCACGATTCATATTTTTCAAATATTATATCTTCTCTGTAATTTCGCCATGATGCAAATATATAAACATATATAAAGCGATGTCTCTTCAACACTAATTAATCTTAAATTTGTTATTATATTTACCGAAATACAAAATGTGCACAAAAAGTGTTTTGAAAATACGATTTGTCTTCAAATCAAACAGAAAAGTCCCTTGTATTATGTTCTATCTCCAATTTCACCCATATTCAGACGACAATACCAAATTGCATTTAGAAGTCATTCCTTCTGAACATCTGCTAATATCAGTATCGTTCTGCACTTGTATTAACATTTATAAGGTTTTCAATATTAAATTTGAAGCTTTTTAGAATGCTTGTCCTGAGTTTAGAACCAATAAATTGAATTATTTCATCTTATCTGTAATGTCGCCCTTATGCAGGTATTTATAGCAAGATTTTTGTTACTGTTCCAGCATTGACATCAACATATCAACATTCAAAGTTGTTATTATATATGTGATGTTATCGGAATACAAAATTTATTTTTAATTAAAGGTGTTGTAAATAAAACCTTTATCCTGACATCAGGGAATTTGATTTCTTTCTTTATATTGTACTAAGAACTAAAGTTTTACACTATGTGATATTTTCTGATTTCGCTCATATGTAGATTTTTAAATGCCTGGAGTTCAAGATTCATATTTTCAAATACTATATCTTATCTGTAATTTCGCCTTTATGCAGATATATATACATATATAAAGCAATGTCTCTTCTACACTAATTAATCTTATATTTGTTATTATATTTACCGAAATACAAAATGTGCACAAAAAGTGTTTTGAAAATACGATTTGTCTTCAAATCAAGAAGAAAAGTACCTTGTATTATGTTCTATCTCTAATTTCACCCTTATTCAGACGACAATACCAAATTGCATTTAGAAGTCATTCCTTCTGAACATCTGCTAATATCAGTATCGTTCTGCACTTGCATTAATATTTATAAGTTTTTCAGTATTAAACTTGAAGCTTTTTGGAATGCTTACCCTGAGTTAAGAACCAATAAATCGAATTATTTCATCTTATCTGTAATGTCGCCCTAATGCAGGTATTTATAGGAAGATTTTTTACTGTTCCAGCATTGACATCAACATACAACATTTAAATTTGTTATAATATATGTGAAGTTATCGAAATACAAAATTTGTTTTTAATTAAAGGTGTTGGAAATAAAACCTTTATCCTGACATCAGGGAATTTTATTTCTTTCTTTATATTGTACTAAGAACTATAGTTTTGCGCTATGTGAGATATTTTCTGATATCGCTCTTATGTAGATATTTAAATGCCTCCAATTCACGATTCATATTTTTCAAATATTATATCTTCTCTGTAATTTCGCCATGATGCAGATATATAAACATATATAAAGCGATGTCTCTTCTACACTAATTAATCATAAATTTGTTATTATATTTACCAAAATACAAAATGTGTACAAAAATTGTTTTGAAAAGAGCTTTTGTCTTCAAATCAAACAGAAAAGTCCCTTGTATTATGTTCTATCTCCAATTTCCTCATATTCAGACGACAATACCAAATTGCATTTAGAAGTCATTCCTTCTGAACATCTGCTAATATCAGTATCGTTCTGCACTTGTATTAACATTTATAAGGTTTTCAATATTAAACTTGAAGCTTTTTTAGAATGCTTGTCCTGAGTTTAGAACCAATGAATTGAATTATTTCATCTTATCTGTAATGTCGCCCTAATGCAGGTTTTTATAGCAAGATTTTTGTTACTGTTCCAGCATTGACATAAACATATCAACATTCAAAGTTGTTATTATATATGTAATGTTATCGGAATACAAAATTTATTTTTAATTAAAGGTGTAAATAAAACCTTTATCCTGACATCAGGGAATTTGATTTCTTTCTTTATATTGTACTAAGAACTATAGTTTTGCACTATGTGATATATTTTCTGATTTCGCTCTAATGTAGATTTTTAAATGTCTGGAGTTCAAGATTCATATTTTCAAATACTATATCTTATCTGTAATTTCGCCTTTATGCAGATATATATACATATATAAAGCAATGTCTCTTCAACACTAATTAATCTTAAATTTGTTATTATATTTACCGAAATACAAAATGTGCACAAAAAGTGTTTTGAAAATACGATTTGTGTTCAAATCAAGAAGAAAAGTACCTTGTATTATGTTCTATCTCTAATTTCACCCTTATTCAGACGACAATACCAAATTGCATTTAGAAGTCATTCCTTCTGAACATCTGCTAATATCAGTATCGTTCTGCACTTGCATTAATATTTATAAGTTTTTCAGTATTAAACTTGAAGCTTTTTAGAATGCTTACCCTGAGTTAAGAACCAATAAATCGAATTATTTCATCTTATCTGTAATGTCGCCCTAATGCAGGTATTTATAGGAAGATGTTTTTTACTGTTCCAGCATTGACATCAACATACAACATTTAAATTTGTTATAATATATGTGAAGTTATCGAAATACAAAATTTGTTTTTAATTAAAGGTGTTGGAAATAAAACCTTTATCCTGACATCAGGGAATTTTATTTCTTTCTTTATATTGTACTAAGAACTATAGTTTTGCGCTATGTGAGATATTTTCTGATTTCGCTCTTATGTAGATATTTAAATGCCTCCAATTCACGATTCATATTTTTCAAATATTATATCTTCTCTGTAATTTCGCCATGATGCAGATATATAAACATATATAAAGCGATGTCTCTTCTACACTAATTAATCATAAATTTGTTATTATATTTACCGAAATACAAAATGTGTACAAAAATTGTTTTGAAAAGAGCTTTTGTCTTCAAATCAAACAGAAAAGTCCCTTGTATTATGTTCTATCTCCAATTTCACCCATATTCAGACAACAATACCAAATTGCATTTAGAAGTCATTCCTTTGAACATCTGCTAATATCAGTATCGTTCTGCACTTGTATTAACATTTATAAGGTTTTCAATATTAAACTTGAAGCTTTTTTAGAATGCTTGTCCTGAGTTTAGAACCAATAAATTGAATTATTTCATCTTATCTGTAATGTCGCCCTAATGCAGTTATTTATAGCAAGATTTTTGTTACTGTTCCAGCATTGACAATCAACATATCAACATTTAAAGTTGTTATTATATATGTGATGTTATCGGAATACAAAATTTGTTTTTAATTAAAGGTGTTGTAAATAAAACCTTTATCCTGACATCAGGGAATTTTATTTCTTTCTTTATATTGTACTAAGAACTATAGTTTTACACTATGTGATATATTTTCTGATTTCGCTCTAATGTAGATTTTTAAATGCCTGGAGTTCAAGATTCATATTTTCAAATACTATATCTTATCTGTAATTTCGCCTTTATGTAGATATATATACATATATAAAGCAATTTCTCTTCTACACTAATTAATCTTAAATTTGTTATTATATTTACCGAAATACAAAATGTGCACAAAAAGATGTATATAATAACCCAACTTGATTGTAAAAAGAAAACATACGCTAAATACCGGTAATCCTTAATCGACTCTCTCTCTCTCTCTCTCTCTCTCCTTATTACATAATACGCAGTGTGAATTTTGTAAAAATATAGCAAACAGTTAGGTAGAGAGTGGCTTAGGGAGAGAGTTGCATTTAAAACAATTACAGATATGTCTTCATGATATACGTGTAAGGTTTTCCATACCATTTTCAAAAATACCCAGATTGTAAAATTCTAACCAGTAGAAGTTGAAAAAATCACGAAAATTTCATTCAGATATACTTCTCCTTAATGAAGTATACTAGCGGCCTCTCCCTAACCCATAATCCGTAAGTATATATATATATATATATATATATATATATATATATATATATATATCATGTATGTGCTGCAGCTAATTCGTCTCAATTATGCAGCAAAATCTGTTTGCTCCGAAATAACGATTAAAAGTTGTTTTTATTCATTTTCCGCATAATGCTAATTTGAAATGTTGGATTAAAAAGGACCCATTCATTAAAAAAAGTGTTTGATTTATATATGTTTACGCAAACTTTAGATCGTGGTTCTTTCTATACTATACTAGCAGTTTATAGTAATTATTGTATTTGTAGATTTTACCCATTTTTTTGTTTTGTCTGTCGATGCCTTAATTAGCAAAGCAAAGTACACTAGTCTATAAAAATAGTAATTTTTCATCTCATTTATATCAATTTTACTTTTTAGTGGTAGAAGATGTTTGCAAAAGGCAACATTTTCGAAAAAACATAAAATTTATCGTCCAACCATTCCATGTGTGTCTTGGGACAGGAGGTATTGAAGAGGAAGATGGTTCTACTGTGGGTTCCCAAAAGGAAGTTTCTCGTATAGAAAGCATAAAAGAAGAAAAACCAAAAGAAACGTATGAAAAAGCGAAACATCAAATTATAGAGCATGTTACTATTAAAGACAAAATGAAACTTGACTTGCTAGAACACATGCAATGGAAAGAAGCATTAAATTTAGAAATAGAAGTTTCAATTGATCCAGGCAATCGAGTTGTTACGTTTCAAGGCGATAAGGGTGATATTGCAGAAGCTAAATACAAACTGTTTGAAGTATTTGAAAACTTCAAATCTGAGGAAATCAAAATGAAAACTGCAACCAAAGCTTTCATAAAGACACCACCCGTCTGGAATTACATCCAGGCAAAACTGAAAGAGAATAATCTTATTCATACCAGTGTATTAGATACTGAATGTGTCACCGGTTTAAAAGTTATGACGCACACAGACAAAGCTTTATCAAAATTAAGGAGTCTCCTTTACAATATTGTTACAGAGAGAAATTGTCCCTACAAAAGAGAATCAGTCTGCCTGGATGACTGGGAAAATACGGCGAGTAACATAAGTAGTCAATATGGTGGTTGCGTGGAGTTATCTGTGGATAAAAGAAACTGTCAAATCGCAATTAGAACAGTCAATGAATATTCTGAAGCTATATTAGTCTTTATCGAAGAATACCTTGAGAACCATACTATTGCCACTTCTTCCATAAAGCGTTCAAAAGGAACAGTCAGATATTTAAAATCCTGTTTTAAAGGCAACTTATCAGAGATCTCTCTGAAATGCAAAGTGAAAATAAATTTAACCACGGATACAATAGAAATAAGAGGATCGGAAAAGGCGATAGGTTTTGCAAAGGATAGCGTCTGTAATTTGATTGATAGGGTGAAGAAAAAACGACATCAGATACAAAAGCCAGGAATTGACAAATATTTTACTTCCCGGGGTAGAGAGCAACTTGATGCCATCGAAACCAGATACGGATGTGCGATCGAAATAGATAACAGTAGCACTGATTGTGACAACAAGTCATCAAAATCGGATGTCCCAACGGTAAGTAGAATAATTTCCTATGTCATTTTTTGGATATTTGTAATTAATCAATTTTTAAAAACAATCGTATCAGTTCGATTTTAATTTTTCATCAAACGTTCCCAAATTTGTGATTAAATAGATTAAAGAACACATTTGAACCACGGCACTCGAAATCAATTTATTTTATTTAACGGATGTAGAGGCATTTTATTGTCGATGACAGCAGAATTTGCAAATATCCTGTTTTTGTATTAGTTTGTGTTTTTCACATATGTATAATACCAACCGCCAACTAAACATCTTCCGTATTATTTTAGGAAAAATGTCATTGCACAATGGATAATGGAGTATATGTGAGAGTTTTGAAATGTGATATAACGGACCTGGAAGTGGACGTTATCACAAATGCTACTAACAATTTGTTAGATCACACTGGAGGACTAGCTGCTGCTATTGTTCACAAAGGTAGGCATTTGTTTGTGAAATGTTCAGAATCGAGTTTCGGTTTTCAATTACCAATTGTAAATGCGAAATATTTTATAGACTTTTTTGTCAGCGAATACTGTATATTTTGAAAGGATGGAGAACCATGGCTTTTTCGAAATAATACTTTTTTAAGTTTTAGTAACCATTGTTTGTCATACTTTTATGGCTAATAAAATATTAGCACTTATCCAAAGGCCTTGTTAGTATATTGAGAAACAAAGCATATGTTTGAGCAGTTTCTCTCTACACTAAAACTATTGTACATAATTTATTAAATAAACTTCTTCCTTCTTAATGTTCAATTCATAATCCAATGAAGAAGCAAAGTAAAAACTTTGAAAAAAGGCAAATTTTGTTTCACACGTAAGTTTTTGTCAATGGAGCAAGACCGGTTGCTTTGGATGACCTTGTATCTTCTGTCTAGTTAGCTTAACCCGCAATTTGTAAAATCAAAATTAAGAACGAATTAAACATACTATCAACAATATTGTGATGATGGACAATACGTTTTTGGACCGTCATCAGAATATGAATATTTACAAGAAGTTTGGTTTAATGTATAAAAATCCCGCAGTAGAAAAATATACTACCATAGCGTAATATATCTGAAAGATACACAATAAGCAGCAGAAGCAGATATATTGTTGCTTAGAAAAGAATTGTCGACGATGGGAAAATTTAAATCATGTACACAGTTTTATAAATACTTACATTTTAGGAGGAAAAACTATTCAAACAGAATGTCGGCAATATATCCAAGCACACGGTCGTTTGCAGGTTGGACAGGTTTATTGTAGTAAACCTGGCAAGTTGCGTTGTAAAATAATTGTTCACGCTGTTGGACCAATTTGGAACGAGGGATACGGCAAAAAAGAAGACGAACTTTATAATGTTGTAATCAACGTTTTGAAAGCAGCAGACAACGGCCAATATCAGTCTGTTGCTATACCTGCTATTAGTACTGGGCGGTACCATTTTCCAATAGATAAAGCTACTGAAATCATTGTGAAGGCAATGAAAACGTTCTTACACAGAACATATACAGGCAGTATTAAAACAATTCTGTTTTGCGATACTACAGACAAAGCAGCTAATGGTTTTACAGAATCCATGAAAAAATATTTCAAAAGTGTAGAGGAGATACCAAAAGGAAATGCAATCCAATCTCAAAAATTAAAAACATCGGTTTCAAAAGTTCAAAAAGGTAATGTTATACATTCATAGTATCACAAAGAATGTTTATTTACAATATCTCACATTTAAATTAGTTTCAAAACATTTGTGATTACTGCTACGTTCTTCAATTACAGACTTCAGTAGGTCATATGCCACATGTAGTCGCATAAACAGTCTTCAAAAATGTATTCTGTTTATTATATGGTGGTGTTCAGAAAACAAGTTAACATTGAGACTTAATTCTATGTTTTACTTAGGCTTGTACAAGCAGGTCTAATCACGTGTAAAATGGGGCCCTTTGTACCATATTAAAATTACCACTGAATAGAAAAAAATAGTTTTAAAATGCATTTTAACATGTTGTTGCACTTTCTCTAAAATCATTTTTCTAAACCAACTCTTTTTCATTCATTTTATAACCACTGCTTTTTCCCTTCTAGTGTGAATTTTGGCATAGTTCCCCCTCTCTTGTTAATGTGTATACGAGTTTTTTGAATTTGTCTTCTAAAAATGTTGACTTATCAGCAACCTAACATAAAGTCCCTAAACTGTTTCTTTTAAATTTCAAATACTCACCTGGAATCTTTATTGGTCCCCTGTTTGTAAAACTCGTGTGGGTTATAGTGCTTGTTGTTTTATCTTTCTGTCTGCAAGCATATTATCCCTATCTGCTATAACTGAAGGGATAAAGTCGAATTATCATAAACATATGACAACGCCGTACATGGCACATGTTTGCTTGATCAGCATTCCAATGTGGACCTTCTGCTGTGTGCATTTCTTAAAACATTTTCTTTTTGTCATTTCAAGCGAGTAAACAAAAGACAGTTAAACCAGAGACAGTACAGAAACACAACAATATTGAAATAAAGTTATGTAAAGAAGAAATTGCCAAACAGAAGGTAAATATTTCAAACTTGGTCGTGTTCATCATTTTAATCGTATGTTTTATGTTAAAATGAAATTTCAAGACATTTCTGATAAAAAAGTTAACGTACTTCTTATTCTCATATAGAATGTGCTTTTTTTTGTCTGCTGAGGTAGACTATACAACTTAAACAGCTACTATAATGAATTATGTTATGTTTTAAAAGATTTGTTGTGTAAACAGCAAACGAACAAAAGTACCAACCCATATAAAATACGACCACAAGTCAAAAAATAATCTGCCTGATTTATTTCTGGTTGAGATCCACCTCTTTTATTTCGCTGTAATTGCCCTCCAGTGTGATAGGCTTTGATCAACGCGGTTAAAGTACTTTTAAAGCTGAACTCAAAACGTCGGGGTCGAGTTCTCTGCATTGATTCTCTCCTCAACTGTCTTCACGACTTCTTCGTCAGACCGAAAACAATGTCAATGGATATCGTTTTTCAGTTTATAAAAAGTTGTGTATAAGAATGAGTCGCGTGGAGTTACATCAGGAGAAAAGACTGTAGAACGGTGTTGAATTAATACCCATTTCGATCTACAGCCATTGCAAATGAAAATGTCGATGAAATTGTCCTGTTGCAACAAAACATCTTTTGCGGTTCTCTGCTGGTGAAGCAAGTTCCATGTTCCTTTCACACAATTTTGATTACACACGTGGCGGATGTAGTTAGCTAAACAAAAAGTACTTACCATTCCGGAGCACCCGACCTCACTCCCCTGGTGGAAGTTGACGTGTAAAACCTAACTTGTCAGTTCCAAAGTTTTTACTTTAATTTTGGATTGTAATTTGGATATGGATTAGTATATTTGTTTTTGATTACATAGTACATAAGTTATTTGAACCTCTCTTGGGTAAAAAGCCCAACATAACTTATGCGTCCAAAAACACTGACGCCATCACCTGGCCAGCAGATGGTTGCCTCTTGAACGAACTTCTTTGGCCGCGGGGACCCAGGACCTACACACTGACGACTTGAGTTCCCCATCTCAGATTTTAACCTGAGCAAACGAGGGTGCAGAAGCCCCATAAGCACTCGCCTTGTAATCCCTTGCCTGTTTTACCTTTTGAAATATAAGTTTCGGCTTACACCATCACCGAGTAAACCACAGCATCTAACAGACGCTCCGAAAAGGGAAACATTTTTTGACTAGCTACTTTCTAGCAACAGGCTCAACGTCTGCAGAATAAAAAGAAACGGAGCCATGAAACAAAAACATATCAAAGATAAATTTGGATGCAATGACAACAGTATTAGGTTCGTATACGCTCTTGGAATAATTTTGCCTTAATTAGTCTAGGCTTGCAACACCCTTTAGTCAGCAATTTGTAAGCGGCTTGTTTCGTTGTATGAACTAACCGTTTTACTGCAAGACAGAAGCATGACATGCTGCATAGTTTAGACTCATTGGCACTAGAAAAAAAGAAATGTTGTAATTATTAAAATAATAGTGTAATGGTGATATAAATGGTTTTAACAAGGTGATACAATAAATCATGAAAACTGATCGTAACTACAACATTTCCAATCTAAAATCCAACTTGTTTCTAATTCAAGGTAGACATCATAGTCAATACGACTAGTTTAGATCTTAACCTTGCGTGTGGCGGTGTATCTACAGCACTTCTGAAAGCAGCCGGTGATGAGCTCCAACAAATGTGTCACAGACGGTATCCTAATGGTATTCAATATGGCGAAGTTGCTATAACAAATGGAGCAGCATTACCATGTGACTTTGTATTCCATGGAGCACTTCCAATTTACAATCCGGACGGGTCGTCTTTGCAGGTAATTTTATTTTAATTGTTTTATATTGGTTTACATAGACAAGACGAAGATCTCATATCGTATATGACTTGTTTTAATAAAATTGTGGGCTTACATGGGATTTCTGGGGCAGTTTAATAGATGTAAATTACATAATGATTGTAAGAGACAATAATACATTGTGTGAAAATAATGATTATCACTTCTAAATATAAAAAATGTGACGTGATCTGGACACAAAGGTCAACATAATGTTAAGGGGAAAATTAGCTTTTTAGTAACACATTAATTATATCGTATGTGCAGATAATGTGAAGATCCTCTTAAAATATTACTTAAAATGTTTTGAAATTTTGACATTTCCATAGCAAAGGTTAAATGCATATTTTACCAAATTAAAAACCTAAACGTTAATAATACATTAATTAAATATAACAATGTCATTCTGAGACTGAAGTTTGAGTTCCAGGAGACTTTCATTCGGAAATCAATTATTCTAAAAATAGCATATAAGGTTAAGTAACCTTGAGGCAGGGGTCAAACTAAATCCAGATTTAAAAACTTAAAGAGACAAGATGCCCATGGGCCTTAACGCTCACCTAAGGCTCAGTACAAATCTCATGCAGAGGTTTAATGGTCAATGACATTAATTAAAGAGAATATCCAAATATTCAGCAGTAAGGCCAATTATATGCAAGGAATATTTGCAAATTATTTATAACTAGTCCTAAGAATGTTCATTAGGCCAATACCTACAATATTATAATATACATGCCTTTAAAAAAACTTTATAGTTTTTTAGATAACTAACAATTTAGTATTTGTTTGCACCTGTCACCTTGACTTTTGAACCCATGACCTTTATCTATATATCAAAATGATCGGTGAGCCAACACCTACAATATTCCAATATATATGCATATACAAAGACTTTATAGTTTTTTTTAGATAATGAACCATTTCAGTATTCGTTTGCATCTGTGACCTTGACCTTATGACATTCATTCATATATCAAAATGATCGTTGTGCAAATGCCTACAATATTTTAATATACATCCCTTTACAAAAAGGTTTTAGTTTTTGATATAAAGAACCATTTCAGTATTACATAAAAAATGTGTTTTTTTACCTAAAATGGGTCATCTGACAACTTTGACACAATGGAAACTTATGTAGAACTTTTGATTCTATAGAACCTAAGATCCATCAGATTTTTCCTATTTGCAATAGTTTCTGAGTTATAAGCAATTTAAAGTGTGTTACTATATGTTTTATCTTTAGTAACAGCCGCCATGTTTTTAGCTCACCTGAGCCAAAGGCTCATATGAGCTATTGCAATTTATCACCGTCTGTCGTCCGTCGTCCTTCGTGCGTCGTGTGTAAACTTTACATTTTAATCTTCTCCTCCAAAACTACTGGGGCAAATTTGATGAAACTTGGCAATTATCATGCCTGGGTAACAGCCTTTAAAAATTGTGTTCGGTGTTTGGCCACGCCCAATAAAATGGACGCCATTACTAAAAATAGCAAAATGACAAAAAAATCTTCTTCTCTAAAACCAAAAGGTGCAGGCAAATTTTGATTAGATATTTAGATACAACATACCTAGGAACATTAAAATTGTGTTTTTCATGAAAATTGAACGAAAAATAGGTTACGCGTTTTTTGCGTAAAATTATGTAATTTTGAAAATGAGATATTTATTGTTATAACTCAATAAAGGCTGAAGATAATTGTATGGAGTTTTCAAAGTTGATCTTGTCTTGCTGTTTTATTCCAACAGGTGTCAAGGTCAAAGGTCAAGGTCATGTCCCTGTTTTTGACGTTTGATAAAAATTGCTATTTTTTTAAACATTTCAGGTGCTAATGGCAAGGGATTTTCAGTTAATTGTAGGTATTGACATGACGATCATTTTGATACATAGATCAAGGTCATGAGTTAAAAGCTCAAGGACAAGGATACACAACTATTTCCGTTATATTTGATTATCTGCAAAACTATTAACGTTTTGTATAGGCATATATATTAGAATATTGTAGGTAATGGCACAATGGTCATTTTGATATATTTATAAAGGTTATGGGTTCAAAGGTCAAGGTCACAGATGCAAAACAATACCGACATGGTTAATTATCTAGAAAACTATTAACTTTTTGTAAAAACATGTATATTACAATATTGAAGGAATTGATTTAACGATCATTTTGATATGTAGATAAAGGTCATGGGTTCAAAGGTCAAGGTCACAGATGCAAATCAATACATAAATGGTTAATTATCCTCGAAAACTTTTAACTTTTTGTATAGACATGTATATTCGAATATTGTAGGTTTTGAATTAACGATCATTTTGATATGTAGATTAATGTCATGGGTTCAAAGGTCCAGGTCACAGATGCGAAAGAATACTGAAATTGTTAATTATCTAAAAACCTATAAGCTTTTTGTAAAGAAATGTATATTACAATATTGTAGGAATTGATTTAACGATCATTTTTATATACAGATCAAGGTCATGGGTACAAAGGTCAATGTAACAGATGCGAAAGTGTACCAAAATGGTTAATTATCTCGAAAACTATTACATTTTTGAAAACTATAAACTTTTTGAAAGAACTGTATATTACAATATTGTGGGAATTTATTTAACGATCGTTTTCATATACAGATAAAGGTCATGGGTTCCAAGGTCAAGGTCACAGATGCGAAAAAATACCGAAATGGTTAATTATCTAGAAAACTATTAACTTTTTATATAAACATGTATATTACAATATTGTAGGAATTATTTTAACGATCATTTTGATATGTAAATTATGTCAGGGGTGCAAATGTCAAGGTCACAGATGCAAATCAATACATAAATGGTTAATTATCTAGAAAACTTTTAACTTTTTGTACAGACATGTATATTCGAATATTGTAGGTTTTGATTTAATAATCATTTTGATATGTAGATTAATGTCATGGGTTTAAAGGTCAAGGTCACAGATGCGAAAGAATACTGAAATTGTTAATTATCTAAAAAACTATCAGCTTTTTGTATAGACATGTATATTACAATATTGTAGGAATTGATTTAACGATCATTTTTATATATAGATTAAAGTCATGGGTTCAAAGGTAAAGGTCACAGATGCGAAACTGTATCAAAATGGTTAATTATCTCGAAAACTATTACATTTTTGTATAGACATGTATATTACAATATTGTTGGAATTAATTTAACGATCATGTTGATATGTAGAGTGTGTCATGGGTTCCAAGGTCAAGGTCAAAGATGCAAATCAATACATAAATGGTTAATTATCTAGAAAACTTTAAACTTTTTGTACAGACATGTTTATTCGAATATTGTAGGTTTTGATTTAACAATCATTTTGATATATAGATTAATGTCATGCGTTCAAAGGTCAAGGTCACAGATGCGAAAGAATACTGAAATGGTTAATTATCTTAAAACCTACAAGCTTTTTGTATAGACATGTATAATAAAATGTTGTAGGAATTGATTTAACGATCATGTTGATATATAGAATTAAGGTCATGGATTCAAGGGTCAAAGTCACAGATAGGAAAGGATACTGAAATGGTTAGTTATCTTGAAAACTATTAACTTTTTGTATAGGCATGTATATTCGAATAACAATTACAGTCATTTTGATATATAGATGAAGGTCATAGTTTCGTACTATTTTTTTTACTTTTAAGCTGTTTATAAATTATAGATTGTAGCTAGAATATAAATATAATTAATACATTATACATATATTATATGTAGCAATCTCGGGACAAGGTATGATTAATTTGCAAAAATCCTTGCATTTAATTCTGCCTTACTGCTGAAAATTAGGTGTTCCTTTTAATAATTGTTATTGACCATTGAACCTCTGCATGAGATATGTACTTAGCCTCAGGTGAGCGTTAAGGCCCATGGGCCTCTTGCTTACGAATAAAAATCGATACACAACTTTTGTGCAGGATATCCTAATTCTGTTTAGTAGTTTGAAAGGAGAATATTTTTGAAAAATTGTTAACGGACGACAGACGCCGACGACGACAACAGACGATGACGACGGACAACAAGTGATGGCAATAGCTTACGTGGACCTTCGGTCTAGGTGAGCTAAAATGAATTTAATCTGTCTTGCTAATTATTTGCTTTTCATAGCAATAATTTGTAAAGGTGAGAAAGAGTACTGAAATCATTATCGTAATAATACAATAATACAATCCGTAAAAAAACCAGACGATCAAAGATCAATATTTCCCGTCGTTGAAAAAATTGCTTGGATTAAATAAGATATCAGGTAAAAAACTAATAATCAAATTCATTGTTATACCTGTATTTAGGATAGGGTACCATTATGCAGTTTTAGACGAAAAGAAAGATTGTGTAATAATTGTTTCTAAAACAACATGAGAGAAAAAGTTAATATTAGTCAAATGTCATGAATAATCAAAAAAAAATAAAAATAAAATAAAAATTCACTGCATTTTCTTTGTCAACTAAATAAAGTGTACATTGTTTTTGTCACTCTTCAAAAAAATTTCTCGCATAGCGATTGGTTAACTTGCCGGGGTACATGGAACTTTGTCACCCTTCAAAGAAATTTCTCGCATAGCGATTGGTTAACTTGCCGGGGTACATTGAACTATGTTCGAGAATCTGCCGGGGTACATGAACGCACGCGACGTTTAGCGGTAAAAGGGGAGTAACTCGTACATCACTAGCGTCAGTGTTACAGTAAACAAGCATGGCGACGACGTACGCAAGTTACACAAAATGGAAGATAAAAAGATCCAACTGTTAACGCTTTGAAGGGTGACAAAAACATTATATAGGGCTTTGGCAGATTACACAACCCAATGTACCCAGTCAAAGATGAATGTACCATGATCTGAAAAAATCTTTGACGGGGTACATGGGGCCTGCGGCTCAGGGTACATAAATCTTTGACGGGGTACATGGGGCCGTGTAACCTGCCAAAGCCCTGTATAACTTATCATGTTCGGAAATCTGCCGGGGTACATGTAACGGGTACATCTCTGACGTCTAGTTACAGTAAACAAACATGGCGACAACGCACGCAAGTCACACAAAATACAAAATGAAAGTTACAAAGATCCAACTGGTAACGCTTTGAAGGGTGACAAAAACATTATACAGGGCTTTGGCAGATTACACAACCCAATGTACCCAGTCAAAGATGAATGTACCATGATCCAAAAAATTTTTGACGGGTTACATGGGGCCGTGTGAATGGTGTTTTAGGACATCTTTTATTAAGATATTAATTTATGCGATGGTTCAAATCTCTAAGCGCACACATAAATACCATTTGGTCGTTAGATAAAATATTCATTCAAAGTTGGGATTAGAGACCAGTTTTATTTCAATTTGAAATACCCATAGTAAAAAACTGATTGGTTTTACGCATATAGTTTATAAGGTCTCCTAGTAAGGCCAAAGCCCTGTATAACTTGTATTCTCCACCTGGTTCTTTAGTGAATTACAGAGCAAAGCGTCTCTAAGGAGTAGTATATGTATTTGTTTCAGTAAAGGGCCTCTAATACTGAGTATTATATAATTTGATATATAACAGGTCCTTTATTTAAACAATTATCTGCATGTGGTAGATCTCAGGGCAAACATACACTCTTACAAAGTTTGAAATTCAGTACTTAAACGCTGAGATTGTTTAAATTTACAGACTAAATGAAATATTTTTCCATGTATTTATCTAATTGGTGATTATCTGAATGGTGTTTTCTTTTATTAAGATATTAATTAATTTATGCGATGGTTCAAATCTCTAAGCGCACACATAAATACCATTTGATCGTTAAATAAAATATTCATTCAAAGTTGGGATTAGAGACCAGTTTTATTTCAATTTGAAATATCCAGAGTAAAAAACTGATTGGTTTTACGCATATAGTTTATAAGGTCTCCTAGTAAGGCCAAGTTCGTACTTTAGATGGTGTATTGATATGGAAAATTCTTAGCGTCAGGGAGTATTCATTTTCAACATGAAACATGTTTCAATTGAGTAGTCACTGCATCATTGCGAAAGGACACGATTGTAAACCAATGCCTTCAATACAGATAAATCTATTTTAAAATTGAACAAATTAAATTGAAATATTTTATATTCAAACGCTCAAAATGGAAATCGTTTATGATCAATATCAATTATTCATAGATAAGGTGTCTAACCACTTTATTCCTTGAAAATGAATTGTCGCCTTAGATCATTCTCTCAACCAAAATGTGAAAATGTCTAAAGGACCGGATACAATATCTCCCGATATGTTGGTATTCGTAGTCTGTTAGAATTATATTTTACCGTCTCATGGCATTATGTTTGATTGTATTTAAAACTGTTAAAGTTAATATAAATTCCGCCCCGCTCTCTCTTTTGCTTTGTACATGCACAAAATAAAATTAGATCATTTGTCAAAGATATACTACATAACACGGTGTGGGCTCCAACCAAAGATCCCTTAATTCAGATCAAGTTTCAGAAAAATGCTTTTAAAATGTGCATCGACTTGCTATACAATTCATAGTAAGAGCCTATCAAAAGTTTAACACTAAGCTAACGAATTAGTGCTAAATCGACCGTTCAAATCGACCCCTCTTTAGTAATATCTTGACAGGATTTTGGCGCGGCGACTATCTATTCCTACTCTAGTAACTATCTTTTTTTCGACCACCTTGTAGCTTAGCATCGACCCTTTTTGTTAGTTCAGTGTTCAATTTTCGACATGTTTGTATTGTACTTTTATATCTGAATTACATTTAAATGTAAATACTGGTTACTCGCTTGTAACAACAATAAAAATAATAACAATAGCTCTTCTAACAATACTCTTGTAAACATCATAAGCTGGTTGGATGTTTGGCGTGTTGGTTGGATAAATAATGTTTTAATGACAAAGTAAACAATTTCTTTCTACTGTGACACGCTCAAGAAAACTGAACAAAATTTTTCGCTTTCGGCGTTTTGAACTGCAATTTTTGATTGCAACTTTAATTGTCTCTTTTAGAAAAATAAATCGACAATTTCTGCACGTTATACCGTTTCAAATAAGACACCCTGAGAGAAAATCGCAAAAGCATTTCAAGTTATTGCAGTTTTTACTGGTACAATTGTAATGGTAGGAACAAAAAGGACTAAAAACTATTATTACATTTGCGTTCTGTACCATAAGGCCTGTATAGAAAAGCTTATCCTGGGTTTTAAAATGCATTTCGTGTCAATTACGGCTAAATTTTGAATCTCCAATAACTAGAAAACAGGAATCAGTTCTAACACACATATACAGAGATGAGGGAGGATTCAAAGCTTTAACTTCAACTATTTATCAACTGTATCTAAAATGTAATTGTTGTATTAAAATACAAACGATAAACCATTTTAATAAATAGGGAATCCTTTTAAGATATTATACTAATTGTGCAAGAACTGAATGTATAATTTTACAATAAACAACATATAATCCATAAAATCTAAAATACAATTGTTTCCTATCAATCACGCATATTTGCTGAATAATGCCTTTTTAGTACTAATTTTTCGTAGCACGAGTACTAAAAACTTTAATAAAACATTCATATCAACAGATTAAAAATTATTGACAACGTTTTGATAATTATAATTTTCATGATATCAATTTTGTAGTATTTCATCATTTTAGGTCTTGGAGTCGTTTATGTTATGCTGTCTAGAAACAGCAGACAAGGAAGGATTTAAAAGTATAGCCTTTCCAGCACTTGGAACAGGTAACGCAAATTTTCCCAAAGAGGTTGTGGCACGTCAAATGTTCAAAGTTGCAAAAGAATTTTCAACAAACCGTCATCTGTGTGAAATACGTTTTGTTTTCATCGATGATCATGTTTTACAGGTATTTATTATTATCATTCATACATCAGTATAATCTTTGATTTGTACCCTGCTCGATGACATAACGACAAAATAGTATTTATTTCAACTTGTTCAAGGTGACGTATGGGGTGAAAAGAAATCTTTAAACATCTCAAAAAGAACATCGGAGAAAAATTCAAATTGAACATCTCTAGGATTTTAGCTTTCATCATTTCGTGCAATTTTGGCAAAAAGTATGTTACGTGTTTTAGAGTTAAGGTAGATTCATACCATGATGACGTCGTCGTTTTGTGCGTACGATCGAAATGACTGATTAGACGTCTTTTTAATATATTATGTCAGGAATGTGTGGACCTCGGCGACTACAGAATAGCCCGTTTCCGGGATAGTCCGGAATCCCATTTTGTGTAGTATAATATCGGGTCACGTGGTCAAAATTTTAGGCATCCGTACTTCCGGTTTACTTCCGTGTTTACACGATTTTAAAAGCTTTCTTCAAATTATCATTTTATCATGGCATTTCGGCAACTCTTAAGTTCCGGTATTAAGGAGACTTGTAATTGTCTTCTTTAAAAGTTTGGTTAGAAATTTGCTGATAAATTTAAGTTGATCTTACAACAATTGCATTACGTACCCATCATCCATGTCTTTGCATGAGCTCCTGGTGGTTTTAATTTAAAATTGAAGTGGCGGCCCTGGTCGGTGTATCATCACCGTAATTATTCCATGGGAATAGTTCTAGATAATCAAACTCACTGAAATGCCGATTACACATCCTGTGCCAGGGTTTTGGATCGTAGTCGAGAGGGTGTCTAATATGGCATTTAACCATTTCCTCCTTTTTCTTGTGTCTTTCGTTATGAACTTATCGTTCGGTAAATCAAGGGACTTAACTCGTACTTTATAGGTAAGATCGTGTCTTAATCGAGAGGATAGACATTCACTAGAGCTGTTCACAAGATAAAGATAATTTTCTTTTTTCCTATACATTATATTTACATGTAAAACTTTTATTTTAATTTATATTAAAATATTTCCGATTTTATTTGATTATTTTTTTAACTGTTAATTTTTTTAAATTAAATATTGTTTCATAATTATCAAAATATTTCCGATTTTATTTGATTATTTGTTTAACTGTTTGTTAATTTTTTTAAATTAAATATTGTTTCATAATTATCAAAAGTTCAACCATAACTGATAAAAATTGACCAACTTGAGTCATACATGCATATGTGTAAGATCAATAAAAAATAGCTTTCACTTTATGAACAGTTCTGTATTAAACACACACACACGCGCGTGATATATACCTATATTTATATCGTATGAATAGTATTTTTCTCCGCTTTCAAGATAAATTGAATTAATCAGATAATATTATATTCATTCCAATAAGTTAGTTTTTATTCTGTATGTTTCGCGTACATGCTGCGGCAAGCATTACTCAGCTATCAACCGTTGGTTTTGCCGTTCAGTTAAATTGATGAATGAATTCCTTCATATTGAATCCGGGACTTGATTCAACTTGGACCTAGAAAAATATCCTGATAGCTTATTCGTCGACCCGATAGAAGTGATTGCTCACTAATCCGACTGGAATCAATCAATCAATCAATCAATCAATCAATCAATCAATCAATCAATCACCCCCAACAGACATTTGCACACAAGACACGTGAAGGCAAAACTTCATTCACATGGTTTATTGATCATCAAACATTCATAAATAAATAAATAAATAAAAATAAATAAATAAATAAATAAATCGTATGAGATGGGCTTATCAGTTCCTCATTAATTATACATATTTCATCATCTAAAATTTTCTTAAAATATGTGCACACAGTTACCAGTCACCGCAAAATGTTACAACCATATAGAGTATTCACAGTTGCAAAAATTTATTCATTATTCAGTACTTCTCAACGCATCTCTTAATACTTCAACTAGTTTGTCCTTTTCCCTCGCTCTTGTTTTTATTCCCAATTGCGATAGTTTTTCTTTTATTGCATATTCATTCAAGTTTTCTATTTCCTCATTTATAGGTTTATTATTTTCCAAATAATTTTCGTTGGTCTGTTTGATTTCTCTTAGAATTCTTTGTTTTTTTACTAACTCCTTTTTTTTCTTTTTTACATGCAGTTATCATATTAGCTTAATAGTCTGCTGGTAGAACAAATAAATGTGGGGGAAGTCAGAGAAATTAAATTATTATTATTATTTATTTATTTATTTATTTATTTATTTTTATTTTTTTTGTACTTTTATGTGATAATGAGATGTTTAAAACTATGAGAGAGAGACACTGCATCTGTGATATTATGTATTATGACTGACACAAATTTTAATCTGTAGTACACAATAATGAAGCTGTTTTTCAGATGCTACATTAATGGGTAGAGTTAATTAGCGATATCCGGTTTATAGGTGATTAATTGACATAGATAAGATGCACAAAATCTATCCTCTTTGAGACAGGATCGGTAGCGGGATACACTTCGAATATGCAAAGGGATTAGTATGAAGGTGATTTTCCATTAATGGGGAATTTCCCGCATCTGAATATACAGGCATTAGTTAAATTCAGAAATATCACCTGGTTAACGATAAATCCGTAACTGGTCCTTTTCTAACAAAAATTACTAAAAAAAACCCAATGACAGTCCGCGTGGGAAAAAGGAAAAAGAAATAGTCTCGCAGTCGCCAGAGATGCAGACAAAAAGACCTTTCGAAACATTTATTTATTTATTTATTTATTTATTTAATAAATTATTTGTTTAATAGTTGACATTAAACTGGGGTATGAAACAAGTATATACCGCTTTAATAATTTTCAAAAGAATGTGGAAGTAATTTGCCATTGTCGGAAAATTATTAAAAAAAAATCTTAATTTGAGAAAAATGTAAAATATATGAAACGATGTGAAAGTGATACATTTTCTATATTAAAAATGTATTTGAAGATTAAAACAAGCATTCCTGTGCAAATTTTCACATATTTACCATGTAAATCTATGGGAAAAATATCGTTATCCGTAAAATCATACAAATTTTTAAAGTAATTTTGAAGTAATTTGCCATTACCGTACAATCTCAAAAAACATGTCTTAAGATGCAGAAAAAATTGTAGAATGTGGAACGATTTGAAAGTGTTAGACTTTTCCTTAATTTTTTAGAGTTTTTGTCACTCAAAGTAAGCCTATTTATGTAAATTATCACCTTTTAACTATATCACTATACGAATATATGTGTTATTTACTTTAAGGGTTATTTTCAAAGTAATTTTGAAGTAATTTGCCATTATCATAAAATTATGAAAAAAATATAGTAAGATGCAGAAAAAATTGTAGAATATGAAATAATTTGAAAGTTTTAAGAAATATCCACATTAAAGTCAAAATAAGTAAATTATTAAACCAGGTGCATGTTTTTCCTATAAAAACCATTATACATCACCTGTATATATACGGTGACGGGTTAAGATGACTGCTATATAGTTGGTCAAAAATAGTGCCTATTTTTATTTTAAAGTTAAAAAAGCCCCAATTGTTTATTTATTTATTTTCTCGTGTTATACACCATTGGAATCGTCAAAATGTCTTCTTTTTAGCTATAACAGGAACTTTTTCGAAAATGAAAGTAAAATTATTGATATGACTGTTTTAAGCAACCACGTCAACATATTTCCTTCTTTATCTATATTGTAAAGTTCTTAAATTTCAAACTAAAAAAGCCCCAAAAATTTCTTAAAATATTTCAGATTAAAAAATACCATAAAATTCCTCTAATTTTCTACTTTTTAATGATAACAGGAATAATTTGATATCTTTGATATTTCAATATTTTATTTAAGAAATAAGTTTCAATCCTTCATAATTCTTTGTTAGCTTCAGGTCGAAAGCAACCGGAAAAATTAGCGCATGCGCAACTATTGATCAAACGCAAAGTCGATAATGGCTTAGTTGGAAACAGTAAAAAATTAATATCTTCCATGAAAGGATATTTTCTGGGACCTTTCCTACCATGGGAGTTGCATCCCGGTATCGCACACCAATACTTTGCCTTCTACAATCAATTGACAATCAACCAAATTTCCCGGTATTTGCTACTATGCTTCCTTTACAAAAAAACCGGAAGTAGGTATGTCTAAAAATTTTCCCGGAAGTGTTTTATAAAATACAGAACCGGACAGGATATTAAGTAACCCAGAAACGTCCTATTATGGTGGGAAATCCGTTATGTGTATCATTTAGAATTATTCTCTGCATTTACAAAAGACTAGAATTTACAATATCAATTATGTGTACTATTTTAAGAACAAATGTATAGTGTAACGGAAATTATGTAGATTAAGAATACAATTCTAAATAATTGAAAGATTTGTGTACATTGTTTAAAAATTGAACACTATATTTTAAATGCTGCTTTATGTGAGTTTTTTGGTGATTTTAACAGTAGGACGCAAACTGACGATTATTCAATAAACATATTGTAACTTCTTGCTTAAAGAATAAGGTTTTTTTCTTGTTTCAGGAGTTTTATTCAATTTTATACAAAAGTAGCTTGACGACCCCCTATTTTTTGTTTCCGAAAATCAAACTGTGTACATTATATGTACAAATTAAAGAAAAGGTGTTAATTTTAGTTTTCCGGAATTTTAATGTTCTCTCTTGATAGGTGGTGCTGTAGAAAATTACCACGTGACCGGACGTAAAATTCCATTAGCCCAAATAATATTCATGACATAATGGTAATTTAAAATGCAAGACACTTTGTTTCTAAGTAAGACGAAAAATTATTAAAGCTAATTTTTGATAATAATAGTTATGCTTTGATCATTTGTGTCGCAAAAATGGCCACCAGGTGGCGCTTCAGAACTTCTTAAGCAAGTCCAAAATCTACCCTGAGTTTTTGGCATGTGGAATGGTTTTTGCCCATGTTATACATATCAAAATTTCAATACATGTTTTCAAGCGGTTTGAAAGGTATGGGTCTACCTAAATTTTTCAAAAGATTAAAATCAAATATAAATTATTTAGTTTTGAGGCCTAGGACAGAGTTCAAAATGGTAATTTTTGTAACTTCTTGGGTTTTTGTCAGCAATCTTGGTAATTTGGTGAAGTACCATACAGACTGCAAACAAAAAATGCTGCCAACTTTATACGCTATTTTAAACCTCGTTTCCGTTATGACAACTTTATACAACACCACTAGCTGCCTATAGATACATTGATTGTTTACTAAGGTATACTACAATTCTAGGCATATCTAGGCCCCAAAAAGCTTTGTGACCTTTGTTCTTTTCATTCGTAATTTGAGTTCATATGTTGCAGGTGTAATTAACTAGACAACACGAACTTACCCTTACGCAGCATGCCACTTTCCTGATGTCAATTCTAGAGATTATCCCAATTTGCAACTTTTCAAAGTCCTTAAACTGCTTTTTGGATTGTAATTTGAACAAAGATGGTTTGTTTGTGTTTGACTGCAATATGTGCTTATATATAAATTCAAAAATAAAATATACACATTATATCAGTAGTTACGACTGTATCGATTTGCATCCATATGTCGTAGAATCCATGTTACAGGTTGTAAGGGCGCAATTAAACTTAATTGCTTGTAGAAGATATTCTTGAAATCCGTCAGAGAGTCTGTCTCTGGACCATATGTGCTTTAAATGATCTCAATAAATAGCAATTATTACATCAATTAATTTTGTATCGCTTTGTGTTATAAACAATGTAAAGTAAGTAGTTCACAACTGTTTTTGCATTGATTTACAAATGTACAGGTCTGTGAAAAAAGTAACGCCACCCCTTAATTTCCCAAAAGAAATGTCATCCCCTTGTGTAGAACCTAAAATAATTTGTTTCATTATTTTACTGCAGTAGGTGTTACAAATTAAGATAAACCTTTCAATAAGACTTTAAATTACGTATAAACATTTTATCCACTTGTTGACAAAATATCATGATGTTAAGTGATATTTTGAATGCAAACTGTTAAAATGAAAATTAAAATACATTAAATTTAATTTTTTCAAACAATTAAACACTTAAAACCAATAAATCAAATATATTTCTTAATTCAAAGATATTTACAATTGCAATATCCTAACTTCAATATCCGTCTCTCGCCGGCCGGGGAATTTGTTTTCATTGAAGGCTCTTGTCTTTATCATTTGCTTGTAATGTGTCCTTATCTTGATTGCGCTTGCTTATTCCGGGAACATATTTAGCACCCGGCCTCACTTCCCTGGTGGAAGTTCACGTGTCTAACCTAACTTGTCAGTTCCAAAGTTTTTACTTTGCTTCTGGATTGTGATTCGGAAATGGATAAGTATGTTTGTTTTTGATTGCAATAGCTGATAGATACTTCTATTATTTCTTTATTTATCAAAGACGAACAATCAAACTTTACTACATGATAACATTTTTATAAATTTGTCCATAACAGGATTTCCAGTTGAATGTAATGTAGAATTGGGCGACACAATTCAAATTAAAAGCGCCTTCTAAACAAAAGAAACCTTTGATATCAAGTCCTAATATTCTGACACAAATGCTACATATGCAATTGTTCGGCTCTTTTCTGGCCAAATGTATTGAATTAATACCATTTTTGCAAAATAACAACTTTATTTATATATTAGCATTAAGAAAGTATTTATGGTGTACAATGCCAATTTGATAATATACTATGCATTTGAAATATGTTTTTGTCGGGAGTATAGGACTCTTTCAATTTATTGCCGATTTTTACTGTATGAGTTCTCATACGTTTAATTGTCTCTTGTCCGAATATATTTATTGTATTATGTTATTACTTGTTCTTACTGACAATCTTGATTTTAATACTTTTAAAAATACTCAAATTTCAATTTTATTTGAAGGCATTTGAAAAAGAGAAAAGCTTGTATGATGCAAATGTATCGAACCAAACGAAAAGAACGAGAGGAAAGGGTCGTTTTAAAAATTATTCAGACAATGAAGATAATTTAGGTAAGGTCAGATAAAATAAATTTGGAACTTTATGACAAACGTGATGACTTCAATTTTTCTATTGTCAACTTTCCTTTTCTGTGCAGCAATATACCTGCTTCTCCTGATTATGGTGTATTTGTTTCCCAATTAATACGCTTTGATAGAGCTTATTCCCACTAGATGGACTTTGTACAACGAAACAGGTTGCTTGCAGATAAATTGTTGACTAAGGGATATTGCAAACCAACGCTAATTAAGGCCCTCAAAAGTTTTATGGCCGTCACCACAGTATTGTTGATAAGTTTGATGTCTCTGTGTCCAGGATTGCCCAGGATATATTTGACGTACCATATTTCTATGTTCCTTTCACAAAATTTTGATTTCACACGTGGTGGGTATAGTTAGCTAAACAGGAGGTACTTACCCATCCGGAGCACCCGGTCTTACTTCCCTGGCAGAAGTTCACTTGTCTGACCTAACTTGTCATTTCCAAAGTTTTCACTTTGCTTCTGGATTGTGATTCGGACATGGATTAGTATGTTTGTTTTTGATTGTTTATTCATAGTTTGTAAATAAAACAAAATGTTCGCTCCAATGTTTTTATGTAGATATCAGATGCTTTCGAAGGAATGTTAGGGCACTTTATCTTACTTGCTATGTAATGATGAATGTTTACCCTTCAACAACAGATATGCTTACACAGATGCATCCACAAACAATCATTTGTTTAATCGCTACGTATCTAATTATGACAAGTATAATTACGAAAATACGCAGTAAAAACAGTGGATAATATCAATGACACCACACCTCTTAAATAACTTACTTAGTTAAATTTAAAAGAACCATGTTATATTTTCTCAATGTTATGGAAATGCCTCACGACTTCTTACATTATGTTCCATATTTACATTTGAGATAATAATTATGCAGAATGCATGTATTATGTGCTTCACTTAGTTTATTTTGCATAACTCATTAGTATCTATCGATTGTGATGTGAAGAGTGTTCATGTGTTTAATCGTTTAAATTATATTAAATTTAATAATAATATGCACTATTTATGCCATTTTTGTACAACTTTCAATACGTCCAAAATGGCTGAATAAGATTAAAGACGTATACGCAGAAACGTTTGGTGTAGTGAAAGATCATATTCCTCAATGATTTGTTAAATTTTATGAAACCGTGACTTATGATAGGAATGCAAACTTTTACTGGCAGTTGACTTATAATAGGAGTGCAAACGTTTACTGGCAGTAATGGGACGAAAAACCAAACTATGCCCTCAGAAAAAAAATCATTAATCGATACTTTGAATAAAAAAAGTTCAAAGATTAAGGTGAAAGGTCATCAAAATATTAAAATGGTCAATTGTCAGGGAAATTATAAATGATTTTTGATAGACGTTTAAACGGGAATACTGTACAGGGCTGTCGAAAGTCTAACACTTTAGTGCCGATTCGGCAGGTCATCTCGGCCTCTCGGCAGTTATATCTCGGTCGCTCGTTATCTATAACTCGGCACCATTTCGGCAGCTGCTTTTCACAGCTCGGCACCTTTCCAGCCGCCCGTTACATTTTCGGCCACTCCACCCCGAGTTAGCAAAAAAAAAAAAAAAAACAACGGTTAGATTAGTTTACATGCCTGTAGCTACAAGTATATCTCATTTTAGAAAGAAAATCAGAAATTAACTCTGGAGTTTGTCAAAAAAATTAAAAAAAAAACAATTTGCAGAGGTATCAACAGTGTCAGCGAACAGGAGAAAGGTGTTGAGAGTCCTGTAATTAACAGATTAGGATTATGACACCTGTTGTTTACCTGTTTACGTAAATTTAATAACGTTTTCAAAACAGCTGCGATGGCAATAGGCCAATTTTGTGGGCTTTTGTTTTTAAAATCGTGCTCCATAATGGAATACAAAAGATATGCTAAAATGATTAGGGGCTTCATCGTCGATTTTATTTAAATATATATTTGTTAATTTATAATTTATTTATTATTTGGATTTTTTACAATTTTCACTAAAAGTCATGCTCCTTTCCGAATAAGATGCTAAGCTGTGGACAACTCAAAGTTGCAATAGCTGAATCAGTTACCGATCAGCCGAGTCTCTGCTCGTTTTCGTTAGCTTATTGTTAATTTTTCAACGGGCCTAAAATTTTGAGAAATTCAGTGCCACTTTATTGAATTTACAATTGTTATACGTCTACATTCCATATTGTGCTTATTCATTATTGTGAGGATATTAGAAATCATATAAAATAAACCCAAATACTTTCTGGTTTTTCAAAATTGTACTTTCCGCTATATTTTATATAAGGTTAATTACTCAGGTCATCCTCATGTCAATGGTAAGGCAAGCCTCAAAGCCTCTAGGCAATTATTCAATCACTTTCATTCTAGTCATTACATGATGTATACACCTTGTTTAATTGACCTTTACAAATCATGATATTTGGTAATAGGCTAGGTCATGCTCTTCCCTTCTGTTACTTAACAGAAGAGCGTATCAGGTTGTTGCAGGCTTTACTCCACACACACACACACACACACACACACACACACACACACACACACACCTGGTCACACACCTGGATATCTACAGAGACACAGCACCAGACACCATGCATCCACTCCGGAGGACACTACACAAAAAAAATTCTCATCTACTGAACTGTTAAAGAATAAAAGTACCAACAAGACCAAGATGCTTCAGTTATTCTTATTACACCACAGCTTCCACGACTTTGGTAATTATAAAATTTAAAATTTAGTTACCATCTTCATCAACATCACCATCGAAAAACGTTGTTATGTTATCATCAGGAATTTAACTAAATTTACCCCCTTGTCACTTCAATAAGGAACAATATTCGCTAATATTTCACTTTTCGTTTACGATACCATTGATTTTTTATTTAGTTTGAAGAATGAGATTATGTTGAAACATTATGTTTTTAAACGAACAAAACGTTGTTTGATTCCTCAATTATGCCATGGGTACATTGGGTACGTTTTTTTCTATACTTTAGACGAAGAAGATGTTGAAAATGGGTCTTTCCAATTTGGAAAGGTTATGTTGAAGGTTTATCAAGGCGATATAACCGAAGTGTATACAGCTGCAATTGTAAACAGCACCGATAACGATTTTTCATTAGGAGGTAAGTCATAACAGATCAATTGAATTAAAGAACAAGACCACTGAAAAAGAAAGGCTTTCTGTGTCTTCAATACAGTCATTTATAGAACTTCGTTAGTCGAACGTTGTCGATCCAATAAAAACTTAAGTTCGAAAAAGTTGTTATGAAATAAAACATATACATTAAATTCTTACAAAAATATATTCATATATTCTACAAAATATTTAAAAACGGTAAAGTAATGCACAGAACGAATTTCAGTCAATTCCAATTACGAGATGAAAACTTAAAGTATAACCTACCCATTTAAGAAAGAAGACTGCAGTTCTTGTGGGTATTGAGATGATGATGTTGTTATGTAGATAATAGTTATCAATTCACAGGTAAGAATCAGAGAAACTTTAAAATACTGAAACTGTTTTAGGCACATATTTAAGAATATCTATATGGTCATATTCTTTATGTATACATTTAGAGAATGATTTCAAAGGTCGAGAGCACAAATTTGCGCTTTTGTTTTGAAACACTCTACTTATTTATGTAGATTAAAATATCCTGTCAATCTACACAAATGCATTACGACTCTTGCAAAAATTACACAAAATAAGAAATATCTTTAGTTTTGTTTCTCTTCCAAAACTACATTAGGAAGAAGTGAAATGTGTTGAAAATTAGTTTTAACGATACACAAATAGTAAATATTGCCTTTCATATCGATGTACATTTCCTTGAGTATATTTGGAAAATCATATAAATTATGAATACAAAAATGAAAATAATTGGGCGCTAATTATTTCCATAACCTTTAGTCCGAGCACTTCTGATAAGGGAGTATATTTCAAAAACGACCGTCTTTTGCTGCATAATTTATATTAAAACAGGTTTAGTATGGTCAATTATATTTAGGTAAAAATATTATACTTCAGACACACTAAAACAAATTCAGCTTTTTTGAAGAGATTAGTTAAATGCTTAAATATAGTTTTACGTCCTAAACGTATTTAATTAGTCTAAGAGTTTTGTAAAAGTGCTGATATATGTTGTAGTAAAAATCATGATGAAAACTTGTATATTTTCACGCAATTTCAAAAATCAACACAGCGGTGACAGGTAGAAGGTACCGACAATAAAAACAGTGTTTATCGTTTTTATTTCTTAAGTACAAGAAGTTGTTGAATTTTTTTATGTTTTAGGGGGTGTAGCTACAATTATCGCTAGAAAAGGTGGTATATCGTTGACAGATGAAGTTAGCAGCAAACGTAAAAATAAATAATATATTTTTGCAATTGTTCCAACCATAATCATTTATAAAATTTACTAAAATGCATAGTATTTCCTAGTGTTAAAGTATAATATAGTTTTGAAATAGAGAAACGGTTTCCTAATAAGTCAGAATGTAGGGGTTACAATAGAGAAAGTTCTTGTTTTTTTATTTAATGCTTAATGCAACAGCATTAGATCAACAAAAACATCTTATAGACACAGTATGATAATAATGGCTATAAAGGATACAAAAATAAACACAATTATGTTTTTTATTTAGACTTTATGTGTATATTTATTGACCACTGAGAGTAAAATAGTAGGATTATGAAGTCACTGCATGACCATATTATTTACAACACTGGACACGATTTTACTTTTAGAGTTTGACAAATTCGATAAAATCCTTACTTAACCTGCATTTAAAAATTTTGAATTTACGTCCATTCGCTCGTTTGCGCAAAAGTATGGTAAACATGTATAAGTAACCAAGCAGACAAACATTGTTAAGTAAGCTATCTGTTTCACATTGTTCGTTGTGGTTTTGATCTAAGACGCATTTTATCCTATTATTTGTATGAAAATCTATAATGAATAAAATATTATGAATTCTCCGCATTTTCTACTTTTTGCTGAATTCATGCTGTCAGTTTTGAATTGTTTCTTCTGCATATTAAATTTATAGATTGTTACGTATTATAACGGTTTGCTAAACTTGATAAATAGTAAGGATATATAATTTTATTTATGTTTAAAAAATTCTCAAAGAATTAAAAGTATTTTTAGAAAGAAATATTTATACCGATTGGAATTGCATATTTTGAAGAGAAAAAAATGAAGCAAACTGGGATGGCTGTAACATCAAGTGGATCACAAAATACAAAATACAAAAACATAATACACCTTTCCATAGATGGTATAAAGGATCAAGAACATTGGTGCAGAAAATTGACAGATGTCTTTAATCTTGCTGAAGATCGATCGTACAAATCCCTTGCCCTTCCAGCATTAGGAACAGGTATGGTTATATAACGGTCCAATAAAATCAACATATGCCATCCAAGAAGGCATTCTTTAACGAGTTAAGAAATGTAGGAAAAAATAAACAACGTACCACAAGTGATGCATGAAAGATTAAAATATTGGAAGTCTGTCTTATCCTTCGTGAAGACGAAACCATTTTAGTTCACAACGGAACGCGTGTGCCTAATGGGCATGTCCGCGTTTGTAAGTGTAAGCTGTAGGTTATTACTAGATACGCAATGAACCAATAGTTCGACATGCACACGGTTTCCCATCTAAGATAAATAGGTTCACAAGATAACAAACGGGTGCTAAATATATTTTTATTTTTGTTTTATGAAGTTTTTAAAAATCTATTGAAATAATAACCTGTTTGATTACAAGTTAATTATGCTGTAGAAGTAAGACAGCAATTCGGTTCCGAACAGTGGGTCCGCCATAAATTCAATCGATGTTTTTTTTTCTCAAAATTATCCTTGTCATATATCATGTTTTATGAACGCATTGTTCTTGGCGCTGGATTACTTGATATAATTGGGATTATGTTGTTTTAAATAAAGGTTATTTAAAGACTCTTTCGAAGTCTTTAATACATAGCATCCGTGGTCCTGATTGTTGACATTAAGCCTTATGCAGTGGCGAAGGACCTTCATAAACGTCTCTGTGTACGATTATACAACTAAGTAGGCTGCTTGCAAATAAATTGTTGACTCGGGGATATTTTAGGCCTAGGCTTATCAAGGCTCTAAAAGTTTTATGGCCGTTATCACAGTATTGTTGATAAGTGTGATGTCTGTGTCCAGGATTGCCCTGGATATATTTGACGTCTCATAGTTCCATGTTCCTTTCACACAATTTTGATTACACACGTGGCGGGTGTAACTAGCTAAACAGGAGGTGCTTACTCTTTCGGAGCACCCGGCCTCACTTCCTTGGTGGAAGTTCACGTGTCTAACCTGACTTGTCAGTTCCAAAGTTTTCACTTTGCTTCTGGATTATGGTTCGGACATGGATCAGTATGTTTGTTTTTGATTACAACTTGGTTTGCGTTTGTTGTCTTTTTCATTGTTCTATATTCTCACTATAATTTAATTTCTTTCATATATTGAGCACAGTACAAAAAGGGTCCAGTGGAAACGAAGGTATAACCCAAACGACTATTCTATTCTGTTTAGAATGTTTACACTGCTTGATCTTATTTTTTAATTTATTGATCCCCATATTAAAGTAATAAGTGAAAAAAACAACTTAATATCAATCGACATTATTTAAATGTACATGTATATCTAAATATCTTTACTGTATTTTCTAAATTTTTGTTGAACATTACAGGTATGAGAGGACAACCTATTGAAAACCTTGTGAATCCGATTTTGCAGTCTATATTAAATTTTGAACCACAATCGATAGAATTGCGGGAAATCCATATGGTTCTTTTTGACCCTTCACAGGCGAAAGACTTCATAAAAGAGATGCGGAAGCAAGTTAATGCAGCAAAGGAGAAGCAACCAGATACATTTTTTAAGTTTATTAGAAAAGCTGTCGTATCACTTGCAGGGTTCGCCGGTAAGTATCTTGTAACAGGACATCACAATATACATCTAAATACAAATAATAAAAATGTTTACCTCAGGTAAAATGCATCAAAAACTATTTTACTACACGTTTAAAAAAATATTAAATAAAATCCAAACATACTAATTTATGTCAAAATCACAATCTACAAGCAAAGTAAAAACTTTGCAACTGCCACATTAGATTTAAAAATGAGAAATTCCACTGATTAACTGAGGCCGGGAGCTCTTGGATGGTAAGCACTTCCTTTTTAGCTAGCTACACTCACAAGGATTGTAATCAAAATACGGAACATGCAACTATGGGACGCAAAAACTATCCAGGGCAGTTCTGGACACAGAGACGTCATTAATATCAACAATACTGTCATGACGGACTTTAAATTTTTTCTTGGCCCTTACAAGTCTAGGCTTGCAATATCGCAGGGTCAACAATTTATTTGTAAGCAGCTTGCTTCGTTGAATAAAGTTCCTGTAGTTGAAACAAACTATACTATAGTGTATTAATTGTGAAACAAATACACTATAAGCAGGAGAAGCATGTTTATTGTTGCATAGAAAAGAAAAGTTGACAATAGAACCATAATTTTAAACGAAACATTTTGTAGGCTTCATATTGAGGCTAAATATAAGTCTAAATATGAAGCAGAACTTGCAGAATCAGTCGGATCTTTTATTTCAATCTAACTAGGATAGAAGACATTCACAAAATCTAAATTTAGGATTGTTAAAAGACAGAACGTCATCGATATATCTGTATGTGGAGTTAAATGGTTTGGTGACCAACTTCTCTCCAGACTCTGCATCAATTGTGCTTCATGAGAATAAAGAAACCAATACTTAAGCATCGGTGCACAGTTTGTACCATTGGTATACTGATTGTTTGCCGAACAATTATATTAGACATTCAAGATATAATTTCTTACAAACAAGAATAATGTTGCTAGACACCTTATCAGCTGGAACAACACCATACATGTTGTGTATGTTAAAATTCCTGGAATATCTTGATCTCTGAGTGCTGAAATGGTCTTGTACTCATAGTCCCTTAACATTTGTCCATTATCGTCTTAACAATAGATCTTACAATCTTTATCCAGTCGAATAAGGTGTCAATATCCACATGTTTTAATTAACCTCAATGTCTAGCATACTCCATACACTTTAACAGAATGCATGATGTTTATTCTGAATTCTACCCACAAGTAAAAGTTGAGCTTCTCTGTAACAATGAGTATAGAACGAGTCAAACAAAGCATGACATTCTGGATTGTTTATTCTTTGACTTTTGAACTGTGATTTGAACATGGACGGATATATTGTTTTTTTTATAGAATAAGCTTTGCCATAAACACAAATCAAGATACACATGTAATAATATTATGAATTATGGTTTTTCATGTGAATATATTTGTATCTATTTTTGAACAAAATATTTAATGTTTCAATGATTTTTCCGGCTCACCTGGCCTAAAGGCAATGTGAGCTTTTGCCATCACTCGGCGTCCGTCGTCCATCAGTCCGTCCGTCAGTCCGTCAGTCTGTCAGTCTGTCAGTCCGTCTGTAAACTTTTCACATTTTGGCTATCTCCTCTGAAACCCCTGAACCAATTTTAACCAAACTTTACAGGAATGATGTATGGAAGGTCATTTACTTAGATTGCTGAAATTTTTTTTGATCCGCCAAAAAACATGGCTGCCAGCGCAGGAGATAGTTTAACATTGGACCCTATGGGAAAAATGCATTTTTGACTATATTCTCAAAAATGACTGAAGCAAATTTAACCAAACTTCACAGGAATGATGTATGGAAGGTCCTTTACTTAGATTGCCAAAATTTGTCTGATCTGTCAAAAAACATGGCCGCCAACATAGAAGATAGTTTAACATTAGACCCTATGGGAAAAGCATATATTTACTATCTTCTTTGAAACCGCTGAGCCAATTTGAACCAAACTTTACAGGAATAATGTATGCAAGGTCATTTACTAAGATTGCCCAAATTTTTCTGATCCGCCAAAAAAAATGACCGCCAGGTCTAAACAAAGTTTAACATTGGGCCCTATGGAAAAACGCACATTTTGGCTATCTCCTCTGAAACGACTGAAGCGAATTCAATTACACTTTACAGGAATAATGTATGGAAGGTCTTTTGCAAAGATTGCCGAAATTTTTCTGATCCGCCTAAAAATATGGCTGCCAGCGGGGAACATAGTTTAACATTGAACCGTATGGGAAAAACACATTTTGGCTATCTCCTCTGAAACCATTGAAGCAAACTTAACCAAACTTTAGAGGAATGATGTATTGGAGGTCCTTAAAATAGATTGCCAAAATTTTTCTGATTGGCCAAAAAACATGGCTGCCAGAGCAAAAGGTAGTTTAACATGGGACCCTATGGGAAAAACGCATTTTAGCTATCTCCTCAGAAATTACTGAAGCAAATTGAACCAAACTTTACAGGAATGATGTATAGAAGGACCTTTACATAGATTGCCAAAATTTTCCTGATTGGCCAAAAAACATGGCTGCCAGCGCAAAAGGTAATTTAACATTGGGCCCTATGGGAAAAAACGCATTTTTGACTATGTCCTCAGAAATGACTAAAGCAAATTGAACCAAACTTTACAGGGATGATGTATAAAAGGTCCTTTACTTAGATTGCCAAAATTTTTCTGATCCGCCGAAAAACATGGCCGCCAGGGCAGAAGATAGTTTAACATTGGACCCTATGGGAAAAACGCATTTTTGACTATGTCCTCAGAAATGACTGAAGCAAATTTAACCAAACTTTACAGAAATGATGTATAGAAGGTCCTTTACTTAGATTGCCAAAATTTTTCTGATCCACCAAAAATCATGGCCGCCAGCGCAGAAGATAGTTTAACATTGGACCCAATGGGAAAAGCATATATATGCCATTTCCTCTGAAGCTTTAGAAGCAAATTGAACCAAACTTTACAGGAATGATGTATAGAAGGACCTTTACATAGATTGCCAAAATTTTCCTGATTGGCCAAAAAACATGGCTGCCAGCGGAGAACATAGTTTCACATTGGACCCTATGGGAAAAGCATATATTTGCTATCTTCTCTGAAGCTAGTGAAGCAAATTGAACGAAACTTTACAGGAATGATGTAAAGAAGGTCCTTTACATAGATTGCCAAATTTTCCTGATCTACCATAAAACATGGCTGCCAGTGGAGAACATTGTTTCACATTAGACCCTATGGGAAAAGCATATATTTGCTATTATTTCCTTTGAAGCTACTAAAGCAAATTGAATCAAACTTTACAGGAATGATGTATGGATGGTTCTTTACTTAGATTGTGGAAATTTTTTTTGACCTGCCAAAAAAGATGGCTGCCAGCACAGAACATAGTTTAACCCTATGGAAATAGCATATATTTTCTATCTCCTCTAAAGCTACTGAAGCAAATTGAACCAAACTTTATGGGAATGATGTATGGAAGCTCCTTTACTTAGACAAATTCAAATTGCGCGTTTCATTTACAATAAGGGCATAACACTTTTAAAATCTCGGAAGCTGAAATTTCATTTGACAATAATTGTTACGACAATGGGTCATTCACATATGCCCCTAAACGGTGTTTCCTCAGATCTCCCACTCCGCGCCTATATCAAAAATGGGGGAGCAAGTGAGAGATGTGATTTTAATCAGATTGAAAAAACTGTGAATGGTACATATAATTCTACAGTGATTTCCTTAGCCATTCTGTCTGATATAAACAGTGCATTTTTTCATCACTGGAATACAAATTATCTTTAAAAGCATTTTAGTCAGGTGAGCGATACAGGCTCAGCCACACTGAGCCTCTGGTTCTACAAGACCATGCGTAACTATCGCAATGTGTAAATGTTATATTTACAATCTTTTAAAAAAATCCTTCAGTGGCAAATCTCTAATGGGTAACATATGTGTGCAACAAAATATCGAATGTGTTTATCAGTATTCTTTATAGCTATCCATTAATTAGTATGTAGCAAATATGATATGTCTATGTCTAAAATAGCATTTCTATCGTACTTTTATTGGTTGGATATTAACACATAACTTGTGATTTTTTATAACAATATAATTATATATAAGGACACATTCATACAATTAAAGTTTTGATCAAAAAAACTACAAGAAACATTGTAACTTAAGCACATGAAATTGTAAAAAACAGATTTTATCTTAGTTACCAAGTAAATATTTGATACACCATAGTTTCATGTTCATTTCATTCTCAATTCTGATTTAACACGTGATGGGTTGTAGCAAGCTAAGCAGGAATTGCGTACCTTTCTCATGCACCCGGTCTCACTTTCCTAGTTAAAATTCGCGTTTTTAAATTAATTTCAATCTTTTAACTGTGTTTCAGGATAATGATATAGAATTTTTTTTTTTTTTTTTGGGGGGGGGGGTTAAAAAAGACAAATTCGTAACTTAGTAACATGTACCGTTATAAGACAATTCAACCATAAACAATATGCAAGCGTAGAAAACTAGGCATCAAAGAATTAAAACCGGAACCTTTAATCTACACTTGTAAAGTTTGTTATATTAAGAATAAACATATCATCATATATGATTTAAGAACACTGTCATAAAAATGACATTAATTTTTCCTATAGTAACAAACCACACCGTTTTAAGCCAAACTCCAAATTGCAGAAGATATTGCAGTATATGAATTTTTATAGTGAGCACGAGGTTTAAAATTAACAAACCTTGTTTTATCATTTACACAGGAAAACATACTCCCAATGTAAGAAATATACAGATGACCTTTCAACCAAACGTCGTTAACAATGAGTTCGTGGAGTTAACATTTTTTGCTGATTCAGACGATACTATTCAGTCAGCTATACTTGCTGTTGAAGACTACTGTTTTAGTGTTTATACGGAGAAAACAATACAAAACGATGCGTTTAAAATTCTGAAAGAAGAACAGGTAATCAGGCTACCCGTTGTATATCCTCGAATTTATTACTCAGTGGCTTTATTTCTATTCTAACTTGGCTGAAATAAAAACATTGATATTAAATGCTGCAAATTCTCTCTTTGAAAGGGCAATCCACTATTTATTTGCAAAAAAGTCTATTTGTTTTGATTTTCCACTTCAATAAAAATACCGCTACAACTAGTGTTTGCGACACGTAGCATAACGTCCCAAGGTTCGTCAGAGAGAACGCTTAAGTAAAAAAGATCAGTCGTGGATGTATAGTTTGTTTTACCACGGCTAGCTGCCTTCATGTTTGATATAAAAGAAAACACATGTAATCTTATAATTGTGATTATATTTATAAAAAATCCAGATAACATAAAATCAACACCTCGTTACACACTTTTATCAACTGACACATGCCTACCTCAGTAATAGAGGATGATACTTCTAATTAAATTATTTTTCTACGTCATTGGCTACTTTGAAAGAGTTTTTATGAGTAAGGCATTGACGTAACACGAACCATTTTCCTTACAGAACTGGTTTATCTGATAAAATATTATTCTTTGAAAGTTGTTGTTTATCATATTTAACAAGATTTATAACTTTTGTCGATATTTTATCATTTATCCGGTACATGTAGAAATTGGAATTTTTCGTATTTTTTAATTGTTTTACTACTTAACAGCTTATTGAAAACTGTTACTCTTATTTATTATGTCCTTTGAAAAACATTCTTTATTATAGGTAAAATGTCCTTTGACAAATTATAAAATATTAAGACTGTTAGAAATGTTATAAATCAAATGCAAATATAACGGTCAAAAATAATATCAATGACGTATAGTTTATTTAAATGGAATGCCAAACGCACATGCAGTGTTTTGTCTTTCTTTACTTTATTTTAAATTCATTTTAAAAATTACTTAAAGTTTGGCTTTCATATATCTTTGGGGTCTATAATTATTTAGGCAACGATATGTTGTTTTAAGAAGGAATATTACTTTACAATCGGTAGTAACAACATTACTCTTCAAATGATAGTTTTGTTTAATATCTTAGCAATTTTCATTTTCTATGCTATATTATATAATGATTTCTATTTATTATATGAAAAAATTGTTAAGTTAAAAGGTTGAAAATACAATCGATACAATACGCATTATTCATTCTTAGTATATTTGCAGCGCCTCAAATATATGGTTCGATATAATTATAAATTCAAACTATATGTTTGTTATTAAATAATATACGATTCATTTTGTTTTGTTTCAGCTTGATGCCATTTTATCTCTAAAAGATGAACACAATGTCGAAATTTTAACAAATGATATGGAAGGTAGTATAACTATACATGGTTTGAAAGACGATGTAATGACAGCTACCACGGTAATCCAGGAGATTACAACTGATGCATTATTACAAAAGCACCAAGAGGACCAAGCTAAACTTGTTGCACAAATAGTAGAATGGGCATATATTGATGTAACCAATACTGGTCGTGTAATTAAAAAATATCCCAAAGACATAAATAACCGGATAGAATCTGCCTACAGAAATCATTGTCCACAAGTGTCTTTTGAAGACATTAAAGAAGAATATATAATTGATTTTACAGAAATGGTGGAATATCCTGCAAATGAACCAGACAATACCGTATGTGTAGTTCGCAAGGATAAAATAGAGTCTAAAGGTAATAACCTTAACAAGTAAAGTGGCTTCTGGGTTTGTATAATGCAATAAAACACCAACATACCGTTCCATAATCAAATATTTTCATTAGCCTTGCGTATTTCCTATTTCTTCCAGTTTGGAGAGCAACGGCATTCATGGGACTACATATCCCAAACGACAGTACCATTGCGTTTGAATATTAATTTCGGCAATGCACAATCCGGATCTATAACCCGGTAAACGAAATGGCTGCTTCCATGTTCCCAGGTGCTAGTAGTATACGTAGTATACGTATTACGCAGTAAACATTCCTGTGACTACAGTTTTCACTTCTTACATAAAACTGAACCATTCGAAAAATACATTCCCATAATTGAATGCAAATTTACTGTCCTAAATGAATTCCAGAATATAAAAATTATGTATTTTAATAAAAATATAACATTCCAAAAACAAGTCAAAACTTAAGAAATGTCAAATTTGGTTTAACACATTAACTTACATCAGAGAAGTGTGTCTTGGTTCTACGGAAGGGTTACCAACTTTTTCCTGGCTACCTCCATCCGTGTACAATCAAACTTCAGAATAGAATGAAAAAATATGGAACTATGGGACATCAAATCTATCCGTGTTAACCTGGATACAGGGACATCATTAATGGTTGGCCCTGATTAACCTACGCTTCCCGAAATATCCCGTTAACATTTTATTTATTAGCTGCTTGATTCCGTTATAAAGTAAAAGTAAACAGACTCTACCATAGGGTATTAACATATACCAAAATATACAGTCAGAGGATGCATATGCTACATAAAAAGAAATGTATAACTTTCGCGCGCTTGTTTGATCCGATTCCCAAATATCATCGGATACAACTTCCTTTATAAAAGAACATGTTAATGAGCTACAGTTTGTTTAATTAAAATACAAAAAAACTTTGCACCATTTCGTAAATTTAGCTTTTTCTACTTAATAGGTGATTTGGACATTCCAAGCTATTGGAAACCAATGAAAGATGGAGAAAACGTCGATCTTGTTCTTTTAAAACCACAAGACCCTGAGTACAAAATTGTAGAAACAAACTTCAGGAAAACACTTGGAACGGTTTCTGCTAATATTATAAAGGTACACTTAAAAAACTTATTTTTTTCAAAATTGACGATTTGCAACTGAAGAGCATGAACTTTTCAATCCACAAAACATATGATTTTCATTTGAAAAAACATGAGATGTAAAATTTTACGTTTTTACGTTTGCGTTTGCAGCTATCTAAATAAAAAACCCCAGGTAATTCAACCATTGTTATAATTACAGAGCTGTAAATGTCAAATTGGAAATATACAGTATCAACTGGAAAAGATATTTCCACACAATCAACATATGTATGGGTCACTAAAATGTACATCAGAAATATGTCAATTCAAGACTGTTTTATCATTTACGAAACATTGTATTAGCAATAGCAATACAGTTGAGCGAATAACAAAAACAAATATACCGTCCACGTTCAAATCATAACCCAAAATACAACAAATAGATATAATAATAATATATGATAAACAAGCTTTGGTGAAATAAAGTGTTCAAACTAATTATATTTGATTTGTGCAATTTTTAATAGATCGAAAGATTACAAAACAAATCGTTGTTCCAACAATATGAAGCTAAAAAGAAGGCCATTCAGACATGCAATCCTCCTGATACGACAAACGAACAAATGCTTTGGCATGGAACATCACACGATACAGTTGAGAGCATAAATGAATATGGATTTAATAGAGGATATTGTGGGAAAAATGGCAAGTATCTGATAATTAAAAATAAAAACAAAGTTTAAATGTCAGAAATGTGTCAGAATGTAAAGTCTTAAATGTCTTGGTCCTATAAAACGGTCCGAGGAGAACAATTTGCGTCCATTATTATTCTAAAGACATTATCTTAAATGACTAAAATATCATAAAAAACTTATTTTTTATATGAAACGACTATTCAAACCTTTCCTTCGACATTGGACCCTTAGCATTTACAGCAAATCTGACATCTGTAGAAAAATATATCAATATTTAGGTCTGAAACAGAAAACAATCATAATTGTTTCAGTTTAAAAGCAAGAGTAAAAAATGACAGCATTCTAAAAGATTCAGTTTTACGCATCTAGAATGCAAAAAATGTACCCTTTTTACTGTTTAAGCTAAAAAGCAGTAAAAACTTAAAATCGGGTAAAACAAAAATGAAAATCCCAAAGCAAAGTAAAAATATGAAAACTGGTAAAAAAAGAGCTGTTCATACAAAAAAATTAATTAATATATTGTCGAAAAACAAATTTTGCACCGTTTGCTTGATTTTTTTGCTAAAACGCCAGGAATTTTTACATTATTGTAAAATATTGCCAACTTTGCATTGCATGTATCAATGTCATATTAGTGGAGTTTTTTTGTGCTGAACCTTTTGATGTTATAGCAAATATAACAAAATTAAAATTAATATATAATTCAAGCTCAACTTACCAAAGCAGCGTTTGTGTGATCATGTACGCGTGTGTGCTTCGTTAACACCTATTTTTGACTTTTCCGAAACTACCAGATCTGAATGAAACTTGCTCAGAAGTATCCATTTGCTCTAGCAGTTCAGGTTTATGAGTGACATTGCTAACACAAGGGCAAATCGAAGTAGGGAAGCAAGATCTTAAAAAATCATCTTCATCAAAACTGAGATCAGAGACACGATCTTATCACTGGTGGCTTATTTAGAGTCGCAAGTCGTTTGTTGTTTCCGACGAAAACTGTGCAACACGTGTTTGCGTATAACTTTCTAGAAATCGTAAAATGTCTTCAAATTGTAATATATTTGAACAGACAATAACGTTGGGTCTTCAGTTTTCGTATAGACATATATATAAGAATATTTCTGGTATTGCTTTATCAATGGTTTTGACATATTGATGAAGAGCAGGAGTTCATAGATCAAGGTTACAGATGTAAAAGAATACTGAAAATGTAAATTGTCTGGAAAACTATGGCATATACGATTATTGCAAATATTGAAAAAAAGATCATTTTGAGGTATAGATAAAGGTAGTGTTGAAAATTTTGGACACAGATGCAAAAGAATATTGTAATGGTTATTTGTCTAAAAAAGTGTCAATTTTTGGATCGGCATGAGCATTTTGTACTTCAAAATGCAAAGGAAAGGATGCAAGATGAGTATGAAAGTGTTTCTTATTATTCTACTTACAGTGAGTCACGTAATGCTGTAAGTAAACAAAATAAAACACTCAATTCATTAACTGGTATAAGGCCAAACTGTTAAGACCTACCTTACTCAGAGGTTGATTAGGATCGAACCCACATCAATTAGAAGCTTTGGTTTTGGAGGCTTACACCTTAACCACTCGGTCACCATTAAGGATGAGAAATGTCCTGCATATTTCTAGTTGGTAGTTAGCTTGTAATAAAGGATAATTAATAACTTGTTAATTAATTTAATGAATTGTAATAACATAACTATAAGTATTGTTATTGAGATTGTCCCTAAAATATAAAATAAGTCCGTCTCTGTCTCTGAACGTCACCTCCGTTGGAAATGTCTAATAAGCCTATGCGGTCCATTCTTTGGGTCTTGCTCATTTGAAGCTTAAGACTATAAAATAGTGAATATTCATGGCTATCTTAATAAAGCAACATCAATTGTGATTATATACATTTATTCATGTGTTACATAAACTTTGAGTTACTCTTTATATTTTATGAGTATTGCATTTCATATTACAGGTATACTTTATGGTGAGGGTGTGTACTTTGCATTAAATTCAAGCTATTCAGCTGGATCATATTCTCCAAAAGATGTACTTGGGCATAAAAGAATTTACCAATGTCGAGTTCTTACAGGAGTATATGCAAAAGGAAGGCAAGATATGAGAGTGGCTCCGAAAAGAAAACAAACTAGTACCTTGGTGTATGACTCAGTCGTCAATAACGAGAGCAACCCAGATATTTTTGTCATTTTCCATGATTCGCAAGCCTATCCGGAATATCTCATTACATTCACATAATTTGACCATTGGCAGTTATATAAACGAAAAAGCGATTCATGGAACGAAATGTCGTTTAAAAATCCAGAAAATATTAGATAAAACAGATATTAGATTTCATAAGCAACTAAGCATCAAATAGAAATTACTTAAGGGTGATTTTATCAATTTTCGGTTGTTTGTAATAACTACAAATATCTAGTCGATACTAACTCAATATCGCAAAAACGTATATTTCGAATTTTGAGATGTGCATGACATTTTAAAGTTCGGAATAAGTTATTGTTAATTTTTCTCGAGAATCCGGGTGATGTTTTATACAGGTACTATGAAACTATTTAAATGGTTTGAATGATCCTATAGCTTTTGTCAATTCTTTGCCCTCGTATCAACAAACAACCGTACGAATGGAATAACCGTGGGTTTACAATAGCTGCTGCCAAGATTAAAGATAATATGCACAATTCATGGCTTTTTCTACCAAAGGAAAACCTACAATTTTATGTTCTACCTATCTTGTTACATCAATTCAACAGATATAACTATAGAATATATAGTTTAAAGTTTGTTATCATTATAAATTCGTAACAGGCAAAATCTATTTAAATGATTTGCATTTGCTAAAACTAAAGAATGTTCTAAACTTTTTTGTGATCCTTTTAATTCTTATCAGGTTAATCTATATAAATTATCTTTTTTAAAATCCGTTTCATTACAACAATAAAAAAATTACAATCGCTTAGTTAGAATATGGAATTGATATCGATTTATTTGTTTTTTATTTTTAGAGATGAAGCGTAACTATTTTGAGTAGGGTCTATTTTGGTCCAATGTGTGCCCACATTTTGACCAAATCTGTGTACATATAGGGGACATACTTATCATAATGAAATAAGCATATTTTACGTCTAACTAATTTACTTCTGCTAATTAAATCTTTGGTTACTGAATCAACAAAACATTAAAATATTATTAGTAGCAAAGTAATGTATTGTATCACAAATAGGAAAACACGAAATGTTTTCGAGACATTGGGAAAAGTAATATGGCCAAACTAAAAAAAATTACATTATATTACACCAGATGTACATGTATTTAATATATGATATATTTATATAACCAAGAACAGTCAAACTTGTCTATAAAGGCTACCAAAGGGAACCAGTTCTTATATAGAGATGGCCTTTAAGGCCGTTTGACTGTAAATATATTGAATAAATTACCAATATCAGATAAATAATAATCAGTTGTGTATTTTTGTAACGTTTTTATGACAAAATAATTATCATCTGAAAGAACAGTTAGTTGAACTATGTGATAAGTGTATTTTTAAAAGTTGTTTTTAATAATTATGAAACATTGTGGATGCAACATCGTTGATTTAATTTTGTTATTGATCACTACACTGTCATCCATAAAAATATACAAATAGATAATTCCATTAGGTTTATTAAGTTTATTATTATAATCATTGGAAAATCTAAATGTAGGCAACAAAGTTTTTTCTTGATATCTTTGGAGATTTTTAAAGAAAAGTTGAGACTTGTTTTCGATAGGAAAACGCTATTGGAGCTGAAAAACGCTCAACTTCAACAAAATAATGCTTTCAACAATCGAGATTTAATGTTGTGAAGGTAATGATATAACCAGTTTTAAATATTGTAATAATTTATGGATGACATTGTGTTGGTGTTATTAATTGCGTTTTATTAAAATGTTATTAACGATAGATACGTTTAAACCTTTTCAACCCATATATCGCAGAAGTGTTCAACAACCTTAAACCACTAAAAAATGTGTTTATACCATATTATATTATTTCCATTCCGAATTTTTATTTTACACGTGACTGGTGTAACTAGCTAAACAGATCACCCGTTCGAACTTCCCTGGCTAAGTCCACGTGTTTTATTTAATTTGTCAGTTTTCAAAGTTTATACATTGATTTTTGAGTCTTTTATTTCAATTGTGTTTAATTTCTTCTTATTACCTATTAAAATGAACACACAAACCAACAGTGATGACGTTACAGATCAAGAGAACAGATCATCGTTGAGAAGTGTAATACTCATGAATTACATCCTTTTGAAAATATGTGTATGTCATCGTGTGTTATCTCCAGGCGGTATTGTAACACATAAATATAAATCGTTATTTCTATTTCAAATTTCATTGAAAAAACTCCAATCAATTTTGTATTTAGATTTTTTCACATTCTCAATAGTATTAAAGTTTAGGCTGTCATGTCAAAACTGGAATATTTTTACTTTTCAGACACTCAAATGCTCCATTGTTTACTACTGTGAAAGTCTTGTCTTGTTAAAAATATAGACTTTTTCTGTAGATGTGTCATACAATCATCAATAACTTTGAGTTGTCATTGGAAATTAATATTTAGCCCTGTTTCAGACTAACCATTACTCCGTTTTAAAATCGTATACAAACATGTACTTTATCCGCCATTTTGCATAGAAATTATATCTTCTCTTAATCATTTGTAATAAGGACACAGCCGTGTTAATATGGACAATATAACTCTCGTAATCATTTTATTTCAAGATATTTTATGAAATTTTTTAAATATTAATTTGGTTTATGTAAGACCAACCCTAAAGTTTGAAGACCCCTCATATAAATTTTGTAAAACAGCAGTTTTGACAGTATTAGTACTAGTAATTTCTGTTCTGTTTTGTTAAATAAACAACGTCAAAGGACTATTTTCATCTGCTATATAGAATGCTCTTCAATAGAATATTTAATAAAAGGTTCAAGTTTAGCTCAATTGAATTGTGATTGGTAAAACAAATAAAATAAATAAGAATAACCAATTTTTGAAATTAAGACTTAATGATAAAATATTGAAAATGTCTATAAAATCTGAGCACGGTATAATCAATAAGCACTTTCGAAGAATAGCATAACATTTTATCACATACTTTTTATAGAAACTGCAAAAATATAAGGAAATGGTTCCTCTTTTATTGTTCCGTGTTATGTCTACATCCTACTCCAAAAATAAGTTTCATAGTATCATTCGACGTAGAAAAGAATATTATTATATTTTTGTTCTAATTCTCTGAAAACAGGTTTTTTGCAAAAGCATAATTCCCTTTTTGAGTCTAAAATATATAAAGAGAGACAATTGTGTTTTTCGATATTTTTTTGCAAAATTAGCGTCATTTAGTCTAGTGGTATGCCCAGTTGTAAGTATTTGTAAAAATACCTTTGAAAAAAATGTCAAAATTCCTCATATGTGACAAACTCGTTAACTTCATAAACTTCAATGGGGTCTTCAAACTTTCGCGGTGGACCTGCTTATTTATTAGATGGGGTATATACTTACTGTCAGCCATGTTTTTCAGAATTAAAAAATGTAAAAATAAGTTTTCAATTCTTACATTGAATTCGAATCTTCAAAACGGCAAGTTAAAAATTAACAATATTGTCCTCGATACATTTTGCAAGAAAGATTGCGCCTTTTAGGGGTGATCTTAATTTTGCTCGTGATCTGTATATATGCGATTGTTGTTGGTGAACTGGTTTAAGTGTATCACGTGACTTTTATTCCTTTTTTTATGTTTTATTTAGACTCTCTTCACATGGTGACGGTTTTTATATATAAAATGCTTATTATTCTTATTATATATTATCGATGCATAGATATAGGTATTTAAATAATATTTTATATTCTTGTGTATACACTTGGCCATACGTAATTGACAAGATTAATGGATGTTAGAAAATGTTTTCTTGACCTAAGATTGATAAAATCCATAAACGAGCAGTGAAAGATACTAGTGTATTCATCTTGCACCCCCTAACAAGACAACAGAGCTTAACGTACTTTTTCCCACCAAGATTTATCAATAAACTAAGAAATATATCGATGATTACGAACGTGCTGAAATAGTTTTTATGTGAATTTGTGTACTTTGCGGTACAAGAAATAGAATCAGTCATACTTGTGGTGTCAGTTAGGGAAATACAACCCCTCGTTCTAATATTTTTTTCCAAACTCGGAAAGCCTCGTTTTGGACAAAATATAATAGAACTTGAGTTGTGATTCCCATATTAGATACCAAAAGTAATGATAAATTCTATTAATATTACATTAATATAATATAGTAACTAGAAAAATATGTCCACATGCACAGATGATTTTTCTCTTCAATTTTATTTCACTTTGTTTTAATGTTACATAGCATAGCTGTGTTTGTATTAGTTATTTATGAGTTGTTTGTTTCGCTTTTTGGTCAAATTCATGGAAAAGAAATTTAACTCCACTGTCGAAACTTCTAAAATTTCTAAATTTAGAAAAAAATCCAATAGTAAGCAGAATACAAATCAAAATAATATAATTCATTAAAAGGTATACTCCGATTACGTATATTATGTATAAATATACCTCTTGTATCACCTCCGGTGGTTAAGAGTGAATGAAGTTTGAATTCAATTTAAATGAATAGTTCTCCTAACATTTAGCAATAATTTACAACACTCAATGAAGCTTTTTTTCTAAACTTAAATTTTGGCGAATTCAAGATTTTTTTTTACAGAAAACGGAGTGTGGTCTCATTATTAATGTTCTTTTTCTGGACCTATTTATTTAAACTTATTCAAAAATAATCACCAAAATTTATTAGTTATTGAATTTAATATGTTTTACTTGATTTGTTTGATTGTGGCGTTGTAATTTGTATGATAACTTTATAACAAAATTACCATTGCGTCTCACTGTATTACTATTTAGGTCTTGTAAATGATAAGTGAAAGTTTTTAACTTAAATTGATTTTTTTTCAAAGTTTGAAAACACAAAATGTGCTGTCATTAACGTATGGCTAAGTGTATATATTTACATAAACTTTTTTATTATTTTATGAATGCATTAGTGATTGTAATATTTAATGCACCTTGACCCGCTTGTACAAAACTTTTACCAGATTTTTCTTTCAATTTAAAATGCTTTAGAAAATGTTCAGCGGGTAACGGTTTGTTCCACTGTGGTAAAACTTGTCTGCCTGTTGATATTTATACAAAAACACAACAAACTATACAACCTAGAGGTATATGTTTTCATTTAAGCCATTCGTGTTCAGTTTAAAAACTTCCTAAAAAATGTTATTTTTCCTTTGCATCTTTAAGAACTATTAGACTGATAATTAGTCAAGCCATATCGAAATGAAGCGCCGTGGGCACAATAAACATTTAGGACCTCTATTGTATTATCATTTGTTTGTATTTGTCTTGTATTATAAGTACATGTTCTAGCTATATATTTTTCTCTTTAATTCAATTCAAATTGCCTGTTTAAACATACATTGGATATTGTTACGACTGTGGAAAAATTACTTGAAATATTTTTTATACTTATTAAAGTTGTTTCGTTATTTAAAAAAAATTGAGTTCATATCTTAGTCTAAATTTGCTGCCAGTTAAAATCTGAAAATCCTCAAAAAAATATTGCCTTAAGTTCATTTGGTTATTTTGGTCCTATGGATATTTTTTCAACATCTTGAAAAGTTAGTTTCAGAATTTCGGTCCAAGCACTACTGATGAGGAATTGTATCTCAAAAAGGCCGTTTAGTGATGGAAAAATTATACTAGTGTAATAAGTTATAAGTTTAAGCTGCAAATAAGTTCAACTGGGTAAGTTTTGTGCAAACGGGTCCAATAGTTCTTGACTTGACACATTGTATTATTTTAATCAGTGGTGTTTTATTTTTACCTATATACTGTATTTAAACTGGATATCATATTGCTGAAATTACCATTAGCTGATTATCGTGGTCTTCTTCGTGGGGCTATTTATGACGCAATGGTTAGTAAATGATGTATTATTTAAGATTGGTTTTTGGAATGAAAATGTACCTCGTGTAACACGTGACACCCTCCAATATTTGCACTACCAACTATTTCTACTGTAATGAAAACGTTCAAATTGCGATTCCTGGAAATGCTACCAGATGACTTAACTTCAAGCGATTCTATATACATTGAAAAAACATAGAGATACACTACACGGTGTATAGATAAATTTCATCTCTTAAAATGTCAAAAAGCAGCACACGTAAAAGCGGAGCATGGATTGTCACGTGTTTAATAATTGCTTTTACTGTACCAAACAAGTTTTCGATTTGTAATATCAGTTTATTATATGTCCAATGACTTCATCTTTACTGATTGGTTGACTACGTTAATTAAAGGCCCAAAAAGTCAATATACCTACAGCGCAAAATCGGATGGAATTACTGTCCGTTTCTCAAAAAAACATGGAGACTTAGTTTGTCCTCTCACAAAAAATAGACTGTATCTGTTATCAGGCATACATTTTTGACAAGGTTTCTTTTGACCTAATAAATAAAGATTATGCATTCTGGTTAATGTTTATTTTGCGTAATGACATATAGTATGGGGTATATGGGAACTTTATTTTCCGTCTATCTGTTTGCTGCAATATCGTGTCCGTTCCATATCTTACACGTAAATGAATTGAATTTGTTTAAACTTGGCACTGATGTGTTGCATACCAAATTTATGTGCATAGGTCAGGGGTCAAATTCAAGGTCACAAGGTGTAAATTAACAAAATAACTAAATAACAACACGCAACATTTATGATATATGCGGCTATACTTTTTTCCATAAAACAATAGAAATAGTACTTCAACACAAATGAAAGGTGTCACGTGATATGCGGGGTAAGTCTATTGTCGCATTTGTAATCCCGTTTTTATTACAATTTAATTCAATGCACGGAATATAACAATTAAAATAATTCATTTACCAATGCAAATTGTTGTATGTTATATGCATGTATGTCGATTAAATAAATTTTGACGCTATTTGAAAGATATACGGGGGGTGGGGAAGGATAGATTTTGAGCCATGCCGATATTGGGTCGGAGTACTGTCATGTTACCATATCTAGTATCCGTACAGGGTCTGTGGAGTTTTATATTCAGTGGTCTCAATTTATTGTCGTTAGTACAATAATAGCATCGCTATAGCGTATGAATTCAAATACTGTAAATCAGGAATTGAATGCGTCATGAAGTTAATGCGAATTGCCGGTTTTGCTGTAAAATGCGTATTTAAATTAATGCGATTTTTTTTAAATTCCAAAATTACTTTCGCCATTTTTTATTTTTAAAAAATAACAAAAAATGTTGAATTATTGCCTTATGACTTGTTTATTATTCCATAAACATGTAATAATCATACACTTCGGCACCACAAAGAAATTCGTTTGGTGCATAAGAAGAATGTCCCGTTTCACTGTAAATCATTGTGTTTTAAACATGGCAATGTGAAAGTTTGTGACGAAAAAAGTCTTACTTATATCGCTAAATTTTCGACAATTTATGAACTTTATACCAGAACTAGAGAATTATCGTCATGAGTTCTAATATATGACCCACGATTACAACTTCCGGTTCAAGGGAGATAAATCATTTTACATTGAACTTTTGGAAATCGGAAAATTAATGCGACAAGAAATTAATGCGATGAAACGGGCCTCGCATTTTTCGCATTAATTTCTTGATTTACAGTATATTTGTTCGGTGTCCATAATACGATGACGTCACTGAGAGCCAATCCATTCATCTAAACATCACAGTAAAATCTGACCAATCAAAATGCTTGATACATTGAATTGCTAGTATTCTAGTAATTGTATATGTTTACACACATATATATATATATATATATATATATAATATATTCTATTGAATGCCAGCATATGAATATAAGTGAATATGAAAGAAACAAAGAGATAAACTTTATAACCCTACAAAATCCAACTATATTATTTTGCCCACATGGCACATTATGTTGAAGTCAGCGAGATGGAAAGTACAAAAACTTGAGCCACGACCTTTCGTCCTGCTTCCATGGTTGGAAGTCTTTCACAAACGAGACTAAAATGTGTCTAGTCTTTAAATACGGAGTGAAGTGTAGTAGGGCAATTGAATTTTACGCAAGAGCCATGATCATATCAGACAGGTCAACGATGGTTGAAAAACCAATGTGCCCGGATTTAACAACCGACTTTGCAAAATGGGTTGGTGCAATCATTCAGGTGATTGATTCCTTGTCACTAAATTATCAAAAAAATTAAACTGGTTCGAAGTGTTTACACCGACAACGACCATTCGATCAATGCAGCAAAACTTTGCAAATTGTGGTTTCATTAGTTTAGAACTGGGCTTAGAAATACAGTAACGTTAACGTTTCGCCAATAGTCGCCAGATAGTGTGTCATCTTGTCGCATTTGTAATTCTGTTTTATGTCAAACTTTTATTCAATACATGTACAAGGAATTTATAAATTAAGATAATTGATTTGTATTATTTATAAGTTATACAGGGCTTGGGCAGGTTTAGCCCGAGATTCCTCTGGCCCGAAATTTTTTTTTTTTTTTTTTATCAATTTCGGGCCAGAGATCGGGCTTCATTATTTTACATAACGTGATGCCGTTGAAATCCCACGGCAAGGTAAGATTTAATTTGACGGATATGTTCACTTTATTTTCACGGGCATCGGGTAATGAACCAGTCAGATCGCTTACCTGAACCTTTATTCACAAGAATCCATCGAAAAAACTACGTGGCAACTCCGTTTTATATCCATTCCAGCCATATAAATCCAACACTAGTGTAAAATCCTTCATCATCTCGCCATTTTTTATGTTATGATATTCAAATAACGCGAGATCTCGCGGGTTAAAGTCTCCCTTTTCTGATTGGCTAATGTCAATTTCATATTTTCCATATAAGGATGACCCACTTTCCATATAAGGAAGTGCTACTACAATCAATATCCCATGAAAACAAGTGTGTAGAGAAGACTCACAGCATCATTTAAACAATTATGACTTAATAAAAACATTGATCCAATCGATTTATATTACATATACAATTGTATTAATATTTTATTCATTTAATAAATCAACCTGCTCTTTGATTTCTATATCCTTTTATTTTTTTGGATACTCTCTTTTATTTTTATTGTATTTTTTTATGTCAAATTTTAATACTTCAGTTTAATATGGTTATGGGGTTGTTTTTAGATTTTTTTTCACCTGTTTAATCAGAGGAAGGTGTTTCAACATTTTTTTATGTTTTTTTGTTTATCAACTTATTTAATTTTGAAATGTATTTTATCAGACATTATAGCCAGGCTTGTAAACAGACTATCTGTGACCGTCCTGTCATTTGGCAGAATATCATAAAAAACACATAATTTACATCAAACATGTCAAAGGGGTGTATTATATATATATATATTTTGGTTTTTGTTATTGAATTTTTTATAATTATTTGTTTACTCTTTTTATTTCACCATCTACCCTGTTATCAAGACTTCTTTACAAAACCTTGTTTTAAAATAATTGTCTAGACTTCTTTACAATACCTTGTTTAAAAATAATTGTCTATCACTTTTTACTAATAAGTCAATGTCAGTTTATAAGCCCTATATTAGTTGATGTTTAATATTTTCAATTAATTTCCTATTATGGAATAATAATTTGATATCTTAAAAATGTTAATAGATGATATATATTATGTCAATATGGGTCACCTATACAGCTGGCCATCACCTATGCAGCTGGCCAAACTAACACTTTAAGTTTGTTTATTCCACATTCCAACTAGCTATAGCCCCTCATGTTATTTCATTGGACACTTTAGTCTTAACAGACTCCATCAACTAGGCAGTTTCCCTTGGATACTTGGAAGGGAACCATGGCAAATTTTGATGGTCTATTTTTGGTGGTTTTTTTTCTCTTATTATAAATTAAGGAACCTTTAAATTATACAGTTTTTTATAAATTTTTTCTAAATTCATTCTTTTGATCTTATTTTTAATATGGATACCTGTGTAAATTGTGGAATTACTTTTCAAAAACTTCCCCATGAAAAAACTTACAAAAGAAGAAGTTTGGGTAGCAGCTTGAGACCTCACAATGTAGATAAAAAAATAAATGAGGTGTTGTCAGAGGATTACAATATCAACATCACACCAAAATCTCTGACAACAAGATTCTTATGTGAAAAGTGTGTGAAGAATTTAGCCCACTTTTCCAAAGCAAAGCGAATTAAACGTGAGGCAGATCAACAAATAAGAGGAACAATGGACCCTCTAGGGTACATAGCCCAGAAGACAAGAAAGACATTGAGTACCCCATCAAAAACTCCAAGAGCAGTTAAGAAAATTCGAATTTCTGCCTCTCCCATTAAGGTATGTAATTTAATAAATTAATTATTATGCCACCATATACTGGACACATTATATTTTCAAAGATGCATTTTTGTTTAAATTTGTTTGTGTGAATTTTTTTCTCACTTTTTACTATTTACCCAAATTTGATAGCAGTTTAGTAAGGCTGCCTGTCTTCAATAACTGTCACAATACCACTGTTGTAGTATATCTTTTATGAATACAATAGATATTGTATTGCTATGTAAAATGAATGACAAGTTTTAATCAAAAACATAAAAAATGAAAAATGTTAAGTTTGATAAATATGGTGTGTAAAACTAGATTTTTTTCTCAATCTTTAGTAATTTTAATAAACATGACTGCCAAAACAGTTGAAAAAAAATTAGGTCTGTAAAATATTGACACCATTGTTGTTTTAGAAGATGAGTATAAATCAACTGGAATGACAGACAAATGTCATAAATCATAGAAAAAAATTTTGAATGCTGTTTATGCAAAAAAAAACATACAAAATCATCAACATACGAATCATCTGGTAAGAGATGAATAAAATGTAATGTGTTTTAAATACACTTTTTACACACCAATTAACTTATTGCATAAAGGATGACTTGATTACAAAGATCTATGTTACTCTCTCCCATTGAGTGCTGGTCTGTATAAAAATTATATATTGTATAATTTTTTTAAATATTAATTGCAATTGACGATTCTTATCACATCCAAATTATAATGAGAGTTTGGTTAAAGAACTGTTGATTTACTGGTTTGATTAATTGATGAGAAAAATTTCACTGTGTCTAATTGGGACAAATCTCATACAAGACCAACAAGTGTGTATATGTGTTGTGGTGGGTAGATGACATATTGGGTAAGTTCCATCACTCAGTTTTGAGATTATCTTTAAAGATCATTGTAAAATAATATCATCTATTGCAATGAAGATAAAACAATATAAGTTCAGTTGTTTATATTCCTATTACCTTCATTTACTACAGGCTTCTTGTATGGAATTTTTATTTACAGGTTACATCTACTGAAAGTGAAATAGACAGGGCTATAATGTATATTAAAGTTAGACAATATGAAACAGGAATGAAGTTGTTATTGAAAAACAGGATAGGGGCAAGAAAAGCTTTCAACAATATTGTGAAAAGAGAAGTGAGACAAGAGGTTAAGAAAGTCCTTGCTAATAAATCATCATCACTCAGAGCAGAGGGTAGTCTTGAGCAAATGAACAAGTTTAGCTGGAATGATATATTTCATGAGTTGACAAGCAGTTGTCCTGTGTTTACATCAGCACTAGTTGCATCAACCACACCCATCAAAACAAAGTTAAGCTCTGCACCAAGTTTGTCTGTAGTATCAGCAGTTGGAGTTATCTCAGCTATAGTAACCTATAAAGCCAAGCCACAAATATACAAACTAGTCCAACAGATGAATGCTATACAAATGTGGCTTTCTGGTTGTAAAAGAGAAGTAAGTATACATACCCTGTACTACTAGTATTTATATCTTAGCTTTAAGCATCTGATCTATTAATCTTGCTACTTTTAAATTTGTGTGGTGTTTAAAAAGCATTTATTTAGATTATAATTCCAAGTTTATGGGACATAAACAAATAATTTTAAACATGAAGTTTTTAGCAGTTCATTTACAGGTATACTTTATATATTGGATTATGCATTTACCAGTAACATAACAGTAACTTTATTTATCATATGACAACCCCTGTATTCAGTTACATAAAGCCATCACATATTTTTTTGATATGTAACAGGTTACATATACCTTTCGTGTTATTTGATTGGCTGAGCCCTCGATTGTTCTGCATTGACCAGATGACGTCATAGTCAAAATGACGTCACTGCGCAAGGATAAAATCCTCTCGTCGGGGAAAATGGCGGTGTTTTTTTTTATTTATTGATCTAGATGACACTATTTTGGGTTTTTCTCATAATTATAATTGGTCATATGATAAAACAAATCTGAAATTCGTTTCCATTACATATCAGATTTATGAAACTCGTTTTGAATTTTTATTTTTGCTCGCCAGAGGCTCGCAAAAATAAAATAATTCAAAACTTGTTTCATTAATGTGATATGTAATGGAAACTCATCACAGATTCTCTATATATGTGTTAAGGGCCTAGGATTAATTTAATAAATAAGTACTCATACTATAAAATACCAATCATTCTAATAAGTAAGAATCCAAATAACAATAATCTTATCTTATTGTGCAAAACAGGAGCTGTATTAAGTGTAAGTACATGCATGTATTTTCAAAATTCATTTTATATTACAGACATTTGGTAGGTTTAACCATCTGGGACTATGTGTTGGGATTAAAGGTACCAGAGGAATTATTGACAAAATCCGTGTTAATTTCGACTCTAAAGTCCAACTCTGGAAAGATGCTGTGTCATATTCAATGCTAATGAATGAATTGGGAACAAATTCTTCTAGTTCAGACACCATTCCATATCAGCAAGAATCAACTGATTCATCAGAGCTACAGCCACTTCCAGAAGAATTCATTCAAGAACAAGAAGAAGCAAGTACTAATGGTTCTAGTTCTAACACCATTCCATATGTGCACACAGAAAATGAATTTACAGATCCAGTTATTAATGGTGATATTAAAGGTATATATTCCAAAACCTGACAAGATGTATTATGACTGCAATCTAAAACAAAATTGAACTATATCCACTTTAATTTGTATAAAGACTTTATAAATAGAAAATAAACCAACTTTATAAATCATGTATTACTTTAATACATATATGTATTTCTTGATTATTTAAATGCATATTCTTTGTACATGTCATACATGTAAGACACTCTGTATTTAAAGAGAAGTTCAAGGACTGGTTGTCTTGGAGTCAGTATAATAATGTATCTGAGTGGGATATTATATTAAATAATATATCACTTAATAAGTGAACTGTCACAAAAAACATGGCATTTACCAACTTAATTTTAGGGGCCTGGTGGTCGAATGGTATAAGGCACAGCCTACATATCACTTTGTGCCTTTCTTCGCCTAGGTTCGAATACCAGCCAGGACAGCTACTAGTGGGAGAGAGTTTGTCTGTGCTTGTTGAATGTCTGTGGTTTTCACTGGGCACTCCTGCTTCCTCCACCATTCCTGAACTGACCACCTTGATATAAGTGAAATATTCTTGATCGGGTCATAAAATACACCAAACCAAAAAGCCTTTGTAAAATTATTTAAAACCACATCAACACTATCAAATTATATAATAAAGTTTTGCATATTTATTATTAAAAAACAATTTATTGATACGATTCATAGTCTATGTATAGGCTATGAATTGTATCAATAAATTGTGTCACAATTCATAGTCTATGTATAGGCTATGAATTGTATCAATAAATTGTGTCATGTCTTTTAAAACAAGATTGAAAACTGTATATGATCATGCAGAGTGAGATTATTTTTCAATGTATTTCAGAAAAATGTGGATACTCTATTTGTTTTGATAATGTGAATCAAAAGGTGACAGTTCGCCATCAAACAAGAGAGAGAAAAAACAAAATGTTCAACATGGTGCAAGCCTATTGTGCTAAAGATAGAGTGCCCACCTTGCATCTAAATGATGATCAACCAGACCCAGAAATAATAAAGGATATTGCCCTGGAAAAATACCTGCCAACAGAAGAAGAAGAAAGACTTAAAGATGAAATGTTAGTTATCATCAAAAGAATACTAGTAGAAGTAATGCCTGCTTTCAAACCATTACATGATGAAGTGATATGGCATATTCAGCATCCATATTCAGATGAAACTTCAAAAAAGAGTGAAATGGTATAAAACAATTTTTTTCCATAGAGTGGAGGAATTATCTCATAAAAATTTAGTTATCAGAAGTTATACAAGTTATTGCTTATATGAATGAAAATGTTTAAGTGAAAATAATTGATAAAAGTTTTATATCAAACTATTGATTTGATTTATCAAACTGAAAAACTTTTTTTAGGTTGAACTATATACATGTTATTTGTTATACATAAATGCCAGTGTTTGGTTGTTATTTTTATTTTTTCATTTCCTTACATGCTAAACAGTGACCAAAACAATTATATACTTTTTTTAAAACAATTTTTTATGTTTTAATCTTTTAAGATTCCATTGGGTGTATTAGATAAAGATGAGTCAAAAGTAGCTGACATGGTTGACATTATGGATGAATACACCAAATACATCCCCTTAAAGCCAGATGGATTACCTGTCATTACACCCCTTCATGCAGATGGGTTGAGCTGTGAAAGAGTGAATGATGCCCAAAATGCAAGGATTAATGCAACATCAGCATGGTTGCAGCTTCAAGGCTTTGAAGGAAATATTCAAGAATGGCATAAACGTTGCATTCTATATCAGGTACTTTTGCTTACTCATTTGTACATGAGGGTTTTCATTTTCTGCTCAGAATGCCGGATGTAGTGGGTTTGATCTCTGGCTGCCATATATCTTGTTTTCTGGTTTGGCACTCAACATTAAATGGTTAAAACAAGAACTGGTCGACTTGGATCCAGCTAATGTGTCTGAGTGGGATATACATGTTGAAGTACGGCAGGTTGTCTCAGTGAGCTAGCACTATAAAACTGGGCTAAGTACAAGCATACATGTGTATACATATGCAATCATGGCGTAGAGAATTATAAAAAAAATTAAGTAATAGCTGGACAATGTGCTGATGTGACCTTCAACCACCACCACCACCACCCATCACCATTTGTGACATTACAGCTGGTACACTTAACACTTAAAGATTTAAATTCATTCATAATGACAGATAACTTGTAATAAAAAATTAAAAATCAGCAAATGCTATTTTTCCAATAAAGCCATCTTAGTTATACAGAACAATTAACTTGATATACATTTAATATATAAGAAGAAAATTAATGTTAAAAACATTATTCAGGCAGATTAAACATGCTTTGTTCATAAAATTTATTGTCATTTTTTATTTATTTTTTATTTGAGGATACTTTGGATGACCTTTTCAAGGGAACAAGTTCGCGAGATAAAGGAACTTTATTTGGACACAGAAATGCAACAGGAAATGTGAAGGAATCCTTCAGCTATGTTCAAGATTTGATAGATTTTTCAACAAAAGGTTATGTTGTTTTAGCGGCCTTGCACTTTATGAATTTAAATCAATTGGAGGAGATCCCAGGTACATTGCAGACAACAAAAGCAGAGAAAATGGAACTTTTAATAGAAGTATCAAAGTCAATTTTGGATTTAGTTTACATGTCATCACAACCAATTGTGAAAGGTATAATCAGAGCTAACATCGAATCAACAGGAGATGACTATAAATTCTGCAGCTGTAAAACAGAAAGAGCAGGCACTCAGATGATATTCTGCGACAACAGAAAATGTTCAAGGGGGCAATGGTTTCATCTTGAGTGTGTCAACCTCACTGAAGATGAAGTTCCTGATGATGCATGGTTTTGTTCCGCAAACTGCAAAAAAGTGAAAATTGGAAAAGTTACTAAAAAAAAGAGAAAGTCTGTATCAATCAGGTTAACAGACAGTAAAAGAGAATATTCAAGGTCATTGATATGGAGGGGTTTAAACCACATGGTAAGGAAGGATGCCATAAAGGAAGGAGATGGGGAACGTATTATTCTACATTGGAAATTTGATTTGTTAGAGTTCTATGACAAATCCCACCCTAAATATTTCATTTTCTGTCATAGACTCCTATCGAATATCAATGGTGCAGCATCTGACAGATTAAAACATACCTTAATGTGGAATAGAACTGTAAACCCTAAAGGTGGCAGAGGTAACAACATTCCAATGGATCTCCAAATGGAGTTTTACAACAAAGAATACAAGGGTAAAATACTCATTTTAAAATACAGTCAAACCTGTCTATAAAGGCCACCCAAGGGAACCAGTAAAAGTGGCCTTTATGGGCAGGTGGCATTTATATACAGGTTTAAATTATATGAATAAATAAGAATTGGGAGACAATTCTACTGGCCTTTATAAGCACGTGGACCTTATATAGAGGTGGCCTTTAAGGCAGGTTGGACTGTAATAAATATAGTCTATTATAGAAGTTAAAACAGAATCATCACATTCAAAGACTGAAATAACTTGATTTTTCTTATCAAAAACAGAATTAAAATTTAAGAATAATTAATTTCCTCAAGACATCAATTATAACATTGAATAATTAAAGATGTATCAATCTTACTACTGGTATATAACAAAGTTTGTAAATATTCACAGAAACTTGTTTTCCTGTTTTGTTCAGTTAAAGATTCAAAATGAGTAATTTTATCATGCATGACTGTAACTTTCATATAAATGCATTTAATATGAATACTAAGTATGTATTATAATCTTTAGTACTTATTATATTTTCAGAAAGTGTAAAGGATGCTGCAGGGCAGTTAACTGAGGCTACAGTTGCTCGCCATAGCCAGATGGTTAGTGTTGGGAAGGTACTTCAATATGTATATGACACACAGGTTGCATCCCGACCAAGCCATACTAGAACCTCAGGGAAAATTGATACGGTAAAGGATGTTAAGGACATGGTGGAACTTTTACAACCAGAGGGTTTATTCACAGTGAAACCTGGGAGACACCATTCTGCCTTTCCGGAATATGAATTCAGGACCAATCAGAGTATTGTTCCCACTGCTTTCAAAGCAAGGTTGATAAAACATAGAAAATTAATGGCAGATAGAAGAAGAATTGTATTAAACAATAGAGAATAATGTGTTGTGACTATATTTCAGTTTAATACATGTATTATTACACTTAAATGTGTATTTCTAATGCTCTGACATTACCAGTTATTCTTTATTTATCTAGATATATTTTTGTGTTTTATATATGAATGTATCAAACTGTAATATCATAGTCATAATTGAGATTTTACAAATATTACTATTAGCTCTTTGAAATGTAGAATTCCTTGCAATTGGTTACTCTTGCTTCGCATGTACATTTTCTCCAGCAGATAATACAACACATACAGTTACTACATCTGCAATTACCACTACAATCTCCTTCACATACAGTTTTGTCCTTTATTTTTGTTAATGCCTTCTTGTTCATGCCATCCAACAGAAAACTTGACAAGACTTTGTATCTTAAACATTCATCAGATTCAGGTACTAATTTAAGACTGTCATCTTCACATTTGGTTACACTTCTGGAATATGCATAACAAATAGCATAACCTTCTCGTCCGTCTCTAGCACATCTCCCAGTTTCTTGCCAATAGTTCAATGCTGATGATGGTAGACCCCAGTGAACTACAATTCCTATATCTGGAACATTTACCCCCATGCCAAAAGCAACAGTAGATATTAATATTCTTAATGTGCTCTGTTCAGAGATTAATGTGTCAAGAATTCGAGATTTGCTTTCTTCATCAGTATTGGCATGAAACATTTCTATCAATCTGTTTGCAACGCCTTTCTCCTTGTCAAATGCTTCAATTCCTAGAGATATACACATCCAAAGGTAAATCTCAAAACATACGTTTATACTCCGAACATATATGATGGTTTTTTTGCAGTTCACTCCCTCAGATTTTAACATGTCAACTATCCATAACAGTTCTTCACGGAATGCTTCCTTCACTTTTATCATGTCCAGAAATATATATGGCCTATAATAAGATAAGATTATAAATAAATATAAATATGTACATGTGTTAAAGGCAAGATGGTATTTCAAACTGACAAATACATGTGCTTAAATAAGGACTTCTTTTAGAAAATATAATTTATAAATACATTACTTAATATACAGTATAACTTAAGAACCAGATAAAAAAAATGTTGAGTAAATAATACAATTGTTTTACCTATCTGGTAAACTTGCAATAACCACTGTATCTTCATTCAAACTGAGAACTTCATAAATATCATCCTGGATTTTTGAGGTTGCTGTTGCTGTAAGAACCAATGTAGGAGCTGATATGAAACTTTGAAGCTCAGAAACTCTACGGTAATGTGGTCTAAAGTCTAAGCCCCTGAATAAAAAATTACAATCTATTGATAGACATGCTGATAAAGTGGAACCTAAAATTTTAATTTCAATATAAAACTAAATGAAAATCTAAATTTTACTATAAATGTAGTAAAAGAGTTGTATTTGTTTATATACAGGTTGTCTCCTCTTTCAGAGAGGTGCATAGGGTTTTAACTCATTGTAAGCTGAATAGTCAAGGGGGGCTATTGTGTTCCTGTTTTGTCCCATTAACTTTTCACTTAAACAACTTTTTCTCTGAAGTCTATGATCAGAATTCAAATAAACTTGGTACAAAGCATCATTAAGACAAGGCCTTTCAAGTTGTTTAAATCCTTGACCTTGACCTCTGTTCAAGGTCACAGGGACCTTTTATAGCAAACACCTCAAACAACTTCTTCTCATGAACCATACGGCCTAGAGGCATGAAACTTGATATATAGCATCTACACATGGAGTGTTATCAAGTTTGTTCAGAATGACCTGGACTTTGGCTCAAGGTCACAGTGACCATATATGGTAAAAACATTAAATAACTTCTCATGAACCTGTTATGTCTAGTAGCATGCCACTTGATATATAGCATCTAACCATGAAGGGTTACAAAGTTTGTTCAGAAATGACCTTGTTCTTGGCTCAAGGTCACAGTGACCATATATGGATTAAACCGTAAAAAACTTTTCATGAACCGGTAATGCCTAGAAGCATGTCACTTGATATATATCATCAATGCTTGAAGGGTTACCAAGTTTATTCACATAAATGACTCACTAGACTGGGACCGTATAAGGATAAGACATATCAAAATATTTTCTCATGAACCAAAATACCTCGAAGTATGAAATCTGATATATAGCATATATGAATAAAAGGTTACCAAGTCTTTTCAAACAAATGGTTGAAGATCATAGGGATCATATTTTGTGAAAAACATCAAGAACCATTTGACATAGAAATATGAAACATGAAACATTGCGATAGACTGGCGTCCTATCCAGGGGGAGTATTGCACTCTTAGTCGCTTCATGCCACTGAAACCGGGATAAGCTACGGCCTGATGAGCCTCAAGGCTCGGGACAGACTTTAAATTTAAACTTGCAATTTCAAGTTTTTAAATTTGTTATAACCACAAAAAGTTCATAAATCATGTAATTTTTTAAGCCATCATCAGTTTATGTTTAAACAAGAGTTTGTCACAAAGGTGACTAATATCCTCCGCTCCCCTAAATATAAGTCTTCAGGTAGTAATTACTGGTAGTAATAAGAAATTTAAATGGTTCAACATTCTTAGGGGGTGGGGATTAACCCCAGGGGCAAAATAGGGATGGATATTTTGTCTATTCATGTACATTACATGTGGTTTAGGGGTGGGCATCTCAATAGTTTAGGAACTGTAAACAACTTTGTATTTTGTTGGGGGTGGGAAATGACCTTAGTGGCCAAACAAATGATGTACATATAACTGCCTATTAGTGTACATTACATGCATATATGGTTTAGGGGTGGGGATCTCAATAGTTTAGGATATTGTTCCCGTATATTTTTTGGGGGGTGGGGAATGACCCCAGGGACCAAACTAATGATGTACATATAACCGTCTATTAATGTACATTACATGTATATATGGTTTAGGGGTAGGGATCTCAATAGTTTAGTAGCTGTAAACAACTTTGTATTTTCTTGGTGTGAAGAATTACCCCAGGGCCAAACTAATAATGTACATATAATTGTCTATTAGTGTACATTACATGTATATATGGTTTAGGGGTGGGGATCTCAATAGTTTAGGAGCTGTAAACAGCTTTGTATTCTTGAGGGGTAGGGAATGACCCCAGGGACCAAACTAATGATGTACATATAACCGTCTATTAATGTACATTACATGTATATATGGTTTAGGGGTGGGAATCTCAATAGTTTAGGAGCTGTAAACAGTTTTGTTTTGGGGGGATAGGAATGACCGCAGGGACCAAACAAATGATGTACATTACCGTCTATTAATGTACGTCGTTACATGTATATATGGTTTAGGGGTGGGGATTTTAATAGTTTAGGAGGTATAAAGAACTTATGATGACAATTAATGAGTTAAAACATCAAAAACTACAAAAGAAAGATGAAAACTTTAACAAAAAACTTTAACATTAGATTTATATGACCTTGACTTTTGATCCTCAGCCTCTGCAACTTCACCACATTGTTTTAATGTTGTGATAAACTTATATACCAAGTATGATGACCATTAATGAGTTAAAACATCAAAAACTATAAAAGATGAAACTTTAACAAAAAACTTTAACGTTGGATTAACTTATATACCAAGTATGATGACCATTAATGAGTTAAAACATAAAAAACTCTAAAAGATGAAAACTTTAACAAAAAACTTTAACGTTGGATTTATATGCCCTTGACCTTTGATCCTCAGCCTCTGCAACTTCACCACATTGTTTTAATGTTGTGATAAACTTATATACCAAGTGTGATGACATCAATGACTTAAAACATCAAAAACTACAAAAGATGAAAACTTTAACAAGGAACTTTAACATGACCTTGACCTCTGACAGTCAGCCTCAGCAACTTTATCACTTCCTTTCATGTCTTTATAACATATATACCAAGTATGATGATAGTAAATGAAGTGAAACATGAAAAAACTCAAATTTTTTAAAAATTTTAACATAAAACTTTAAAATTTTAGACACACGGACAGACCCCATTGCTATATCCCCGCCAACTTCGTTGGAGCGGGGGATAAAAAAAAGAGATATATAATTTGCAAGATTGCTGAGCTGTGCTGTTTTTTTCAATTATAATAATATAATAATCAATTAAATATTAAAAACATAACAAACATATTTTTTAAACATTATTATATTTTCTAGAAATAAAATTTTTAATTACCAAGATGAAATACAGTGTCCTTCATCATACACTTGCAAACAAATTCTATTTCTAAACTGTTTGATCAAGTTGGACCATCTTGGAACTAAAACAGCCTCAGGTGATGATAAAATTACTGAAACATTTTTAAGACCTGAAATATTTGGAAAATTTATAAAAAATTCAACAAATATGTATATTTTGTTAGAAAATATCTTCATGTGATGTAAATGATAGAATCCAACCATCTTTGCTTAAAACTTACAATGCAGTTGTTTTTATGATCAATTCTATAAAGTTGCTATAATATGAGCACAAGATATAAATTTTTGTGTCAATAGATTTTAGAACATGGACATGATTATCAATTTATTTTATTATCCTTTTTCTTCAATACTGATCCAGTTGATTAATATTAACAAATACTTTTTTATTTCACACAGACTTGAATAACCAATATTTTGTCATATTGTGACAAGATAGAATAAAGTAAATTTAAATCATATGTGTTTTATTATTACTTGGCAAGTCAATATTGGTACCACCAATAATTGCAGCTGCAGGTACATTATGGCTATTAAGAAATCCAAGTTGATCCTGTATCAGAGCTTTAAGTGGAGATACAACCAGGGCTATATGCTTCTTATCTGGATAGAGCTGTTGTTATATGAAACAGAAAAAATTATTAATTAGGCCACACTAATTTGATTTTTTGTTCTACGGACCTGCTCACACCATTTTTTTAGAAAAATACTTTTTAATATAAAAAAGCTACCCCATCCAGAATTTTACAAGGATGTTCAAACTTTAACTGTGTTAGTTTATATTTAAAATTGTAGCAGAAAAATTTTGGCTGAGACTTTTTGGTGTTCTTTTCATATTTGGTGACATGGGACTTTTTTTTAAATTACCCTTTTTAATTGAACCAACAAATTAATCAACAAAGTAATCCTTTTGAAAAAAATCTCAATTGCTTACAGGTAATAAATAAAAGAAATTTACACTTGAAAAGGATTAACTTGAAGCAAACAAGATAACAATATTAAAGCATGCATTACATATTAAATCTATCAAATATGATTTATAAGATACATACCTTGTCCAGTAATAGGGGTGGAAGCATAAAACATAGACTCTTGCCAAACCCAGTCTTCAACAAGCAGAACACATCCTTTCCATTTATAATATTTTGTATAATTTCAACTTGTTCTTTTTTCAAAGAAAAATGAAAATTATGAGAAATTTTAATCTCTGTATAGATTCTTTCAACAACTTCAAGAGATACTTTTGAATCCATTATCCACTGGACCAGCTACTTGCAAGAATAAGCAGTAAGTTATCTTATAACACCCCTTTGATGTAGTGGGTCTATGGCAATCTGCCAAAACTTGGACAGGAGTTTATTTAACCAGCCTGTTTGTTAACAGGCCAGGCTATAATGTTTTATGAAATTAAAAAACTGATTAATACATGTACCTATGAAAAAACAACATATTTAATTAAAGTATTTAAAATTTGGCTTGAAAAAGTAAGAATGTGGAAATGTTACTAATTTTGATTACCGGTAGTAGAAAAGTAAAAAATAAAAATAAAAAAATATATAATTATTACCGGGTATATGTTTAAATCAATGAGCAAGTTGATTTATTAAATGAATAAAATATTAATACAATTGTATATGTAATATAAATCGATTGGATCAATGTTTTTATTAAGTCATAATTGTTTAAATGATGCTGTGAGTCTTCTCTACACACTTGTTTTCATGGGATATTGATTGTAGTAGCACTTCCTTATATGGAAAGTGGGTCATCCTTATATGGAAAATATGAAATTGACATTAGCCAATCAGAAAAGGGAGACTTTAACCCGCGAGATCTCGCGTTATTTGAATATCATAACATAAAAAATGGCGAGATGATGAAGGATTTTACACTAGTGTTGGATTTATATGGCTGGAATGGATATAAAACGGAGTTGCCACGTAGTTTTTTCGATGGATTCTTGTGAATAAAGGTTCAGGTAAGCGATCTGACTGGTTCATTACCCGATGCCCGTGAAAATAAAGTGAACATATCCGTCAAATTAAATCTTACCTTGCCGTGGGATTTCAACGGCATCACGTTATGTAAAATAATGAAGCCCGATCTCTGGCCCGAAATTGATAAAAAAAAAAAAAAAAAAATTTCGGGTTAGAGGAATCTCGGGCTAGGGCAGGTTACACGGCCCCATGTACCCTGTCTAAGTTTTATGTACAAATATTTACAGATTTATTTACATTCATCTTTGACGGGATATATGGAACTGTGTAAAACCCTGTATAACGTTTTGTCACCATTTCGATCTTTTTAACTTTCATTTCTTATTATTTTTTACTTATGGTGCGTTTTCGATCACCAGGTGTTTCCGATCACTTATGTAAATTCCGAATGGAGAGCATGCGCAGTCGAATTTTTTAGGCGGTATTGTCTATTTATAACAACGGAAGCACGTTTTTCTACCAGTGTAAACAAATAGTCAAAAGTAATTTCTAGGAAGGTAAAATAACTCACATTCTGTCCATGTTGATAAAAACCGCCATTTTTGTTATTCCAGTTTTTCTTGTATCACAAAATGTCCAATTTATTTTGATCTAATCATTTTCATACAATCCAGTGTCGTCTGTTTACTCTCTAAGTGTTTTGACAAATATCAGTTCATGTGACGTCACCAGTTATAGTCTGTTTCAAGAAAACCGAGGCTGCAAAGTGGCACCACGTGTTATAGCATAATTGTTATATATCGGGAGCAAGATTATACAACACTTTATTCTATGAATGCAATTCAACACCATAAAGTGATAACTGCTACCTGCTCCATGCTTCACAACACATTCTCACAGATTTTTACAGTTAAAACTATTGATGTTGTATCAGTATATATATTTTTATAATATATATAGACTTATGTCAATAAAAGGTTTCTAATTGTTATGAAATCGATGGATGACACGCAAATGTGTGAATGGTTGCTGGAATATTACTACCTTAGGATTTACATGAGGTAATCAAAAACAAACATACCTATCCATTTCCGAATCACAATCCAGAAGCAAAGTAAAAACTTTGGAACTGACAAGTTAGGTTAGACACGTGAACTTCCACCAGGGAAGTGAGGCCGGGTGCTCCGGAAGGGTAAGCACCTCCTGTTTAGCTAGCTACACCCGTCACGTGTGTAATAAAAATTGTGTGAAAGGAACATGGAACTATGAGACGTCAAATATATCCAAGGCAATCCTGGACACAGAGACATCAAACTTACCAACAATACTGTGATGACGGCCATAAAACTTTTTGAGGGCCTTGATAAGCCTAGGCTTGCAATATCCCTGAGTCAACAATTTATTTGCAAGCAGCCTACTTCGTTGTACAAAGATAATGATAAGATAAGATATAATGTTCATGTTTCATGTCAACACTGGCCCGTTTTGAGCCTCAAACACTTTTATTTTCTTGTGAAATACGTCACTACATCACGTGATCGGATTCACCTTTCCGCCATTTTTGTTTACATAGAAATGGGGACCGGTAGGGATTTAGATAAAACATGCTGTGTAATGCTTTGATTGAGCTTTTGTCAGTATAAAAGCATCCATATTAATTAGTATTAACTACGCTTATGTACATTTGATTCAGTATCATTTCGAAAGCTAAAAAATTGTTCCAAAATCCACTAAGTGATCGAAATCCCCTAAGTCCTCCATACGTATGACGTCTGCTATGTACGAGTTACTTGCCTTTTACCACTAAACGTCGCGTACGTTTATGTATGCACATCGGCAAGTTAACCAATCGCTATGGGAGAAGTTTCTTTGAAGGGTGACAATAATGTATATCGATTTAATCAATTTGGACACTGTAACTGTTTGTATGATATACAGGATGGTTTGAAAGCCGTTATGGTTCTATATCTAAATACATTATAGTTTAAAATTAATTGTGTTGTACTTCATATTTTAGTTTTTAAATCCAATTGAATTTCGAAATTCACCTATAATTTGTCATGTAGTAATTTCGAATTCTGATATGAAATGATACATAAAATACTCAAAACTTGATCCTCACTGTATTTTGAAAGCCAACTTGTGTCCATCCTGGGGTTAATTAATTTGGAAGGAGTGCACTAGGAATTAAGGTCGTCAATTTTATGTCTGCTTTTATGGCACAACTGCAATGGTTTAATCTATGGTTTACAAGAGAACAGCTGGACATGTATCTATCGTACCTGAGAAAACCCTTCAGCCTTTGGATTCTATATCAGGCTGGATCGAAGTTTTATCGGTTAGTCAGTGCCTAAGTGATTAATATCTGAGCAAGTTAACAGCATAATTGATTCGTGGAACTTTGCATAAATTACAATTTTTGAGTAATGATTTGTGCTGTCACAAGTTCATACCTGAGTTTTACTAAGCTTCGTAAGTTAAGATTATCATAAATGTATGTTAAGATTAAACTCTGTTTTAAAATATAAAAGCGTCGTATCTTAAGAATAAAATTCCGTCGTAAGTTCCGATAGCGTAGGACCTTCTCTAACTTACAAAATTTCGCAAGTTTTCAAAATGGTTGCCTTCTTTATTATGTTCGAAAACAGTCATCAAATTAGACTGTATTGCGTTTACAACCGTGTAATATTTATCTTCCTTTCAATTGTTCACCAACAGTATCAGCATATTGGTGGTAATTCGATTGGATTTCCTCGACCATTTGAAACCTGTTTGCCTGTGCATAGTATTGGCATTTTACAAAAATATACTAGTGCTTGCCACAAATAATGATATTGGGACATACGTTTCACTACTGCACATAATGGTTGCAGTCACAGCGTTTTTCTTAAACTTGGCTCGTATCCTTCTTGGTCCACTGGAGCAGATCTTGGTACGAAAACATGTGTTAGTCCATGCATTAAAGATTGGTGTGTTTTCAGCAGACACCGGTTCCCTGTGCTATTTCCGAAGTGAAATATGAAATACTCTTGAATGGATCGTAAACCACCATTACACCACTCCACTCACTGACACTACTACAAAGTTTATTGTCAGAAGATAAGAAAAGAGTTTAGTTTTCAGTGAATTATGTAGGGCTAGTAGGGACTGACTTGGCAGATTGGTTAATTTAATGTGCTTGCCTTCTTATCCAAGGTGTCTAAAGGATTTGGGTTGGATGTCAATTAATTACAATTCAAAGGTTTGTTCTTGCCATCGTAGACGTTTACTGGGTGTGTCAGACTTAGCGGTTTTCGAAGTGTATTTCCAAAATCGTGGACAATTATAATACAGCCAATCTGTCTATAAAGGCCACCCAAGAGAATCAATCAAAATGGCCTTTATATACAGGTTTAAATAATACGAATAAAAACAATTCTTCTGGCCTTTATAAGTAGGAGGCCTTTATATAGAGGTTGCCTTTAAGGTAGGTTGGACTGTAAAGCTGGCATGAGTACGTACTAGTGCAAAGCAGAACAGAAACAATTACACAAACACCTATCAGTCACAAACATGTGCTTTAGATAAATTCTTGATATAAATAAAATGATTGTTATACGTCGCAAATAGCTGGAATATTGCTTTTGCGACGTATAACAATATTCAACCAACAAACCATCTATAACCAGTGACAATTCACTATAATTATAGTAGTAAATTAATGTTGACTGTTATGATTAGGACCAGTCGTTCTCATAGAGCAGAGAAAACACCACAGGCGCTTGAAACGTTAAAAAAATCCTAGAGACATCGGATCATTTTTATCGTATAAAGCGCCTGTTGAGCATATGCATGAATACATTTACCTTACTATAACTATCGTCAGATGTTTAAGGGGGATATAAATAGGGCTCAGCAAGCAGAGAAAGTTCATTTTGTTTTCATATATATATATATATTAACCTGTTTTTAGATTAATATGTCTCTAGATATGTTACTTAGTTATGTATAGAAAATCACATAATCTGAAATCGTTTTGTAAAAAAATACTTGAAATTTATAAATATAATATGATTTTTAATTGACATTTTAGGATCTCCACGGCAAAGTAGTTTTTATTGTAAGGGCTGAACACAATTTAAAATAAGTTTTACCAATCAATGGGGGAAAAAGATGAATTTAGTGCATAGGTGTCGTAGTTTGTAAAAGAAATGCGAGGTTTTTGAAAACTGGACAATTTATGGTTGAGGTCTTCTATAATTTATTTGCCTTCTAAAAATTCATGAATAATCCAAAATACAACAATTCATGAATAGTTCCAATCAAACAAGACTGTTATGTATTGAATAAGGTGAATTTTGTTTAGTTTGAACAATGCTGAAGTATATATAGGGAATACTCTTCAACAATTAAGTGATACAAAAACTTAGCTTTTATAATCTTAACTTGGATCGTTGGTAAGTTTAGAATAGAAGTATCGCGCCTGGCTGATTTAGAAGGGATATAAATCCTGGAAGACTTTGTCGGTAAATTGTCAAATCATCATAAAGCCTCAAATGTGTTTAGAAAACTTAAGGTCCCATATACAAGACTTATCTTTTGCCAATTGATTTAAAAACTTTACTTTAAATATTGTTCAACTTATTACCTAAAACTGTTTTGCCGCGAAGGACCTAATAATAGTTAATTTGAAATATTTGGTGTTTTCCTATCATTAGGTAACATATCTAGTGACATTAAAATCAAAAACAGTTTTATATATGAAATTATTACGGAATTTCTTTCTCTATTGATATCTACTTTGACCCCCCTTAACACTAGGCTATTATATTAATTAATACCGAATCAGCGGCTCATTTTTTACCATCTTTACCTAAATCTCAACAGTTTTTTGACAGCCACTATCTATCAATTGGCAGTTTTCGACCATAGGGTATCCATATCTCGGGCATTCGACAGCCGACCTTCTCTTCTTTGTGTCAACTAAGTGTTATACTTTCGACAGGTTTGTACAGTATAGTAAATACTATGCTTATGTTCAAACAACTGTGGTAGCTAAGAGCACAGGCTACTTTCGTTAGTGTCCGGGCTTGGAATTCCAAAAGGGACAAAATTTGGACTTTTTATTTAAAATTCGGGTAAATACCAAATCATACATAATGAAAAAAAACCCTTATTTTATACATTTTTATTTATTAACTAATTAACAAAAATTAACAACAGCTTATAAACGTTGATAAAATTATTTATAACTTGTACAAAAACTAGGCATTTTGTTCAGTGCTTTATATGAAGTATATTGACAATAACATAATGCGTATAATGATTACTGTTTTTTGATAGAACAGGTTGATGATGTTTGTGAACAAATTATCAAGAAGAGCTGGGTTCAAGACGTAGATTTTTAATCCAATACTAGTAAGTCTTAAGTGTGCACATTGAAAAAAAACAGTTTATCAATTAATTAGGATAAAACCCAATTAGAGAAAATAAATCACATAGGCATCGTTTGCTACTAATGTCAGTGTTCAGATCGAGGTTGATTCCCCCTTTGGTGCAAACAGTACCAGTAAAACTAATTTGAATATACGTGTCTAGCTAGATCAACTTAACTGGCCTTGCTGTCATTTTAACCAGATTTGAATAATAGAATGGCAACTTGTCCCAAATAGAAGTAAATAAAATGCTTTGTTTCATGAGTGACGTAACTTCCAAAGTTCCTTCCCACAATGCAATGCCATGTTGGGTTGTATTTTTTGTCGAATTCCTTTTTGATGAAAGCGGCAATGTCTTTTTCAATGTTGTATTTCTCTAAGGCTTGTGTTGCACAATCAACTACGTCTTGCTGCATGTCCTCTGCCATATCAGCATTCTTTATAACTGCTTTCCTCTCAGACATTTTTATGTATAATATCTATCTTTAATCTGTGTATAAATAAATTTGAAATTAAAAAATCTTTATACAACAGATGAATAAAAAAGAACGCCTGGTAAGTTACAATACAGTAGGATGTGATTAAATGTACATACGCGTACGAATTCTTAACACGTGTTGAAAATTATATCAAGACGTCACCAGGTATAGGTGAAGGGGCAGAATATTGACCTTTGTAGTGCACCTAGGACAATGTGCAGGGATGTTTCTTATACATGCACGCCTGTCGTGACACGGGACATCGGTTTTTTACTCTCTCTCTCTCTCCTGAAAGACCCGTGACTTGCATTTCTAAATACCGAGTCCTTGGCGAATTTTAAGTCTTGGCTAGACCTGGCCGGAGTTCGAACCTACGACCTCCCGCATACGGAGCGAACACTCTTCAAAGTGGTAGATAAAAATGATACACAGCTAACTTGACAGGAGGTTCTTACCCTTCCGGAGCACCAGTCTCACGTAAGTACGCATGTTTAATATAATGTGTCAGTTTTTCAAAGTATTTAATGTGCTTTTGAGATTTTGATATTAACTGTTTGTTTAATTTCATGGACCGGTTCATTGTTATTTTTCAAGTTTCGTTATCGAACTGGAAAAAGTTTTTGTTAGTAAAAAAAATTACAGTTTCGCACATAATAGATATTAGCACACCCGTATTTTATCAAAAGTCAGTCCTTAATTTTGTCTACTAAAATGGTAGAAAAACCGACCTGGAATTGTGTCTGGCGACTTAATATTGGTAAATTGTGGCCAGCTTGTCCTCTTTTAATTTGAACTTTTGTGACCAGAGAACAGATATTATGTCTGTGTTACAGAATTTTCATGATACTGTTGCTATTTCAGGCAATATAATGGACACTTTACATCACCATTATTGTTATTAATAACACTGTGTGTAATTAGTGAATGTTGTTCAGTTTTAAAAAATGTACATTTTTGTTCTCCATACCTAAAAGATGCCTTAATTTTCCTTCATTTAGAAGAAAAGATTGCCTGGACACTTGAAAATTTAATTTGGTGGCCTGGTGGCCACTTTGTTTTGAAACCCACTTTGAGGATTGAAGGTTTAAAATATCAATGTCACATTTCCTTATGTAAAAACTGTCTCTTGGTGGTGTGAACAAAATTCTCTTATCTTCAACAAAATTGAGTATATATTTTACAGCAAGAGCAGCAAATAAATGATATATTTTAGCTGAAATTTTACTTCAGCTCAGAAAAAAATAAGCAATTTATATTCAATTTACTGGACATTATATATGTAACAAGAACCGTACAGTGAAACACGTTTTACAAAGAATAAATTCAGTTATGTTTTAGAAAACAGTTCAACTTGTTTTTAAGTTTTTATATATAAAATTACCTCACACAAAAGATTATATATTTACATCAACTTTACAAAATTAAAATAACACGAAGTACATGTATATCTAAAATGAAATGAAATCGGTTTATATGACAGGTTAATACAGGTATGTCCGATACCTTCGGTTGCTATGTACGCCTATCTTATAATAAATCTATACACTCCTTACCTTTAGAAGTTTCTGATTTAAAACACACACAGGTGAAAGTTACGTGTCATTGCGCTATAAAAAGTGACGACGGTTGTTTAAATGCAACCGAAAATAAATACACTGTAGCATTTGATTGGTTGAGAATAATTTGTTTAATATTTTTGTCTATCAACCCATAATCCATAATCGTCCTGGGATCGTACACCGGATGTCGTGATATATGACATTTATTGATTTCATTTTTTATTACATTTATTAATTTCGGCAAGACTTCCATTTGTATCCTTGCCCCATTTAATTTTTATACCATTTTGAAAAGTAAGTTTTCACAGGACGTTTAAACATGGCTTGTTTTTTCAGTCGAAATTACAATTAATGGAAGTCCTTCCCTGATCTCTTATTGTATATAAAATGTTAACACACTTTTACATTAAACATTTAGAAAATTAAAAAAACGCTTTATTAAATTATTCTTGCTGTCATATCGGCTAAACATTGGCTCGATGGTCAAGTGTCGCTTTGCGATTAAAATTAATGTCCTCCTCTTTTAGGTTCCAATTCGGCTCGGTCAGATCCTGGTTTGAGAATTTTTTTCAGTTTGCTTGCCGAAATTGGGCTATTATTTCATCATCATTCCTGAATTCACCGCCTCGATATAAATGACTCGGAGAATCTTGACTGATTCGTATAATACCTTCACACCATTTCATTTTACACTGACCTGCCTTTTAGAGACGTCTAATACTGAATCAATTATTCGTTCACGACTAAATGATACTGGATACTTATGCAGTCAACCCTGCCTATAAAGGCCACCCAATGGAACCAGTAAAAGTGACCTTTATTGGCAGGTGACCTTTATATACAGGTTCAAATAATATGAATAAAGAACAGTTGGGATACAAGCCTACTGGCCTTTATACGCAGGTGACCCTTATATAGAGATGATCTTTAAGGAGGGTTGGACTGTAATTAGATTCAGATGCTGACTTGCGAATCTGTCTAAAGGTAATTATGCATAAAAACGCAAAAAGATCCAATTCGTTTATAATTTAAAGTCGGGTAATTTGGCTTAGTGGATATCGCCATTTTAAGAATTACTTGGACCATGTTGACCTTGTGGTCTATTGTATGCACACACACGCGGATGGAGCGTCTCTTACTCTCTAGGTTTTAAGCAGGGACAGAGTTTATTGTGAGAACGTTTGTCATTTCGCTTGCCGAAGGTCAGTTATTTTCTTTGGGGTCCGACAAAACCGATATAAGTGAAAGAATAATATGACTGGGGCGTGATACTCAATTACCCCAACCCAATTACAATTTCTCAAATTTGTGCGCTTTTTTTTTAGTATGGTTTTGGAAAGAGTTCCATTTGTACCCGCCACTAAAATTTTGATTTCGAATTAAAAGCCTTAACTCAAGCAGTGTTGAACATTTCTGTGAAAAATTATTTTTCAAAAATTTTACATAGAATCTAATAGGTGGGGGTACAAGAGGAACTCTTACCATGGATTTGAAAGTTACCGCTAAAAACTTTTTAATCCTATAGACCTAAAATCTATTTACATGTAACTACAACCCGTCCCAATGCATCATACAGACGTGAATACATTTTATTATCGTCATTACATTCAGTACACACCTGTCGAAAGTTTAACATTAAGCTAAAGCACTAACGCCAAATCAACAGGTCATCTCGGCCCCATGTTAGATATACGTCTATATGTATAAATCGACAATTGTTATCTGTTGGCAGCTTACTATCACTAACTACCTTTCTGTATAAATCGACAGCTGTTATCTATCTGTTGGCAGCTTTACTGTCATTACCTATCTGTATCTCGGTCACTTGACAGCTAATTGCGAGCTATGACAATTGACAGGTCATCTCGGACCCATGTAAGATATACGTGTACATGTATAAATCGACAGCTGTTATCTATCTTTTGGCAGCTTTACTGTCACTATAGAGCTACCTATCTGTATCTCGGCCACTTGACAGCTAATTGCAAGCTATGACAATTGACAGTTCATCTCAGACCCATGTAAGATATACGTGTACATGTATAAATCGACAGCTGTTATCTACCTTTTGACAGTTTTTATTGTCACTATAGAGCTACCTATCTGTATCTCGGTCACTTGACAGCTAATTGCGAGCTATGACAATTGACAGCTCATTTTGAACTCATGTAAGATATACGTGTACATGTATAAATCGACAGCTGTTATCTACCTTTTGACAGTTTTTACTGTCACTATAGAGCTACCTATCTGTATCTCGGCCACTTGACAGCTAATTGCGAGCTATGACAATTGACAGGTCATCTCAGACCCATGTAAGATATACGTGTACATGTATAAATCGACAGCTGTTATCTATCTTTTGGCAGTTTTTATTGTCACTATAGAGCTACCTATCTGTATCTCGGCCACTTGACAGCTAATTGCGAGCTATGACAATTGACAGGTCATCTCAGACCCATGTAAGATATACGTGTACATGTATAAATCGACAGCTGTTATCTACCTTTTGGCAGTTTTTATTGTCACTATAGAGCTACCTATCTGTATCTCGGCCACTTGACAGCTAATTGCGAGCTATGACAATTGACAGGTCATCTCGGACTCATGTAAGATATACGTGTACATGTATAAATCGACAGCTGTTATCTACCTTTTGACAGTTTTTATTGTCACCATAGAGCTACCTATCTGTATCTCGGCCACTTGACAGCTAATTGCGAGCTATGACAATTGACAGGTCATCTCGGACCCATGTAAGATATACGTGTACATGTATAAATCGACAGCTGTTATCTATCTTTTGGCAGTTTTTATTGTCACTATAGAGCTACCTATCTGTATCTCGGCCACTCGACAACCGATATAAGTCTCTCTTTTTGTAAGCGCAATGTTAAACTTTCTACAGGTCTGTACAAAACTTGATTATCTGCCCACTGGCAATCTCCTGATGACCATATTAGTCACTAGGGCGGATACGGTTCAGCGACAACAACTCGTTATGTATTCAAAGGGTCTTGGTGTGAAAATCTTACTACCGTGATTTCTAAGGCCAATACTTTACAGTGATATATACTATTACGAAATTACATTTTTGACTTTTAGAGTCGAGTAGCACTGTATTTCCACAAATTGCGTGCACATGGAAAATGCAAGAATAAAGTACTTTCCAACAAATATTAACCTATTAGGAATATTTTTTCATTTATCCAAAAGTGAATTTAAGTCTATACATCGAACAACTTTTGAAGTTTTTAACAAAACAACAAATATAACTATGTCAAAATTATCCTTTCTGAACCTTCTTTCTCGAAACAACTATAAATGTCATGTCATAATTGGAATATTTATGATGATCATATATGTACCTTGAAAAAACCCGAACAACAATGACCTATCCTGATGTAACTTTGAATGAGGTCCAATTGTTGTATAAGCTTGATCAAGTTTCCAAAATTTCTCTATGTACAGGAGAACTGAATAACGATGTTTTCAGTTAAAAAATATTATTTGGTAAGGTCAGTGCGTTTTAAATTCATTTTAATGATAGTTTAATGGGAACATTTTCGATTGAAATAAATAAATAAATAATAAAATGCATATGTGTAGTTCAAATATAGATATACAGTAGTTGTTTATATGAAAAACATGCGAACTTGGGACGAAAGACTTTTTTCGGCAAAGTAAATGTCTGATTAAACGAAAAACTCTCTCTCTCTCTCTCTCTCTCTCTCTCTCTCTCTCTCTCTCTCTCTCTCTCTCTCATTTAGCCAAAAGCATGGGCGAACGAAACGCTTTACTCTTTCAGTTTACCCTTAATCTTCTTTTCTTTGTTTTGACAAGAAAAATTAATTGCTGTAAGCGTCCTCGTAAAAATGACACCGGATGTAGTGACTACTGATGAAGCCATTCAAATTATTTATTTCTCTCAACACCATCGGAGAAAGTACTTGAGGTAACATATATACATAATTTTGCGGCATTACATAATTTGATAAACACATATACATAATATATCTATATATACAATGTTTAGGTAATAGACTAAATTGTCACAAAATATGTAGTACTAAGCTAACTAAATTATAGTATATATAATCATTATAACACGAATATCAAAAAGAAATATATAGTGAAATATTTACGCCGGAAAAAGACACTAGCTGAGCATCACATGCATAAGTGAGAGCGGATATAGAGATTATATGTTATACTTGATATAGAGACTAGAAAAACATCGCATTATCAGATAAATATCGATTGATTGATTGATTGATTGATTGATTGATTGATTGATTGATTGATTGATTGATTGATTGGGTTTTACGTCCCAGTCAAGAATACTTCACTTATATTGAGACATCACCAGCTACAGGTAATATGGCAGAATTTTTACTTTTGCAGTGCGCTCAGGGCAATGTGCGGGATCTTTAACGTGCCGCGCCTGTCGTGACAAAAGGCATGATTTTTAAGGTCTCTTTCGAAAGACCCCGTGACTTTCATTTCTAAATGCCGAGTGCTTGACGAAATAACAGTCTCTACTTATTTTCAAGTCTTGGTCAGACCAGTCACTAGCAATTTGCAAGTCTTGGTCAGACCCGGCCGGGGTTCCAACCCACAACCTTCCAACAAATAAAACGAGCACTACCAACTGAGCTACCTTAGTGGTAATACCGGATATCGAGACCAGTTGACCATTGTATAAAAGTGATATCGTACATTTAGACATCTTTAATGTTATGGAATGGTAATATTCCAAAAACATTTTAGTGGGCATTATAGCAAATAATATATCTACTCTATATGCCTCTGTTGTTGGTTTTATAGCGAGTTCATTTGACATCCCCCCCCCTCAGTAAGCCGGATCAGTTCGAAGTTTAACTAAAGGCGTTTTTCTCGATATTCTCTCTTACTGACCGACTTATCATCCTACCTATGTAATATATAAATGAGTTCGAACTCATCATCCTTTAATCATTTGTCATTGATCTTTATCACTTGGCAACGCGTCTCAACTTTTGGTTTCAAGAGACTTAAGATTGAAATCGCAACCGAAGTGGGAAAGTTGTGACCGAGTGTGATTAAGGCGTCAGACCTCAAAATCCAAGAGATACCACCTCTGAGGGTTTGAACCCGGTCAGTCAAGTAGAAAAGGATTTTTTCCTTGCCGTAGGTTTGACTGGATGGATCAAAACGAGTATAAAGGAGTAAATGGTCTGCATTGATTATCTGCGTCACTGTAGGCGAGTGTACTAGTACTTTAAAGGTCGCAATTAGTACTCACAAGTTCAAAGAAGATCAGAAATACTCACTAACTTGTGTTTATAATAATAGCCCTTGATAATAGTTAAAATAGTGTCGTCGTAAGTAGCTAAATAATTGTTGATGCGACGTAAAACAGAATTTGACCAACCAAGGTAACCGTAGTCATAGTTAGATACAATTAACAATTATAGTCAACCCTGTCTTAAAGGCAATCTCTATATAAGGACTTCTGTATACTAGTCATCTTTATATAAATACCACCTGTACATAAGGATCACCTGTACATAAGGACACTTCTATATAAGGACCACCTCTACATAAGGGTCACCTCTATATAAGGACCACCTGTATATAAGGACTACCTACTTGAAAATAACCAGTTAAACTTTTTACCAATAGCTCTTTATTCGTGGTATTTGAATCCGTTTATAAGGACCACCTGTACATAAGGACCACCTACTTGAAAATAACCAGTTAAACTTTATACCAATTGCTCTTTATTCGCGGTATTTAAATCCGTACATAAGGGTCACCTGTTTGTAAAACATCCGTTAAACTTTTTACTAATTGCTTTTTATTCGTAGTATTTTAACTCGTATATAATTATAAGGACCACCTGATTTTCAAACCAGTAAAACTTTATACCAGTTGCTCTTTATCCGTGGTACTTGAATTCGTACATAAGGGTCACCTCTATATAACTGACACCTCTACATAAGGACCACCTGCTTGTAAAAAACCGTTAAACTTTATACCAATTGCTCTTTATTCGTGGTTCTTGAATCCGTACATAAGGACCACCTGCTTGTAAAAAACCAGTAAAACTTTATACTAATTGCTCTTTATTCGTGGTACTTGAATCCGTATATAAGGATCACCTGCCCTTAAACACCACTTTTACTAGTTCTCTTCTGTAGGATTGATTCATTACAAACCTGCGTTACAGTGTTGGAATTTTTAGAAGAATGGCTAACATCATATATTATATATAGTTCCAAAATCCTATCATTTCTATATGCTATTTGTGATTTTGTTATTACAACCAAACCTGTCTATAAATACCACCAAAGGGAACCAGTAAAAGTGGCCTTTATGGGCAGGAGGCCTTTATATACAGATTAAAATAATATGAACAATTGGGATACAATTCTACCGACCTTTAAAAACAAGTGACCCTTATATAGAGGTGACCTTTAAGGCAGGTTGGATTGTATGTTCATTTAATAAATAATAATAAAACTAGCTAAAACTAGTTTAAGCGAACTTCTTTAAAGTTACGCTAGGCTAGGTTATCGCTATATCCGGTGTTACGATCAACACGGTTAAGTACACTCGACTTATTTTTCACGATTTGCATTATGGGACGATAGACTAAAATTTTAAACTAACAATTCTTAACGAATCAGATGATTTCTATCTTCCAATGATTATCGGCGCATGTTGTTATGCATAAAAAGGATATATGTTATGCTATATGGTAACCACTTCAGTCAGGTATTTTGTGAAAATCTATACAGACATATAAAATATTTTTACAGGTAAGTGATAATAAGGAAATATTGACTATGAGATATTTTAAATGGCAGTATCAATTTTACATTCATACATGAATGTTTATATTATGCAGCGGCGAGCATATACATATTGTTCACAGCAAAACCAATTGATATTCTCGCCGGCTATCGATATCTATCTCGCGCCAACAGACTGCGAGCTCTCGCATGTTTGTGATGAAACAAATCTATTATCATTATTATTAAAACTATTATTATTACTAAAACAAATCCTGGTTACGACCCTTGACAACTAGCGCAGGAACATTTTAACTCTCTCTTTCTCTCTCTCTCCAAAGTAAATGTTTAAAATAGTCATTATTATTGTTATTATTATTATTATTATTATTGGGAAAGACGGTTTTGTAAACATATACAACTGCCATAATTCTCTCTCTCTCTCTCTCTCTCTCTCTCTCTCTCTCGTATCTACGTAAAAGTTATCATAAATGGTATCGTTAGATCTACATGTACGACTATTTTTTTTTTATAGTGAATTGAGAAAATCTAACACCAAACATGACTGAGAGAAAGGCAGTAATCAAAAATGCTGATATGGCAGAAGACGTGCAGCAAGATGCAGTTGACTGTGCTACACAAGCTTTAGAAAAATACAACATTGAAAAAGACATTGCCGCTTACATCAAAAAGGAATTCGACAAAAAATACAACCCAACATGGCATTGCATTGTGGGGAGGAACTTTGGCAGTTACGTTACGCATGAAACCAAAAATTTTATTTATTTTTACTTAGGACAAGTTGCCATTCTGTTGTTTAAGTCAGGTTAGTGCTTGGTTTAAGTTTAAATCAATGCTTGCTTATATAATAACGATGTACACATTGATTCGAGTTCGCAATACAGATATCACGAGGACTTCCGCCAGGCTAGATCTGCTGCATCACCGGTATATGACATTGTTCAGCTTCTTGTGAGGCTTGATTCGCGACGCAAGATGAAGAAATTGTTATTTTGGTGTTAAAATGTGTTATGTTTATATTAAAGATAAAAGGCAGAATTATTGTTGTATATAGCAGACATTTAAACGGTCGAAAATCTCGCAAATTCTCTTGAGAATGATTTATTATATGATATCTTGTTTAATAATTTTTATTATTTAAATTTGTTAAATACAAAATTTCAAAAAAATCACGTGTTTTTGTTACCGTCTTTATTCTTTAAAATTGAAACATTGTACTTTCATGTATGTGACGTCACAGTAGCACAATGGTTTTTGTTATTAGCAGTTTTATAACGGATTCACGATGAGACGATTTTCTTCTTACCGATTACTCAAGTTCCTGTGATGTTGGTAGTTTTATGTATTCGTAAATTTTATGATCTACTTTGACCTATTGGACACATTGTTATAACGATCTTTTGTGCATTAGTACATTTACACGCAATATGTTAAAGATAAAAATTGCAGACCATTTAGTGTATAATAATGGAGCCCCGAAGGCAGAGTGGTCTAAAGCGAGCGCTTTTGGATCACATCGCCTAGCTATATAGGTTCGAATCCCGCTGAGGACAGATTCTAGTGTGAGAAAGTTTGTCAGTCCGCTTGCCGAAGGTCGTTGGTTTTCTCCGGGAACTCAGGTTTCCTCAATCATCCCTGAACTTACCGTCTCCGTATAACCAAAAGAAGTCTTTGGCGCAAAACACCGTTATTACACTCGGATATTTGAATTACTAGTAAACAAAAAGTCCATTAATTAAACACAAGCATACTTAACCATGTCCAAATCACAATCCAGAAGCAAAGTAAAAACTTTAAAACTGAAAAAGTGAACTCGTGAACCTCTAAAATGGAAGTGAGACCAGGTGCACCGGAAGGGTAAGCACCTTCTGTTTAGCTAGCAATAATATTCTACTATAATGGACTTCCAACGAAAACAGACAAATAAATCATTGCTGTTGCCGAGAATGGTTTAACTTTTAGGTGATTTGGTCAAGTCAAATATTGCATCACTTGACTCTTAGTGTTTCTCTTTTGAGTAGACGTGAGACACGCATCCATACTTCTACCATCTGGACTTACTTTCCTAGTGGATATTTACGCGTTTTTAACCTAATTTGTCAGTTTTCTAAGTCTTTACTTTGCCTTTGGGATTGTGGTCTGGTCATAGATTGGTATGAGTAGAGCCGAAAAATTGTCAACTGGGCAAACAATGACCTGTCCGCTTGACCTTTAATTTGAATATACATTATGGACCTGTAAATGTATGTATAGGGAACACAGGTGGTTATTTAGTCTATCGTGGGGGATGACATGTATTGTTTGTTTACTGCGAATCATACCAATGGAATGAATGTGCAAGCCTGACCAGTGCCACAGCCACCAAAGGCGCCGTAGTCGCATCCTTGCTAAGTTGTTACATGGGCATGGTTTACCCACCCTGGAAAATATTTGAAAAAATTGAGCAATTAAGTGCATTTTTCTGCATTCTTAATCAATATTTACAAGGGTAAAATGGGTTAAAATTCGGTGTTTTATCACCACTGTGTATAACCGCTACCGGAAATTGGTACCTGTCGAAACCAAATTGCTACCATTTGAAGCGAGCGGTGTTGTCAGTCAAGGTAAGAAAATCCAATATTGCTAGATTTTGAGGAAGTGTGTCATGACGAACTATTTGCAATTTTATTGCTATGACAAAGCACTATACATACACACACAACTTCTTAATTTGTTTGCTTCTAAATACTTAAAAAACGTCTGAAATCAGGACCTGGTACTTCCATTTATTGACGTCTGCCGACTTCAGCATGTGCGTATGTCGCACAGGTCCAATATTTCGCTAATGTTTTGTTGTGAAAAGGACACAAAGTAATAAAATATGCGCCCGAAGTCACAAGTTTCAGTAATTTAGTCTTGGTAAGAGAAATATTTGATAAATTCAAAATGCTCCGGTTCACGGCGACTTATTAGTGTAGTACACGGCGTATTGCAAATAATAAATTTTTACTTTACGGCAACTTGTAAAAATACAAAACAAAACAAAAACCAAAAAAAACAAAAACAAAAACACATTCTTGCATGTGGTCGTTTCCGACCGGGAGCCAAACCCTTAGCAATGAGAGATCATAGATTTGTAGGCACGGAAAGCCTTAATTACTCTGCTACCGCAAGAACAGTATGTTTTGTATGTACTTGTAGTTCCTGAAAACGGCTTCTAAAGCAGATTTCTCATATATTCGTATACAAGTCGAACATTTAGTGTGTTTTAAATAAACCTGGGTAAAACTATCTTGACGCAAAGAGAAAATAAATGTTCGGCCTGCACGCATGAAAATCTGAGCCATAGATGACAATATCTCTATGTTTTTACCAATGTCCGGGGGGATGTGAGGATTGGTTGGTTGCATGTTGTTTTACGTCGCATCGGCAATTTTTCAGCCATTCGCGACGAGATCCAGTTTCTCAAGTATTAGACTGGTCACATGTTTATTGCGGTGCGTGAATCTGTGCGGGTATTTTTTCTTGCCTTGTACTAGTTCACACTAATGGTGACTTTAATAGTGCTAATTCACTGAAAACAATCACAGATTAACACTGCATGCCACTCACCCATATTATGCTGACACCGAACCAATCAGCGAGAGCCGACGGCAAGGGAAAAAATTCTTACATGTGGTCGATCCGACCGGGAGTCGAACCCACAGCGGTCAAAAAGAAAAGCTCGACGGAAGTTGGCAACAATAGCGAATCCTGATGAGGCTGCTAGAGGTGTTGCTCCTATTCGACAATACCATAAGCTGGACGGAAGCAAAATTTTGCCACATAAAAGACTTGGACTTCAGTTGTAGTATGTAGAACAAACAAAAGTTGGACTATAGCTTAGCACATTACTTTATGTTAATGAATGCAAATAAAATTATGTAGAAAAATTACCACCTTACACAAGATCTTTTATTCTTCAATCGGTGCGAAAGCTGAACTAACTTTTGATACCCCGCCACAACTACTGTAGATCTGGTTATTTTACCAGATACTTTATTTTCGCGAATCCAGTTTTTAGAGTTATTTCGCAAATTGAAATTTTCGCGATCAGTGGCATATTATCATTTAAATGCGTTAAGCTCAGCAGGCCCGTAGGCCCCCACACTTTTTTGAAAATTTTTAAATTTTACATAGAAAATCAGTGAAAATTTGATCTAAAGTACACTTTGGCCCCCCCACTTTTGGGTTGGCCCCTCACTTTGAAATTGCTTGCTACGACCCTGAGCTGTAGGTTTTCGCGATAATGCTGAATTCTCGAATGAACCCTCTCGCGAATCATTGAGAAATTTACGTTCTCGATAAAACCGGATCTACAGCAAGTGGCAGGGCTTGAGATAGTGTACGTCCGTCTGGTTTAAAATGGGTTTGGTTGCTCCTATTCCAAACGCCCAGCACAAGATGTGAAAGTCATGGGTCTTTCGGATGAGACCTTAAAAAACTCCGTGTCATAGTAGGGGTGACATGACAAAGAATCCTCACTGCAAATGTCATAAGCGCAATGCACAGGTATACATTTCTGTACCTTCATCTACAACTTGTGATGTCTCGATATGAGTGAAATAAACTTGACTTGGACGTAAAACCCCAAACAATCAGTCAATCACAATCAATCAATCAATCAGTCAATTATAAAGTATCTGATTGCGGCCATCTCGTCTATCGTGTTGAGCCTTTCCTTTGGTTCACGAAAAATGGTGTCTTTTATCTTGTGTCGATTAATATTATTATTTGACGTATTTAGTGTGTTTGTTTTGTCTTTGTACACTATGGGTACTTCGCTTGACTTTCCGCATTAAAGAATTATGGAAACTGGTTGGCTTAAAGACAAGATAATGGTTCCAGTGGATGTTGTATATATATATCTGCGGGACAATGCTTCATTTAACTAGCATTCTGAAGCTGACTTTTGCTAGGCTAGTATAAGTAGATTATACACTCACTTGCACACGACTCAGTTACCTCTTGAAAAGTTTATATTCTAAAACTTGGTCTCGTCACAAATTGCTGAAAATTGCAACATAAAAGCAATAATGTCCAATCGAACCCGCCAATCACACGAAATGATGATAAGCAACCAGCAAACATATCGTAAAAACTAATTGCACCAACACAAAACAACAATATCAAAGAGCTCCTGCATTTAATGCAAACAAGTAAAAAAGTGATAACAACAAAATAATATTAAAATAATAATAAAAAAACAAGAGTAAATCACTATTACTCAAAACGAAGGCGAGTCATTGTTATGCAAGACAAAAAACAATTGCAGTAAAAGGGTCTTATGTTAATTGATAATACAGTAATTTTATTCACTTTCTGTGGTTTTTGGTTGTCTGTGGTGTTTCAAAAACTCCAATAAACCCTTCTGAAAAAATTACCATTCTTCACCAGAATTACCAATTCGCCGGAAACTTTTCCAGCAACACGCCGTGATGCAAATTTTGTTTACCCCACAAGTCGCCGTGAACCGGAGCATTTTGAATTTATCAAATATTTCTCTTACCAAGACTAAATTACTGAAACTGGTGACTTCGGGCGCATATTTTATTACTTTGTGTCCTTTTCACAACAAAACATTAGCGAAATATTGGACCTGTGCGACATACGCACATGCTGAAGTCGGCAGACGTCAATAAATGGAAGTACCAGGTCCTGATTTCAGACGTTTTTCAAGTATTTAGAAGCAAACAAATTAAGAAGTTGTGTGTGTATGTATAGTGCTATGTCATAGCAATAAAATCGCAAATAGTTCGTCATGGCACACTTCCTCAAAATCTAGCAATATTGGATTTTCTTACCTTGACTGACAACACCGCTCGCTTCAAATGGTAATAATTTGGTTTCGACAGGTACCAATTTCCGGTAGCGGTTATACACAGTGATCACGGGTCCTTCGATCGAGATTGACATTAAAACCACATGTACCCGGGGAATAGATTTTAAGTATTTAATAATTAAAAAAAACCAGCATATCACATATATACGCTTTTTTTATTATTAAATAAAAATTAATTTTTTATTAAATAAATCCAATCCCGGGGTACCTGTGATTAAAACTGAGTCCGTACTGGGTCTATGGTGCATGGGTTAACCGTTAGCTCATTGGGAACAACACGTGGTCTATACCTTGATGGGTGACCGTGATCAACAAATCCACTTTCTATCATTCTGTTTTATTCTGTTCGGAATCATATAGTGCCACGGATTAAAGTAAAATTAGTTAATATGGAAACTAAAGTTGTTTGCCCAAGCTGAAGATACCAATAAAAGTTATGGTTTAACTCTTTCATCCTTCATATCTTCAGTAGTAATTTGAGCTGGATCTGGGTATCTGGGCTAACATGCATCCCAGGAAAATGTACACGCGTATGGCTAATCATCCGAGTCGGACAAACACATTGGTTTATAGCTACAAGACTAGGAGCGAGACGAAATTTTCTGTTTAAGCCTATTAAAGTTTGAAAATAATCATTGTTTTATTTTCGCATTATTTTGTATTTTATTTTCATTTGTACATAATGAAAGATTGAATTAATTTTTTTATCAACAAATTATGTGCAAGATCGTCTAATATGCATGCTACGCCACTGAATGTATCCAGTTGAACATCGTATGTATATATGATTAATTTTCATAAAATCAAACGGACAGGTCAATGTTGTTTGCCTATACTTTGCAATAGCTATTGCAGCTAAGAACACGAATAAAAACAGTAGACATTATAAAATTGGAGTAACAAGATAAACACACTGATGCTCTAACTAGAACCGTATGAGCTTGCCACAACGGTTGCTCAATTGGTAGAGTGTTCGCGCTTAGTATGTAGGATGTCGGGATTCGAAACCTTGGGATGTTCTGTCAAAGATTTAAAAATAGGTAGTAACTGTTTTGCTAAATACTCGACATTTCGAAATGAAAGTCACGGGTTTCTTTGGAAGAGACTTTAATGACTGATCCCCTTGTCACAGAAAGAATGACACTTTAAAGAACCCTCACTGTACACATTACCCCGAGCCCAAAGAAAAGGGTAAAAAAGTGAACGATTCTTGACCGGGACGCCAGTAAAACCCCAAGCTCCGAAACAGCATCCACCCCCTAGCTCTGTATGTCGAGAGGTTAGAACGTTGCGTTGGCTGTTGTTCGGAGCTAGGTAAAACCCCAATCAATCAATCAAACCTGCAGGCATATTAACCGATAAAACACGAGATGCATCCAACACATTATGCGAATTTTATTTACCCGGAGATAATATCAATTTATGCATTATTAATTTGGCAATTTGGATATAATTTGTAGTTTTGGTAATTTTTGTTATTTAAAATTTATTATAGCAGTCACTTGGTGTTTATTATATATATAAGTGTAAACATTAGACTTGATCCGATAAAAGACTCTGTCATGGACTTTGTATCATTTAGCAATAAATTCATTTTGTTTTTATTTCTTATCATTGTAATATTTACAATATAAAGACAACATGTAAATACATCATATATACATGTAGCAGCAACATGCGTGAGTTACCACACAAAAAATATTTATCTGGAGGACTGACTCTCAATTATAATATTTATAAAGTTAAGTTAGTTGAGCAATGGTGTTTAAAGTCCCAGTCAAAAATATTTCACTTATATCGAGACGTAGCCAGCTATAGGCATTGCGCTGATGGCATTATACAGCAGGGTTCTTTTATCTTTATCATGCTAAGCCTACCATGACACGGGGCATCGTTTGTTCCCACCCAACAGTGACTTTCATTTCGTAATGCCGAGTGTTTGACGAAAGAACAGTCACTTTTCACTTTCAAGTCTTAGGTCAGGATTTACATACATGTATATATTGTTCAACGATGTCAACTTCATAGTTGAAAATAAGGAATAATGTTTTAAAACATTTTTATTATTTCTATAATAATATGGAATAAATTGTTTTCTTACTTCAGCAATACTTTAATACTCCATTATATAATGAAATTCGTCTCCAATATCTTCAAAACACAAAGTCAGTAACTAATTCTTTCAGACTTTAGTAAAAAATAAGTAGTGGCTGTTCTTTCGCCAAGTTACGGTGTACTTCGGAAGAGAGGTTAAAAACCGATGTCTCGTGTCACGGCAGGGAACCATCCCTGCAAATTACCACTTTACGACTCGATATAAATGAAATATTCTTTACTGGGACGTAAAACCACGTTCTATCAATACCAATGATAATAGTTATTTTATGCATCCATTTTTCAACATTAATCAAAACATCAGTTTCACAATCATATATGAGATTTTCCTTAACTTAAATATACCAAATTTTGACAATTTTATTTGGAACTACAAATAAATATTTTTTAAATAAACTAAATAATACAAATGTTATAAGCTTGAAGCGATATTAAAATGGCGCATTAAAATCCAGAATATGATAAAAATATTCAGATTTAAGAGCAAAATTTACCGTAATGAAATCCTGGAATGATTGTGAAACGAGTGAAAATTGAACATGATACATATTTTTACTAACAAATTTAAAATACAATTTCAATTTCAATACGTTTATTCTGTAAGCATACACACAGAAGATGGTCATTAAGCTGCATAGCAACACATATGTATATATTGCAAAAACTTATGCTAAGTACTACAGTGATCAAATATCTTTTTACATTACAATTTAAAAAAAAATACAACTTTGAACAGCATTTTAAGAACAAAATGCATATATAATGTCAAAATGTTTAAAGACCTTAAAATGTTTTACATTTATAATCTTCTTCTCCTTCTTCCTCCTCCCCTCCCCTCCTCCTCCTCCTCCTTCTTCTTCTATTTTGAATTTGAATTTACCCATCGACAATATTCATCACAGTCATGTGCTGTCTTCGATTCTAAGTTCTTTAATTTTAACAAGCACTGAATCTTGTTTCTCAAAATCCCAATCACATGTTTATTTCGCAGAATTATATCAGGCTATTGCTTTCGCCATTTCAATCACTAAGATATTAACAGGTAAATTATTCACCCACTCCATTGGTACTGTCAACTCGCATTTTGGACATGTAAATCTTTTTTCTATAGGAGTTATCTCCCTTGTCCTGTCTGTCATGCCTACAAAATATTGTTTGATGCATTTTTCACAAAACGTGTGGTAACAAGGCAGGTATATCGGTTTATCGAACGCGTCCAGACAAATTGAACATTTCAACATACACCGGCTCTCTTCATGTGGCCTCTTTCTTGATATTTTCATGCTGCTTAAGTCTGATGCCGGTAAAGTAGACACTCCCACTATTTATGCGTCTATCTAACGTTCTTTAATGACATGTTAAAAATAGTTATTACTTATGTTAATCAACTTTGACCTATATGTATTTGCATATTATGTTGAAAACACTAGTGGGGAAAAAACATTACATAAGAAAAGTACAGACCTGTCGAAAGTTTAACACTGACCTAACGAAAAGGAATCGGAGTTCGACTGTCGCTGTAGAGTCGTAGAGATATGATAGCTAGCTATATGAATTACCGAAAAGCTGGCAAAATATATCGGACTGAGATAAGCTGTCGATTGGCACTACTAATACGTTAGCCTGGTGCTAAACATTTGTTAGGTCTGTACTAAAGACCTATAGCAATTTATCTAAAAAAATATCGATTTGTATGATATCTCTCACAAACGCACATGTATATACAGAGAGAGAGAGAGAGAGAGAGAGAGAGAGAGAGAGAGGGAGATATGCTCCAGTCGTTAATGTGGGACATATTTCAAATCCCCTGGTCTCGAATTTACGAATCACAACGCCTCTAGATGTCGCCTGCGGCTCAGGGTACATAAATCTTTGACGGGGTCGGGCCGTGTAACCTGCCAAAGCCCTGTATAACTTATAATGTAGCAACATGCGTGAGTTACCACACAAAAAATATTTATCTGGAGAACTGACTCTCAATTATAACATTTATACAGTTAAGTTAGTTGGGTAATGGTGTTAAAAGTCCCAGTCAAAAATATTTCACTTATATCGAGACGTCGCCAGCTATAGGCATTGCGCTAATGGCATTATACAGCAGGGTTCTTTTATCTTTATCATGCCAAGCCTACCATGACACGGGACATCGTTTGTTCCCACCCAACAGTGACTTTCATTTCGTAATGCCGAGTGTTTGACGAAAGAACAGTCACTTTTCACTTTCAAGTCTTAGGTCAGGATTTACATACATGTATATATTGTTCAACGATGTCAACTTCTTATAATTAGTTGAAAATAAGGAATAATGTTTTAAAACATTTTTATTATTTCTATAATAATATGGAATAAATTGTTTTCTTACTTCAGCAATACTTTTATACGCCATTATATAATGAAATTCGTCTCCAATATCTTCAAAACACAAAGTCAGTAACTTATTCTTTTAGACTTTGGTCAAAAATAAGTAGTGGCTGTTCTTTCGCCAAGTTACGGTGTACTTCGGAAGAGAGGTTAAAAACCGATGCCTCGTGTCACGGCATGGAACCATCCCTGCAAATTACCACTTTACCACTCGATATAAATAAAATATTCTTTACTGGGACGTAAAACCACGTTCTATCAATACGAATAATAATAGTTATTTTATGCATCCATTTTTCAACATTAATTAAAACATCAGTTTCACAATCATATATGAGATTTTCCTTAACTTAAATATACCAAATTTTGACAATTTTATTTGGAACTACAAATAAACATTTTTTAAATAAACTAAATAATACAAATGTTATAAGCTTGCAGCGATATTAAAATGGCGCATTAAAATCTAGAATATGATAACAAATATTCAGATTTAAATGCAAAATTTACCGTAATGAAATCCTGGAATGATTGTGAAACGAGTGAAACTTGAACATGATACATATTTTTACTAACAAATTTAAAATACAATTTCAATTTCAATACGTTTATTCTGTAAGCATACACACAGAAGATGGTCATTAAGCTGCATAGCAACACATATGTATATATTGCAAAAACTTATGCTAAGTACTACAGTGATCAAATATCTTTTTACATTACAATTTAAAAAAAAATACAACTTTGAACAGCATTTTAAGAGCAAAATGCATATATAATGTCAAAATGTTTAAAGACCTTAAAATGTTTTACATTTATAATCTTCTTCTCCTTCTTCCTCCTCCCCTCCCCTCCTCCTCCTCCTCCTCTTCTTCTTCTTCTTCTCTTCTTCTTCTATTTTGAATTTGAATATTCAATTTATCCATCGACACTTTCATCACAGTCATTTTACCGATACACAGTGCTGTCTTCGATCCTAAGTTCTCTAATTTTAACAAGCACTGAATCTTGTTTCTCAAAATCCCAATCACATGTTTATTTCGCAGAATTATATCAGGCTATTGCTTTCGCCATTTCAATCACTAAGATATTAACAGGTAAATTATTCACCCACTCCATTGGTACTGTCATCTCGCATTTTGGACATGTAAATCTTTTTTCTATAGGAGTTATCTCCCTTGTCCTGTCTGTCATGCCTACAAAATATTGTTTGATGCATTTTTCACAAAACGTGTGGTAACAAGGCAGGTATATCGGTTTATCGAACGCACCAAGACAAATTGAACATTTCAACATACACCGGCTCTCTTCATGTGGCCTCTTTCTTGATATTTTCATGCTGCTTTAGTCTGATGCCGGTAAAGTAGACACTCCCACTATTTATGCATTGCACTATATACGTCTATCTAACGTTCTTTAATGGCATGTTAAAAATAGTTATTACTTATGTTAATCAACTTTGACCTATATGTATTTGCATAGTATGTTGATATTGGTATAGATTAAACACTAGTGAAAAAAAAATTACATAAGAAAAGTACAGACCTGTCGAAAGTTTAACACTGACCTAACGAAAAGGAATCGGAGTTCGACTGTCGCTGTCGAGTCGTAGAGATATAATAGCTAGCTGCAGAGGGAGATATATGAATTACCGAAAAGCTGGCAAAATATATCGGACCGAGATAAGCTGTCGATTGGCACTACTACTGAATACGTTAGCCTGGTGTTAAACATTTGTCAGGTCTTTACTAAAGACCTATAGCAATTTATCTAAAAAAAATATCGATTTGTATGATATCTCTCACAAACGCACATGTATATATACAGAGAGAGAGAGAGAGAGAGAGAGAGAGAGAGAGAGAGAGAGAGAGATATGCTCCAGCCGTTAATGTGGGACATATTTCAAATCCCCTGGTCTCGAATTTACGAATCACAACGCCTCTAGATGTCATCGCCTATATTCAAATCCCACTCAAGACAGTGTCAGAAAGTTTGTCAGGTTGGTGATTTGAAAAGAAAAGAAAAGAAAAAAATAAAACACCGAAAATTTCCAGAGAGTGTCTCTGTCGATCCATAAACGAAATTCGGAGATCCTACTTCATATTGTTGAAAAGTTGTTACCGGGAACGCTTTCGGAATAAATTTTGACTGATATCTTTGAATTTAAGCGCGTTTTAGACTAACTATATTCAAACCACTGCTCAGTTGGTACAGTGCTCGCTCCGTAAGTTGGAGGTCGTGGGTTCAAGCCCGACCGGGTCTGACCACAAAACTTGGGTAGCGATTGTTCTTTTGCCAAGCACTCGGCATTACGAAATGAAAGTCACGGTTCTTGAGTCACGGTGGGCTTGTAGGTTGGCAAAATTGCTCTACTTTCGCTTATAGATGGCGACGTCTCGATATAAATGAAATATTCTTGACTGGGACGTTAAACATCATTACTCAACTCAACTCAACTCAAAACGTTACAAAGTTACCATTTTAACGCAAATGGCACGAGATTCCGGAAAATTTCATCGAAAATCTCCAGAGCGCCCCTCTGGTTATCTGCATTGTATATTTAGTTGAGTAGGCATTTTGTGAACCTAGAACTGTTCATTCCTATGAAGTTTTTTTTTGCTGTTTTGTTTTCCTTATGGGTCCTTAAACAAAACTAACTTAGTTGCTCTTCGGGCAAATTTGGGCAACTTGCACAATAAACATAAATCCAAAATGGCCACCAAACGTCAAATTGAAATACATACTGCGATATAAAATATCTTCCAATAGGTTGTAATATATCCTTATATATGTTTTTTTTCAGGCATGAGAAACATATTTCTGGTGTTAATATTTACATACGGAACACTTAACTCACACAATAAGCTATAAACACAAGATGACCGACGGACGCCATCTTGAAATATTGATTTTGTACTAAAACAAATTTATAAAAGATTGTCATACATCTTTGCAGGGGTATTTAGGCAGGGGCAACTCAATTCTGGCATTAGTTTTACATTAAATACCATCATGTCTATAATGACCGACCATATGTGTCAAATAACTATTCAACCTTGTGTAAAAATTTTAACACTCCCTTTCTCCAGAACAGTTACAAAATTATGTACAGGATTATTTTTAGGCAAGCATGTCCTTGTGTGTTGTACTTATGATTTTGTGCCTTACATTGACATAACATGACAAAGAAGTTCTTGGGGCGCCGGGTATCCTTTTGCTATAACATGTAATGAGAATTGATCTTTGAATTTCAATCTGAAATCGGATCTCATCTCATACTGCTCAGGAGGATCTTGACTGTCGGTACCCTTTCACAACATTAACTAAAGGTGCGACAACAGAAAATGTTGTTTGATATAAAGTTAAAACGATAAAGCTTTGGTGTTCTTTATGAAGAGCCTGAGGAAACGGCACAGTTTTCCCTGCTGGCTGGCAATACAGAACAACAAAGAATGGTTCAGATCCTATAAAGTTATTTATGATCTTTGTTAACCAAGAACATCAGCTAAATGAGGACAATAAGAGTTTGTAATTATGATGCTGTATCACAACAACTAAGAACATGCATACGTAACAGCTCAAGATATCTCGAAGTCCATGCCCCTAAGAGCATGCACTCCTGGTAGTTCAAGACATTCGATCCAAGACCATCACACTTACAGTGTGCATGCCTGGCAGTTCAAGACATCTCGAACCAAGACCATGACACTGAGAGCATGCCTGCCTGGCAGTTCAAGACATCTCAACCAAAGACCATGACACTGATAAAATGCATGCCGGGCAGTTCAAGACATCTCAAACCAAGACCATGACACTTACAGTGTGCATGCCAGGCAGTTCAAGATATCTCCAACCTAAACCATGACACTGAGAGCATGCATGCCTGGCAGTTCAAGACATCTCAAACCAAGACCGTGGCACTTACAGCATGCATGCCTGGCAGTTCAAGATATCTCGAACCAAAACCACGACACTGAGAGCATGCATGCCTGGCAGTTCAAGACATCTCAGACCAAGACCGTGACACCTACAGCATGCATGCCTGGGAGTTAAAGACATCTCATATCAAGACCATAGTTAGTTGCATTGATGTTCAAAAACTTCTATCCTATTACTCCATCTGTACATCACATTGTTCTCATTCTTATACACCCAATACACTAGGGAAACAAAAACATATGTGTCGTCAGTCAGCACACAAATGATATCATGATCTGTTTTCTGCAGCCTGGAGAACATACGATACCATAATTATGCCGGATTCATCATGGCCGAATCCACAATCGTATACATATTGCTGTGGTGTTCCCTCTTCCTGGTTTCTTAGAATATATGAGATGGTATTTGTCGAAAAAAAAACCTTTTTTGGATTGATGCAATGAAATCTTATGGGTTATCGCTGTATGATCAAGGGATGCGGTAGAAAAACTGTGAATCATTGTGATTGTGAGTTTTGGGTGAACGAAATCCACAAAGCGATTTGACTAGAGCTGACTTCATTCCTTTTTCAATGACAGCTATTTTCAACCAATGTAAAAAAAAGAACAGAATCGATTTCAAATGCACGCAGAAGCTATGCTCAAACTGCCCTTGCTGTCCAAACAACGATAACCAAAGGAACATGTTTCCAAAATCAATAACTGGCTTTGTTTTTGCATTTTGACAGCGTCGCTTTGAAACGAATTATCTTTATCAACTTTATAGAGCCAATGATGGCATTATAAAACTCATCCGGTAGACTGGATTGTACTCTTATTCCATCTTAACATCCATTGCAACTGAATCCACCACATTGACACATTTGAAGCAATTTTGTGAACAATTGCCTTATGACCTTTTTTTATTCAGAGGGAGTTTGAATAAGCAATACATTTTGGTCATATATATCCAATAAACATTGAGGATTGAACTCTTTGCGTTATGATCCGTATCACACTCAGAATATATTCATTCCAGTCGATCAGAGAAGCACCAATCTACCCACTAAAAGGATCAGGCTAGAGAGTCATGTCTTTTTCAAATTTGATAGCAGTTTGTACTCCAAACTGGTTAACCAAGACAGCATCCTAATAATCACTATGGTGTCGACATGCAATATCCTCGACAGGACACGCATGTGTTTATGGCAGACACTGAGAAAGTTTACCAGCATATTGTACATGTCCAGCATCCAATAAAATTATTTGTTAGGTTTGTTAATCAGGATACTAATAGTTTTGGTAGTAGACAGTGCAAGGGTATTATTTTCTTTTCTGCAGTCCAGTATAATTTATAATTATGTGAAACAGCAGTTTCAGGTCTAGATGTCGAGATGTTGCTTAATGGTAACTTAAGTAAGTTGAGACACCAGAAGTAAACCAAATCTTCACTGTGCACTACCTTTTCACATACCACATGGATGATAATGGAAGTCTGTATTTATAACGCATGTATCATAGCACCCATTTGGAGTGGAAATAGTTAATCAAAATATCAAAAACTATCATAAAAATGAGTTCTTCTGTTCAACTCCAACAAAACAATTTTGTGGAAGGTTGTGCATTATCAGTGACAGATTTTGCTGCAGATTCCCGAAACCATAAAACTTCATTACATGACGTAATGTATCAATGTTTATGTAAAAATCGAATCAATTCACTGCTGTCAAAGATTATGTTTTTAATTTCTTATTAAAAGGAATTGTTCGAGCCTCATTTATGACCTTTAAATCAAAACGGTTAAGTTACACAGCATTGGATGTGATATGCTGAGTTAATCTAATTATAATAAACCCTTGTCTGGTAAAAATTGTTAAATATACTTTCAAAATGTCCCAAATGTTAAAAACAACAACAGAAATGAGTTCCTCGTCCCTAAAACATATAAAACAGTATATTGCAAGCTATTGTAGATCAATTCTTACAAAAGATAGATTTTCAATATGGCGTCAGGCATCCATCTTGGATATATGCAAATTATTCAATTTGTCCAATGTTGCCTCCAGGGCATCTAACCTAATTTTACTCTAGGGACCCTAAAGAATACAAAACAGCAAAAAAACTTCATAGGAAAAAACATTTCTAGGTTCAAGTATTGAGTATATGGGAGTGTCAACTCGGTTCATTCCGGGAATGCCAACATTTGAAAATTTAGGTAAAAAATGTATAATTTGTTTGTTGGCATTCCCGGTTCATTGTTGTATAAACAAGTTCTGAATAGGTTCATTAAAGTGTGAGATTACCGTACCTACCCTGGTAAACTGCTTATATCTTGCGCTATATATAATGAATGAAAAGAAACACTAAAATATGAATTAAATAAGATTTAATTTAATTTTGATTGAAGAAAGCTGTTCACTCCTAGTAAACTATGTAACTATGTTTTAGAGATAATTGTTTTTCTTAATTGTACATACAGTGTCTCATAAGTCTTTTAGGCTGGATATCATAATATGTTTTAGAATGTTTATGTATAGATATGTTTTATGATATGTGACACTTAAATTTTATTGATAGCTTATTGGAAAAAAATTCAATTAAGACATAAATAATAAAATGCATGTGCACTCCGGAAATACACGCCGCACTCACTGTGTCATGTCGGCATTAATATACTCGCCCATAATAAATATCTTAATTTAAAGGCTAATCAGACAGGACAGTGTTACGTTATATGCATGTATACAAATAAAGCTGTTCGCGTATTTTACGTGCACACATAATAGTTCCACGTGTCCATTGAAGTTTTCCGCGTACGCGCGTAGAAGTTTACGTTCGCAAATCATTTTTTTTTTTTTCATTTATCGTCTCTTCAGCCACCTTACCTGGCTGTGAATGTCAGCAAGAGAAATAATTCAACAGTTCTCATTAACATTCTATTCAATAGAGACATCAAGAGTTATCTTTCTTTACACTAAAACATGAGTTTGTTTGGTTTCAGACACACACTCGAAAAAGGAAAAGGAAAACAAATTTGAATAGGCTTTCATCAAATGTCAACAACAAAGAAAATATAATTATTCTAAATGTGGTTTTATACCACGCCGTCAATCATACATACTCCTCCCTCCTACTTTACATGTATAAAAGAAAATTTTGGACTCTCTCTCTCTCTCTCTCTCTTTTACTTATTTATGGAACTCTCTCTCCTTTCTGTTTTATTTGTGGACTGGACTCTCTCTCTCTCTCTCTCTCTCTCTCTCTCTTTTACTTATTTATGGAACTCTCTCTCCTTTCTGTTTTATTTGTGGACTGGACTCTCTCTCTCTCTCTCCTCTCTCTCTCTCTCCTCTCTCTCTCTCTCTGTATTAAACTTTCTTAAATTACAATGGCATCAAGAGTTGTCTTTCTTTACACAGAAAGGCGAAAGACAAGCACAATCAAAAATATTAAATTATAAAGCATTTTCGTAATCACGGTAACCTTACTAACCTACCTAGTGAATTTAACATTTGTGGATCTTTCTCTCTCTCTTTCTCTCTCTCTCTCCACGACTTCCTTTTTATACTATCTATCATATTTATATGTCTCTTAATGCCACTAAAAGTTTTCCTCAGCGACATTATTAATATCAAATAAAAATTCACAGTAATTCATAATTAAAACCTTTTCAAGCGAGTAAAGATGCTAGTAATTTTGTACTTTACAAATTCTAGAAATTTAAGTCGTGTTTTCATTTAATTATCCGAGTTTTTCGCAATCTTTAACATGAGTAAAATAATTCTGATTTTTGAAAGTATTCTCAGTTGTAACGCAGCACGCGGTGCCATGATCTCGCGAAAACTAATATCCCTTGATCTACACTTGTCCCCCGGAGAAGTGGCACTTAATACCGGGGTTAATTTGCTCATGGTAAAGTATAAATAAAATAAATGCACATGGTATAGTTTCAATGCGAGTGTCTGGAAGAAAATTAAGAAAATACCGAGTAGGCTGTCCCTAAATACAGATGGGACATTAACGTAAATTAGTGTGGATTTATTAAATCATACTGCAAAATGTAAAAACAGATATAAATTCAGCATAAGGAACAGCTTAATTAATATTCCTTGGTTTTACAGTAACATTATTATAGTCAATAAAAGCAAGAGTGTTTACTTTTTTATACCATTTATTCCTTTTTTTTCATTTTTTTTTTTTTCTATTTATTTATTTAATTTTACTTTTATTATTATTATTATTATTATTATAAAATCTGATTTTTTCGGCTTATTTTTTTATCTATTTTACGTTTTTATTATTATATTTTTTATTTCATTTTTCCGACTTATTTATGTATTTATTTATTTATCTATCTGAAACGTTTGCTGTTTAAATTTGCTGGTCACAAGTTAATCTCCAACAACTTTCTTGCATTTTGTTACAAACACATAAAACTAAGTGTTATGATTAAACTAACCCAATCATTTGTACAGTAATGCTCACCATCCTTGTTTGATGCCCGGAGTCCGGTGGGAAAGGTGTCTTGTGATTTAAATACAGTTTTCTATATTATACATTGCTCTTTTGTATAACTGTAATGTGACTGCGCACATTGCATCATATGTTTCTAATTTGATAAAGCATGGGTTTAAGGTTTATGAAACAAACATACGACAAAGAAACTGTCGCTGACATATATTCAAACAACTAGTATATCCAGGTGGCTCAGTGGTAGAGCGTCAGTCTCGGTAAAGGGAAGTTGCGGGCTCGAACCCAGATGTAGGACGGGTCACACATAAAGCTTTCAAATTAAATGCATGCACTGCTTGGCGTTTGGTATTAAGAGGACAGCCTACATGTAACTACGAGTGGTGTGCTTTTCTACGACGTGTTGACTTTGACTTTGACCTAGCATCGTATAGACACTCTGTGGGTCTGTACAGGACAGACCGGAAGATGTAGCTAGAGAAATAAACCGATAGCGACATGACCAGAAGATTTAGCTAAAGAGACAGTAACCTGAAGATGTCGCTAAAGAGACATGGCCAGAAGATGTCGATAAAGAGTCATGGCCAAAAGATGTCGATAAAGAGACATGGCCGGTAAATGTCCTACAAGAGACATGGCTGCCCGGTAAATTCGTAAAAGAGACATAACCGATATATATTGTTGTCATATACCATTTTTTGAATGTATTTTATGATTAAATTAAAAATTGGTATATGGCATTGCGAAAGAGACATAGCCGGAAGATTCAGTGTTTATTTTGATACTTTATGGATTCTCGTTAATTTTGTAACGTATAACTTTGTTATCGTCTGGTATCTTGGTTTAAAAAAAAGCTTAATCCATCATGTCATCAGTTAATGTGATGTTCAATCAGACGATAACCTGTCTAGACCGTTAACATTGTAATCATACAATAATTAAGATTTTCCGTGGGCCAAATACTGCAATTAATTACAACTTATCTATAAAAATTGTTATTTTCGTCATATCAGCAACCTAGATTTCCACTATGGTAAGCTTTAGTATGGGGTTGGAATGTTATGGGGTCCGTTTTATACCCCAGTCATGATTTTTTATTTACACGGTACATGGTAGTTGAAATCCGGAGTTGTCTGATAACAAGCTTATTAACCATGATTACAGTATTACAGTATAGGTTTTTTTGAAAGTTTAAAACTGAGCTAAAAACAAAAATAAAAAGCGGAAGCTTGTTTGTTGAGTGACCGAGATGTTGTTAGCAAATGACCAAAAAGCTGCAACGATATACATATAGAGGTAAGTTGAGTTGACGTAATGGTGTTTAACGTCTCAGTCAATATTTCACTTATATCGAGACGTCGCCAGCTATAGGCGAAGGTGCAGAAATTTTGCCTGTGCGTGGCGTTGATGGCATTATATATACAGCAGGGGTCGTTATCGTGCCAAGCCAACCATGACACGGGACCTTGTTTGTTTTTAGTTCCCATCCAAAACAACGTGACTTCCATTTCGTAACGCCGAGTGCTTGGCGAAAGAACAGTCACTACCCACTTACAAGTCTTGGGACAGACCCGGTCGGGGTTCGAACCCACGACCTCCCACTTACGGAGAAAGCACTCTACCAACTGAACATGTACATGTAGATAGTGTTCACCTGCTGAAAAAAAGATGTGGAGATAAAACAAACAATGGGTGAAGATAAGCTGCCGATTTGGCACTAATGCGTTAGGTTAGTGTTAAACTGTTTAACTGTTTACTCAAATAAAGGTTCTTATTTCTTTGAATTTCTTTTATTAATTACAAATATACTACTAGTATAAAAAGAATATATTTGTAACATGAACACACAGTAAAAGTGTAGAATAACACTAATTTTAACTTTGATGAGAATTGTATAAAGTTTACTATTGAGAAATCACACTGACAGCTGTCATTCATACAGTTTTTGACATTATTTACAGAATGAATTTTTACGATTTCCCCGAGCATACATCAAATCAATTACGAGCTGAGGAATATAAGGCATCTCTTTTAGAAATGTGTGATTTAGTGCGATTTTACTGACCTGGAACTTAACGATAATCTATGTAAAATATATATAAATGTTTCTGTATCTTTAACTAAATGTTGTAAGAGTTTTGCAGTCATCTGTGTTATAGCTTATACCGCCGATGCACTCGCTTGTCTCGTAAATTAACACGGCGTAGGGTAAAATGTAGACAGGCTCCAGGTTAAATTTTGGCATTCATTAGAAAAACATAAGAGGAAATGGATTTAGGGACTTCAAAATATTGTGATGATAAAAAACATATTTAGGAGTGATGATAGAAAAGTGGTAAAGTTATCGAGAGGCATTATAACAAGGATTTACTGTATTGATTTTGAGATGATGAGACAATAATCCCGTTTTCTGACTATGGAAAGTAGAGAAATCTTACTTTTAAAAAATTATCGAAACGCAAGACAAAACTTTGTAAATCAGAATGTTTTTGCATAAATTTGAGATAGAGTATACATTATCTAAAAGTATTATTTCTTATATCTGTTCCAGACCCAAGTTTCACTATCAATCCTTCTTCACTTAAATTATATTCCATGCCGTATTTATTTATTTATTTATTTATTTATTTATTTATTTATTTATTTATTTATTTATTTATTTATTTATTTATTTTAGTTGTTTTTTGTTTGTTTGTTTGTTGTTAATATGCACTGTGCAAGAAAAAAGCCTCCTATGTAAGCAATGTTCCTTAACTGGCTTCCTTTAGGTGTAATGCAATTACGAATGTATTATTACTATTAAGAATAATAATAATAATAATAATATAATAATAATAATAATAATAATAATAATAATAATAATAATAATTATTATTATTATTATTATTATTATTATTAATAGTCTTCTCTTGTCTTTTTTGGTTGTTTCTTTAATTTGTATCATTTTTGTTCTTAGTTGTATTGGTTACTATCAAGTACATTGCTTTTCATTAAGTTTCTGTCCCGTTTTAATATACATGTATCATTTTGATACATTTAACATAAATTATGTGGTATTTATTATTTGTTGTCCATTATATAGTTGTTCCTAGAAATTAAACGCACATCCGTTCAAAGATGAATCCGGAGGCATTGGTGATCAAACGGTCTAAAACTCACGGTTACGGATCACAGTGCCTCTCACCGCCTAGGCTCGAATCTCAAACGGTCTAAAACTCACGGTTACGGATCACAGTGCCTCTCACCGCCTAGGCTCTAATCTCAAACGGTCTAAAACTCACGGTTACGGATCACAGTGCCTCTCGCCGCCTAGGCTCGAATCTCAAACGGTCTAAAACTCACGGTTACGGATCACAGTGCCTCTCGCCGCCTAGGCTCGAATCTCAAACGGTCTAAAACTCACGGTTACGGATCACAGTGCCTCTCGCCGCCTAGGCTCGAATCTCAAACGGTCTAAAACTCACGGTTACGGATCACAGTGCCTCTCACCGCCTAGGCTCGAATCTCAATCGGGCCAAATCCTAATGGGAAAAAACTTGTCAATTCGCTTGTCGAAGGTCAGAGGATTTCTACGACCACTCCAGTTTCCTCCACTATTATAGGTCTGATCGCTTTGATATAAGTGAAAGAATCTTGAATGGGACGTTTAACATCATTACTCCGTTCCACTATTTGAATCCCAAATATAACTCATGTATACGAAAGCTTGTTCGTGCCACTTTGTTATCTGATTTTTTTTCTTCAATCGTAGGTACGATTTTTAAATTCGTATGTACGATTTTTTAATTCGTAGGTACGATTTTTAAATTCGTATGTACGATTTTTTAATTCGTACGTACGATTTTAAAAATCGTGCCTACGATTTGAGAAAAAAAAATTAGATTACAAAGTGGCACGAACAAGCTTTCGTACATGTACATGTGCGTCTCTTTGTTTTCTATTTACGCATGTCTGCCAACAACAATTATTTCCTGGAACAGTCCAGATAGTCATGGAAATAATTTTCTTCATTTCTTATTTAATGTTATATGACTATGCATATCAATTAATAAATTTACAACGCAATTTTCTCTCAAGTTAGAAAGTTATACGAAAATAAATTAAGAATAAAAAACTACTTTACTTCTGGGCATGTCAGTTCGCTTGAAAATTTGCCCTTCCAGGTGTGAAGTGCCATTTTGTTGTTGCTTTAAAAGGTTCTATAAATTATTTCATTTAAAGTTTAAAAGGTTTCTAGTTTTCCGCTTAAGGTACAATTTTTCGGTATAATTGATAAGTCAAGCATGCTCCTGCGCACGCTCGAGGATGCGTTTTTATTAATGCGCAAACCCCCGCCATAAACTATCTGCAAGATGTGACCTGTAGGTTCCCGCCATTTCTTTGATAAATGACATGTTTACTGTTTCTGTAGTGTTCTGTCTTACTTTGTTGAATGAATATTTGTTTCATGTCAAAACAAAAAAGTATTCTTCGAAAAAGTAAATAATAAAAAAAATTTACTTGATTGAGGAAAAAAGATTTTGAAGTAGTTGTCATTGCGAATGCATAAATATAGCTTTTAATTTCCTGTTCGCAGCATCATAATTAATACAATATCATATGCTATCAAAAACAAATATAACAATACATGTCCAAATCACAATTCAAAAGCAAAGCAAAAACTTTGAAGACTGGCAACCTAAATAACATACGTTAACTTCCACCAGGAAAGTGAGACCGGGTGCTCAGGAAGAGATTGCACTTCCTGTTTATATTCCTACACCCGTCACATGTATAATCAAAATTGGGAGGTCAAATATGGACAGAGGCATAATACTTATCAACAAAATTGTCACGACGGCCATAAAACTTTTTGAGGACTTTGATAAGCCTATACCTGAAGAACAAAATAATAATAACCTAGTGAGCTTCGTTGACGTGTCAGGACTTGTGCAAATTGTGGACATTACAATGGCTTTCTTTTGGTGGCAAAAACATATTGTCCCCAGTTTTACAATCATTCCTTAACTAAGATTGTCTCTTAACTTAAATCTGGTGAAATTTGAAATCTTAATAATTTTGTTTATCTTTAATATATTCAGGAATTTAAGATTTCATTTTGAAAATCACTTTTAGCTTAAAACATTTGTATTTAGTTATGTCAAAAATATGTATTAAAATTTAAAAAAAAATCATTTCCAAAATATGCTAAATTTAAGTTAAGGGAAATCTTAGTTAAGGAATGCCTGTTAAACTGGGCTAGTCCATGTTCACACCAAAATCCGAAATGCAAAGTAAAAACTGAAAGCTAGCAAACAAAAAGTTCTCCACTAACGAAAATACATTATCTCGGATTATACAATAAAAATAATCTTATATTCGTGTATATACTAGATGTGTACTCAGATAAGATCCTCTACTTATCCAAACCACTGTTGTGGCTCAGTCGGTAGAGTGCTCGCTTCATAAGTGGCAGGTCGTGGGTTCGAACCCCAACCGGGTCTGACCCAAGACTTGAAAGTGGGTAGTGACTGTACTTTCGCCAAGCACTCGGCATTACGAAATGAAAGTCGTGGTTCTTTCGGATAAAAACTTAAAATAAACGAGGCCCCGTTTCACGTTAGGCTTGGCACGATAAAGAAACCTGCTGTATAATGCCATCAGCGCAACGCACAGACAAAATTTCTGCACCTTCGACTATAGCTGGCGACGACTCGATATAAGTGAAATACTATTGAATGGGACTCTATTTATTTTGACTTGTTTTATTGCGTCATTAGTTTTGCTTTTTGTTCCTGTTTACATAGACTTGCACAAGTCCCTATATTAAATTATTAATTTTAGTATCTTGCCCCTTTAAAACTATTACAGAGATCAACTGACAAAAGTCAATTTACTATCAAAACCCAGGAATATAGGTATAACTATCTTGTAACTTGTGTTTTGTTTAGACATTGGAATCTTTGTCATGGACAGACCTGGTTGCCTTGGCTATTAATAAGTACATGTTGGGTTCTTTTTAAACCCAGCTTTTCGAAGAAAGAGGTTTCTTCCTCTTATCCTTCCATCCGTCCGTCAAGACACTCCTTACCTATGATAATCTCCAACAATATGAAGCATTATTTTTCCAAACTTGGTGTAAAGCATCCATATTTATAGGAGATTCGCTTGTTATTAACCCAAGTTGGTTTGTCCAATTTCCTGAGAGTTATTGCCCTTTGAACATAGTGCAAACATAAAACGTGCCTACTGGGGTATCCTAAATCACATAATTTGCTTCTTTCATATAATCCTTTCTTTGGACATGGATTAGTATGTTGGGTTTTGATTGCAAATTTTGTTTACTTAGCAAGAATGTTAAGTTTATAAATACAACAGAAATACACCAGGAAACGTTTCAAATGTTCAACAAAAAATGACATACTTTTAATATACATGTACTGACAAAATTTATATTATCGCATTCCACAGGATTTAATTGTAGCATGTAGACGCATGCGCAATTAACTCAAAGTTATTCTTTCATGTGACATATACACACACGTGGAATTATGTTTTCTGACGTTTGTCACATAAATTTCACAATAAAACCGTCGGCGGTGACTTTTCTCTTAAAACCAAATTACTTTTATGTACATAATTTAGTATACCATTATCATATAATTGAAACATTCAAAAGAAAAACAGTAAAAACACAGAAGGCGTATGTATACACAAAACACGTTCTTGTCGAACTATTTACAAAGAATTATTTACCAGACGACAATTTCAATATTTTTGCATAATTTCGACACATGTACTTGTATCAAGTGCAAAAAACCACATAAAGGTCGTTAATTCTTAAATTTTATATGCTGAAAAGAATCTGATTGACAATCAGTCAGAAAATACAAAATGAAATTTCTAATTTTTGCAAACCCATAAAAATGTGCGTTGTACCTTTTTCCTTGCGTCATGTGTTGGCTGATTTAACTGTAAATGATAGAGTTATTGGTACACTGGTTGTAAAATAAGTATGAAACACGTTCACACACACACACACACACACACACACACACACACACCAATATATGAATACAATTTTATCTGCATTAATGACATCCAAAGTTAAGTTTTATAATCATGGTTTATTTCGTCTTCTCTTTTCGGGTAACAGTGGCCTGGTGGTATAAAGCGTCGTCTTCTAGAGCACTGCGCTTATTACCGCATTTGGGGCAGATCATAGTGTTACAAAAATTGTCAGTTCGAATGCAAATGTTTCCATGGTTATCTTCGATCATTCCTGATTCCTGAACTGATCGTCTCGATATGAGTGAAAGAAAATTGACTGGAACGTCAAGCCCCAATGTCCACCCAAATCTATACTCTAGTAAACACATCACTCTTGTCTATTTTTCTCCCTCCATACGTTGTTTTTTGTTCTTTAGTTACATTGATTGACTGTGGCCAAGAACAGGTTTTCAATCATTTCGTTTCAAATATGATCGTGGAGTGGAGTGATGTAGTTTTACACCCATTTTTAAAAAATTCAATTATATTGAGACAGTCATTTCAGAGATTGTAGAAAACCGGATTGCTCGAAGCAAACCACCGACCTTCGGCAAGCGAACTGACAAACTTTCTCGCGCTGGCATTTGTCCCGAATGGTAGCGAAAATCGCTGTAATCTGCGCTTCAGACCACTCGACCACCAGGACTACAAAAATCGGTCATGGGATATACATGTATGTATCGGACTTTAAGTCGAATTTAAATACAAAGGTAAAAGATTCAAAGCTAAAAGTACGTTGGTACTAATTTACTTATATAACAAATCAAAAAATGATTTATTTTATTAATACAAGGTCAAATTAAAAGTCACTAATTATACAGTATCTTGAACATGATTAATTACGTGTTTTAAACATTAATTACTTATCTGGAACCAGGTACGTTGATTCATAGGGCTTAAGAAAAAATATTTACATTTAGGATGTTTGATTGTATTAAACTCTGTTTGAGACCAAATGAAGTTATAGGTGCTTACGTGACGTTACTTATCTCTTGTTTATGACTATACCGTGGTGTTATTGGTTGGCTGTTCCAGCAATTGGAATACATGTCATACACGACATTGTTTTAGATTTATTTCAGGATTGAAAAAACAAAAATAAGACTTTCAAAAAGGCGAAATGTAACTGTTTAGAAAGCAGTGCAAAGCAAACTAATCATAATTCAGTTTGCTTTGCCCGACAATGAAAGTTACAGCACTATAAACGCCATTTCTAGACAGCCCAATGGTTAAATAATTATAGGTTATTACGTGAACATCTTGTTGTTTTTTTTTTATATACATTTTAAAGTTTTATGGTCGTTATCACAATATGGTGTCTCTGTGTCCAGGACTACGCTGGATATATTTGACGTCCTATGTCAATCTTCCTATCACTCTCAATTTTGATTACACACGTGGTGAATGAATATGTAGCTAGCTAAACAGGGGTTGCCTAACCTTCCGGAGCACCCGCTTTCACTTCCCTGATGGAAATTCACGTGTTTAACTTAATCTGCCAAACTTCAAAGTTTTTACTTTGCTTTTGAATTGTGATTTGGGCATGGCTTAGTGCGTTTTTATGATCCCATGTAAAAGTATTAAATCTTACATTTTTCTACACTTTACAACACGTTCCTCATTCTACACTGATAGAATATGCATGTGTCTTGTCTTATTGTCTCATGTCGGTTATTCTTTACACATTGTGGATGTAGCAAGCTCAACAGAAGGTGCTTACCCTTTCAGAGCAGCAAGTACCACTACTACCACTACTACTATTACTACTGTTGCTATTATCAGTTCAAGGTTTTAAATACATTTCTGAAATCATATTGGCATCAAATGCGTTTAATAATTGAATTATTTATTTATTTTATTATTTTGCTTTTAATTTTAAAAAAGTATGCATGTATGAGATGAACTTGAGTATAATATAGCTTAGACTTTACACACGTAGTAAGTAATATTTTAATTACAATTATTTTTTTGCGTGGTAGAACAAAACCGCCATAGAAACACACACACACACATATATATATATATATATATATATATATATATATATATATATATATATATATATATATATATAAAGTACAGCCTTGTCGAAAGTTTAACACTGAGGTAATATTTGTGGCAATTTTCAAATTATCTCAGCCACTCATAAGTTGTAAAAAGCTTTTCATGATCAGTGGTTGCTGTCTAACTCTCAGAGGCTTTTCAGCTACAAGCAATCACTGACTCGGCAGCCTAACTTAGATGCCATTTTGTTAGTTCAGTGTTAAAACTTCGACATGCCTGTATTGTATAAATATGAATGAAACCTTTAATATTCCTCTTATGAATAAGTTAATTAATCAAATTAAGAAGGGCTTTATGTATGAGTTATCAGCGGTATGAGGTCACCACATTAAAGAAAACGCCTTCCACAACTGTAACTTTAGGCTCTTAATCAACATAAAAACTTTCTAAGACACGTAACACCTGCGAAGTGTTTTTTAAAGTTAATCAACTTTACAAAATGTCTTGGTCGTAAGGTCGCAACATCAAGCCAAATCATCATTTACATGAGGTGAAAAGTAATTTTGAGCAGTGATGCTTAAAGTTCAAAGGTTAAATTCTTCACACCAATTTCAACAAACAGCTGTGAAGTCCGCCATCGAGGCCATAAAGGGACAGTTTCTGCATATTAATAACTGTTAGGGTACAGTCTAAATATTCTTTGATTTTTTTTCTCCTTCTATATTTGCATATTTAATATTAATTACTTTTTTCTTTACAGTTTAAACTTTGTTGTATTAAATACGAATCATAATTTATTCATCAAGAAAATATTTTCCAACATTTAAGATTATTTCTCGGGTTATACATATTGAAATAACAAGAGCTAAAATGTTAGAAGAACAAGAACTATAAAGTCAGACAATACCAATAAACAAGTATCAAGACACAGACACATACAGTAGATACACGATCTCAAGCTCCGAATAGCGGCCAACATTCGTATCTCTTTATACTGTATATCAAATAGCTTACTTCCTCTTGTTTGATTGGAAATGTTTGTTCAGAAATATTTAAATACAGTAAAACCTGTCTATAAAGACCACCCAAGGGAACCAGTCAAAGTGGCCTTTATATACAGGTTCAAATAATATGAATAAAGAATAATTGGAATGCAATTCTACTGGCCTTTATAAGCAGGTGACCCTTATATATAGGTGGCCTTTAAGACAGATTGGACTTTATCTTTCAAGCATCGCGAAAGTTGACTAAATAAACATATCCAATAAAACTAAAATCTGATATTTGGTACATTTCTAGAAATGGTTCTGCAACGTTTTTACGCGTGGTGATTAGGGTTAGAAATACATCAATCACACCACTGGATCCATTGTCCAATGTCCGTCCAAAGTCAGAAGTTTTATAATCAAGGGTCTCCATATGTGTTAACGTTGAATTTAGTGTTGTATTGTTGCTGATTGTTTCGTTTTTTGGTAATATTTGATTCTGTCAGTATGTGGTCTGCACATTGGCCGACATGCCATATTCAGAGCTAATCTTTCAATTTGATATTGTTATACCGTCTGGTACAAGTTATACGCGGCTACACGTTGATATATTACATTCTAGGTTTCCAAAATTTTAAAACTAGTACTGTTAGTAGCCAAATTTCCTAAAATTATAAAAATATATTCTTTTTTAAAGTCTTTTTGCTAAAGTAGGTTGCTTTTTGCAAAAAAAATTCTTAAAAGTCGGTAATAGCCAAAATCCGACAATTAGTGAAAGTATGTCCAATTTTAAAGGTATTTTTGCGAAAATATGTTGCAAGCATTTCTTAAAAATTGTAGCCAACGGCGAATTGGGATACCAGAAATGGAAACAACATAGACTTTTAGATACTATAAGTTTCTGGTTAATCCAACATGTCTTAGTATTTTAAATGCCTACACCAAATATATGGATGACACATTATTATAATAATTATGTACTTTAGTGCAGAAATGATTCAAGCATCACACGCAAAATACAGTACAGACCTGTCTAAAGTTTAACACTAAGCTCACGAAAAAGCGTCGATTCACGCCGCCGCCATCCTCCCCTCTATAGCTATATCTCGACAACTTTTCAGAAGCTGACATCTATCTCTCGTCAAGTTTTCGTCACAAAAAGCTATCTATAACTCAGTCACGACGGTATAGTGCTTTTACCCGTTTTCGTTAGCTCGATGTTAAACTTTCGACAGGTATGTGCTGTAATACAAATATATACCTTATATAACCAGCTGTATATTATCTTAACAAATTAACCGCAGTACAGACCTGTCTAATAGTTTAACACTAATCGTAGAAAGTGTCGAAAGTTCTGCTACCAAGTAGCGGTGACATAAAGTACAGACCTGTCTAATAGTTTAACACTAATCGTAGAAAGTGTCGAAAGTTCTGCTACCAAGTAGCGGTGACATAAAGTACAGACTTGTCGGAAGTTTAACACTGAACTAACGAAAAGGAGTCGAAGATCGGCTTCTGGGTGGCCGAGGCATGGATAGCTAGTGACCGAAATGCCTCGAAAGAAACCTAGCAGATGTCTAAATCCTTCCGAGATAACTCTAACGAGGGGCCGAGATGAACTACCCATTCTATATAAATTCGGTGTTGAACTTTCGACAGGCCTGTATTATACAATTGTTTCTAGTCGATTAGAGATAGTTTTAGCTGTCGAGTTACAGCTAACGAGGGATCGGATTGAACGGTCCATTCGCCTTATTGTTAGCATTGTGTAAACTTTAAACAGGCCTGTGCTGTACTTCTACCAAATATTAATATATTACTTCATATTTACACGTGAGTTATCTATTGGGTGCAGATGTATTACTAATAAATTCATTTATGAAAGGTTCAATATTGGTCATTCTGACACTAATGTTAAAAATTAAAAAGCGATACAACAGCGTATTGCTGACAATAGAGACAATACCACTGGCGTTAACAGCTAAAAGATAAGTTTAAAATTAGTCTTTTATTAATGAATTAGCAATTATAATTTATTTAGAATTCGCCTAGATTGGATGTATTTCGACCAAGATAATCGGTTCATTCATTTCATTGATAAAATATTTATATTATATTGACATTAATCTGCATCAATTAACAATTTTACGTTATGAAGCTGAAAATGTAGATAGTGAATTCTGGAAAGATAAGATTCAAAGTAGTCCTATTCATACAATTGTTAATAAATCAACAATCATAATTTATTTCAAGATTTGGTGGATTTCGACCAGAATAATTTTCCATCATGTAATTCGATTTTATTTACAAAAAAAATTATATCATGCTTGTATTGCTTTTGATGGATTTAGTCAATTTTTTCCTATTTTTCTCAAAAAAGCCGCGGTGGCCTAATGGATAAGACTTCAGTCTACAAATCCATTGTGAGTTCGAGTCCCGCTCAGACCACATGTGGGAAAGTGATTTTTCGTTGCAAATGGCCTTTACTGGTTCACCTGGTATCAGTATAATGTGACTGTGGCGTACGCTTGTCTTCGGCGTACTGACTCTGTGAGCTAGCACGTGTCTCAGAGTGCGCGCTAGTACAAGGCAGACCATACAACACACTCGCACTTCACATGCATATACGAACTTGTTCATAAATTAATCCATAGAGATTAATAAAAATAGTTCTCATCGCGAATGGCTGAAAAATTGCTGATGCGACTTTAAGTAACATCAACCAATCTATTTTGCTCATATGAAAAAATGTAAGGATTTCCACAATTTTGGTCCGATCAGTACTGATCAGAAATTTTATTCCGAACGACAGTCTAGTGCTGCAAAATTAAAACACGTTTAGTAATAATTGTTGGTATTATTCATAAATTAACAATTTTACAGTATAAAGCTGAGAAGGAAGGTAATTATGCCATCAATGTGCAGTTTGTAAAATGATTTAAATTCAGAAAAGATAGGCTTAAAATGAGTCCTAATGATAATAACATTTACAAATTAACAATAATAAGTTATTTAGAATTCGCAAAAAATGTGAGGATTTGGTTCAGGATAATTACCCATCATGTAATTCAATTTCAAGTTTATTAAATATGTTTATCACATTTCGAAGTGTCACCGTAGGTGGATTTGGTAACATAAATATTGGTCCTTCCATATTTCGCATTTCAACATCTTAAAATACTTGGATTTCCCGGCATTATTTAGTCCGAGCACTACTAATGTAGAATTCAGTTAATCCGAACCGGCAATCTAGTGTTATAACATTTAAACAGTAATACTTGTTGATACTTTTATTCATAAATTAACCATTTTAATATTTTTCATAATTCATCAAATTAACCATATAGAAAAAATGCAAGGTTTATTATCTTATTGTAACAAAACAGTATCGGTATTTTACAAAATAAAAGTAAATATAGATCAATCTTATTCTAATGTTATATATTGAAAACACAGTGTGCAGGGTTTTGTCATGCTTTATTGGCATGCACGTTTTGTATATATTTGAGAAATAAATTTCAATTTGTTGTGGTTTATAAAACAAAATTCTGGAAGTGGACAATTCTCATAAAATAGCGAAACAATTTATGATAGAATTGCCACTTCCAAAATATTGTTATATCCCCGTAAACCACAAAAAATTGAAAGTTATTTCTTAAATTTTCAATATTAATCTTTGTCATTTCTTCTTAGAATTTGCAAAATGCCAATCAAATCATATTTTAAAATACTGGTTTTATTTCTTATCCGCTGGTTTTGTCAGTGAATGGAACAGCGCCATTCTTCTTTTCAAAGCATTTAACCCCGCCTTCTGTGACGTCGTTTCATCATTTCAACGCATTTAGCCTCGCCTTCTTTGACGTCACAATAAAAACGCAAACCAAAAATTAGACTTGACGAAAGTTGACAGTTGATTCTAGTTTACTGCAATGTAAATGTTATTCTTGTCAATAAGTTTATGTAAGGAAAAAACATCAGCGATTGTAATCAATTACAAACATACTAATTCATGTCCGAATCACAATCCAGAAGCAAAGTAAAACTTTGAAACTGACAAGTCAGGCTAGACCCGTGTACTTATACCAAGGAAGTAAGGCCGGGTGCTCCGGAAGGGTAAGCACCCCCTGTTTAGCTAGCTACACCTGCCAAAATGTAATTTTTAATATTATCACCCGATGTACCGCATATGTGGAGTCTGTGAATAAAAGAATTGAATAAAACTGAATCCAGTATAATGAGCTTATGGTGATAACTATAAGATAAACCTTGTCAATATCCACTTAGTGAAGGGGTTACTTAAATGTTCCAAATTAGTTCTATTTGCATTTCATCATTTTAATTAATTAGTTACTTGATTCATTAATGTGTTAAGTAAGTGTCGAAATCATCGAAAACATATTAGATGATGCTGGGAATTGCGATAATGTTTTTTTCCACGTATGATTGTAAAAATTGTGAATGTGTTAAAGTTCAAAACTGACACTTTTATTAATAAATTAGCAATTAAAATCCAAATCGTCCAAAACCGTCTTCAGGTGTATGGTGACTGTACGATAATAGTACCTTATGTATAATACAGACCTGTCGAAAGTTTAACACAAAGATAGCGAGTTGATGCCAAATCGACAGTCATCAGTCGACCCTCGTTAGTTTTATATCGACAGTTTTCGACGGCTGCTATATATTTATCGTTCGTCAGTTTTTCGGTCACAAGCAATCCATATGTCAGCCACGAAGACTTGTTTTACTGTTAGCACAGTGTTAAATTTCCGACGGGTATGTACTGTATAACAGAAAGTTGTAGTAATTGGTAAATTAAATTGTGTGGAAACCATGTTTCTTCTATGTAAGGCGGTTGGGGTTTATGATAATCTAATCAGAATGCAATTTGTAAAATATTGATATTATGACTTCATTCCTATATCATGTTAATTAACGCCTGATACTGTAGATAACAAGTCAAGTTAGTGCACTTATAGAATGCAGATGTTTAAATTAAGATAAATTGGAATTCAATAATTGTATTCGCTATAAATAAACTATTTTCAATAATCAACATGATGATGATTCAACTTATGCACTTTTTTCTATTTATTGACATATTCTCAATTTAAATGACGATAAAAGTCTAGATATTAAAAAAATTCAAAAATTAATAAAATAATAATATTAAAAAGGCTAAAAATAAATTAAATGTAAAAACCAAAAGAATTGAAATTCATGCAATCAAATAATTAAAACTATTACAGTAAGACGAATCAGTACCAAGATATTCTTTAGGATAGCCTAGTGGTAAAATCGCCGACCAATAGTGCAAATCATCTCCTAACTCAGGCAGGGCATAGTGTTAAAGTTTGTTATTTCGCTTACCTTACGAATTTCTTTACATTCTGGTTTCAACCACCATTCAATAACTGACCGCCTCTATATAAGTGAAATGAGCTTTACCGAGTGGTAAAACATCATTACATCACTTGGTAATTACACCCTTTTTATTAGTGTGAATATAATACTGGTACCGTGTATAAAGATTGGACAAAAGTAGTCACCCACATTTCGTAGAAGTCAACTATTGGAGAAAACCGGAGTACCTGAATAAAACACCGACCTTCGGCAAGCGAATTGACATGCTTTGTCACACTAGGATCTGTTCAGCAATATTTGAACCTAGGCAGTGAGAGATGCCAGGATCCGTACGTACGAGCTGGAGACCGGCGAATCGAACACGGAGGCTTGGCTTAAAAAGAGAGCATCGTAAGGTTCCCCTTTACTGAGGGGTAAAACATCATTGCATCACTTGATAACAACATTCTTTTTATTGGTTTAAATATTATACTGGTACCCTGTATATAGATAGATAGGACACAAATACCCATCCACTTAAAGTTGAGTCAACTAGATTATTTCACATTTCGTAGCAGTCAACTGTTGGAGGAACCCGGGTTGCCTGAATAAAACATCTACTTTCGGCAAGCGAATCAGTGACAAACTTTCTCACACTAGGATCTGCCTCGCAAATTCGAATCCAATCAGCAAGAGCCGCCAAGATCCGTAAGCTCGAGCTGAAGATCCGGTGAATTGAACACGGAGGCCTGGCCTAAAAGAGAGGATCATAAGGGTCATCTTTATAAGACAAGAATGCTTGCTAAGCTATATAATATTCTGACAACTTAAAACCAATAATCGCCCGTTCTTTAGGTTCTGACTAGTTTCAGAGTTATGTATTTACTAAGATATTTCTTAATTTAAATCTTACAAATTTGATAAAATATTCTTTTATGATTTTGTTCATTTTGAAGATCGCTTTCACCTTAAAAATTTTAAGTTAGTTTTGTCAAAATTATTCATTAGTAGTTCCAAACAATGCTTAATTTAAATTGAGGAACATCTGAGTTAAGTAATGAATGTGAAACTAGAGACTGAAGACAAATGTATCGCAAATCCAACATCAAACAGTAAATTCGATGATTCCCACGCATCGGTGTTATACAGATTAGTGTCAAACATTGCCTCTTTATTATACACAGAATTTTATCAATTCAGATTAATAGTTACTTATTAGTGAAAACAAATTAGTGTCACTTAACAACTCTTTAAGATATAATCAGTAATTCAATTTACCGAATTAATTCGTTATATCGAATAATTTAATCTAACAGTACAGACCTGTCGAAAGTTTAACACTTACGAAAACAAGTCAAAGCGCGACTGCCGAGTGAGCACTGTTCAAACTGAAGATTGATTGCAAGTGACCGAAAAGCGACCGAGATAGAATTATTACACCTATGGAATAGCCGTCGAATTTAAGTTAAACCTGTCTATAAAGGCCACTCAAGGGAACAAGTAAAAGTGGATTTTATGGGCAGCTGGCCTTTATATGCATAAAAAACAATTGGGATACAATTTTACTGGCTTTTATAAGCAGGTGGCTCTTATATAGAGGTGTCATTTAAGGCCAGTTTGACTGTATAACCAACGAGGGGTCGGGATTTAGCTGCCAATTCGGCACCAATTCGTTCTTTCGACAGACCTGTACTGGATCATAATTCGGTATAACGATAAACATAATTATGATGATTTGCAATAACATATAGCCATTCCTTTGGATGAAAACAATCACAACCAATGTTTATGGCATGTGAAAACGTTAATGAATAATTTTGTCATTAGAAATGACTTTATTTAATAAAAGACCTATCCGAAGAATATTTATACTAAAATGCATATATCAGCTCAAGATTTATACAGTGAATAATTCTGTCATGGAAAAAGAGTAAATTTTATGTACTTCACAGAAAACTATATATTAGCCTTGTTCTGTAAGCGGTGTCTCAGGCTCGCGCTTGGACAGATCCTAGTATGAGAATGCTGTCAGTTCGGTGGTTAACTCCGTTTTATCCACCGTTAAAGAAGTGACCGCCTCGATACAAGTGAAACAAATCTTGACTTGGCTAAACATACCATTACTCCAATTCACTCCTTGTTCCGTAAGATCGCTCTTTATTAAGCACTTGTACAAACTGAGTTGAGTTGAGCAATGGTGTTTAACGTCCCTGCCAAGAATATTTCACTTTCGAGCCGTCGCCAGCTATAGGCGAAGGTGCAGTTGCCTGTGCATTGCGCTGGTGGCATTATACAGCAGGGTTTTTCAGTGTACCAAGCCCACCGCGGCACGGATCCTCGTTTATTTAAGTTCCCATCCGAAAGAACCGTGACTCTCATTTCGTAATACCGAGTGCTTGGCGAAAGAACAATCACTACCTACTTTCAAGTCTAGGGTCAAACACTGATTCGCACTAGTTGCTTCCCATGAATGCCTATCAACGGCAGTGACATTGTTGAATGTTTGTTTCACAAACGTTAAATGTTAATTAGACCTATGATCTATCAAAATAGAACATTGATGCAATGACATCAGATAAAATGTCTGCAGACGAATTAGTTTCCAACAAACAAATATAAAAAACAAACGCCACAAATCACAATCCCAAAAGCAAAATATAAACTTTGAAAACTTGAAAACTGGCAAAGACGTTAACATAGACCAGGAAAGTGAGACCGGGTGCTCCAGAAGTCTAACCATCACTTGTTATTTAGTGAACCTGTTTAGATTTCTTTTTAAGATATCTAACAAGACAAAAACAAACAAGAAAGTGAAGAAACTTCACAAAAAAACAACAACAACAAAAACAAAAGATAAAGCCATAAGGTGTTATCTTATCAATCAGCAAACAAATAGAGAAACAAACCAAGGAACTTGTAAATGAGCATACTAAATAAAAAAACATCAATAAAATCTCAAAAAAAAAAAAAAAAAAAAAAAAAAAAAAAAAAAAAAAAAAAACATAAAGCGCCAAGGAAATTTAGTGAATTGTTTTTTCAATGAGGTTTGCCGCTGTACCACTTGATCAATACTTCTTAACGTTTGTGCGGAACGTTTTGGAAAATGTTAACGCCGCAAGGTCTCGTAAAACGTCCTTTTTATGGGAAAAACGTGTCATCTTATGCGATTCCATATTCATTGCAAATTAGTGCTCCGCACAAATGTTAGAGGGTATAACGTGATACAGTTTCGAACCCCATCGGTTGTCAAAAGTGTGAGCCAGTTCATAAGCAATCAAAACAAAAACAAACAAGGAACATACTAAATAAGAAAACGAAAATTCCCGTAGAAATACAAAAACAAAAAAAAAACAACAACAACAACAACAAAAGCGCTAAGGGTGTGATCTTTTCAAGTACTTGACAAAAGTGTGAGCTCCCGTTCAGAAGCACCAAAATGAAGAAACTTATAAATAAATGTATGCCATAAAAATCCTAAAAACAAAACAAAAGACCAGACATAAAACGCCAAGAAAATATTAAATGAGGTGTGATCTTTGACCACACATGACATGATATACTTACGAACAAAATAAACCACAACACAGATTTTTAGCAGACGATAGACTTGGCGACTACATTTAAATTACACCAGCTACACTAAATACAGTACAGACCTGTCGAAAGTTTAACACTGTGCTAACGAAAGAGAGTCAAAGCTCGGTTTATATATGGATAGATTGTATCCGAAAAGCTTCAGAATGATATATTAGATAGCTGTCGAAAAGCAATCCAGATATAGATAACCCTTGGCCGAGACAAGTTGTCAATTCGACACTAATTCGTTAGCTTAGTGTTAAACTTTCGACAGACCAGTACTGTATGCCTAACTCACATATGTAAAATTTTGGTATAATCTGTACCGCTCATATACACCTAATTCGTAATTAAATTCAATTTTGGAGATAAGTAAATTCACGTGTTTGGGTCTATAGAAAGCCAGGACAACGGTTACGTTCAATTTAAGGTTTATGACTTTATTGATGTGTTTTTGGTAATTCATACCGGTTCCAGATAACATTGACTATATCAAAATGAACAAAATTAGAACCCAATTATTTTTTCAGTGTGATAGTATTAAAAGAAAAACAAAGACGAGATTACCTTAGTGATAAAAGTACATAATACACTACACATTAATGGGAGAAAATTGTAGCTTAAAACAAACCATACACACACACCTGTCGAAAGCTTAACAATGAGTGAACGAAAAGGAGTCGAACCTCGGTTGCTGAAACATGATAACCTATAGTTGAGAGACAGGTAGTTTTCCTAAAAGCTGCCAAGATATATGACTAACGAAGAGCCGAGATGAGCTGTCAATTCGGTACTTCTTCGTTAGTATAGTGTTAAACTTTAGTAGTGCCGCTGCACTGTTCATATCTATGTATAGTATGACATGTCGAAAGTTAAACACGAAGCTAACGAATTACTGCCATTTTGTATCTTGACAGCTTTTCGGCAGATTCTGTCTGTCACCAGCACTTCGACCACTAGCTATCCATATCACGGACACTCGTCAGCCTAGCTTCTATCTGTCACCAGCATTTCGACCGCTAGCTATCCATATCACGGACACTCGTCAGCCTAGCTTCTATCTGTCACCAGCATTTCGACCGCTAGCTATTCATATCGACACTCGTCAGCCTAGCTTCTATCTGTCACCAGAATTTCGACCGCTAGCTATCCATATCACGGACACTCGTCAGCCTAGCTTCTATCTGTCACCAGCATTTCGACCGCTAGCTATTCATATCGACACTCGTCAGCCTAGCTTCTATCTGTCACCAGCATTTCGACCGCTAGCTATCCATATCACGGACACTCGTCAGCCCAGCTTCTATCTGTCACCAGCATTTCGACCGCTAGCTATCCATATCACGGACACTCGTCAGCCTTGCTTCTATCTGTCACCAGCATTTCGACCGCTAGCTATCCATATCACGGACACTCGTCAGCCTAGCTTCTATCTGTCACCAGCATTTCGACCGCTAGCTATCCATATCACGGACACTCGTCAGCCTAGCTTCTATCTGTCACCAACATTTCGACCGCTAGCTATCCATATCACGGACACTCGTCAGCCTAGCTTCTATCTGTCACCAGCATTTCGACCGCTAGCTATCCATATCACGGACACTCGTCAGCCTAGCTTCTATCTGTCACCAGCATTTCGACCGCTAGCTATCCATATCTCGGACACTCGTCAGCCCAGCTTCTATCTGTCACCAGCACTTCGACCGCTAGCTATCCATATCACGGACACTCGTCAGCCCAGCTTCTATCTGTCACCAGCATTTCGACCGCTAGCTATCCATATCACGGACACTCGTCAGCCTAGCTTCTATCTGTCACCAGCACTTCGACCGCTAGCTATCCATATCACGGACACTCGTCAGCCCAGCTTCTATCTGTCACCAGCATTTCGACCGCTAGCTATCCATATCACGGACACTCGTCAGCCTAGCTTCTATCTGTCACCAGCATTTCGACCGCTAGCTATCCATATCACGGACACTCGTCAGCCTAGCTTCTATCTGTCACCAACATTTCGACCGCTAGCTAGCCATATCACGGACACTCGTCAGCCTAGCTTCTATCTGTCACCAGCATTTCGACCGCTAGCTATCCATATCACGGACACTCGTCAGCCTAGCTTCTATCTGTCACCAGCATTTCGACCGCTAGCTATCCATATCTCGGACACTCGTCAGCCTAGCTTCTATCTGTCACCAGCACTTCGACCGCTAGCTATCCATATCACGGACACTCGTCAGCCTAGCTTAACTTCTTTTCGTTAGTTCAGTATTAAATTTTCGACAAGTGGATACAGCTTACGTTATCAAAAACGTCACAGAATACTGGTATACACGTTAATGAAAGAATCAGCCAAAAAACAGGGAAGAAAAGAAAAATTGATTTGCTTTGTAATGTATTCCGAAAGGCCATCTTGTGCCTTAAAATCTCCGCTGGTATGACACACAAACATACTGGTCCATGTTCAAATCACAACCCCAAAAGTCAACTCCATGTTCAAACCATAATCCCAAAAGTCAACTACAACATACCAACCCATGTTCAAATCATAATCTCTACAGTCAATTACAAACATACCGATCCATGTTTAAATCACAATCCCAAAAGTCAACTACAACATACCAACCCATGTTCAAATCATAATCCCAAAAGTCAACTACAACATACCAACCCATGTTCAAATCATAATCTCTACAGTCAATTACAAACATACAAACCCATGTTTAAATCACAATCCCAAAAGTCAACTACAAACATACCAATCCATGTTCAAATCATAATCCAAAAAAGTCAACTACAAACGTACCAATCACTGTTCAAATCATAATCCCAAAAGTCAACTACAAACGTACCAATCCATGTCCAAATCAAAATCCCAAAAAGTCAACTACAAACATACCAATCCATGTCCAAATCAAAATCCCAAAAAGTCAATTATAAACATAAAAATCCTTTAAATCATAACTCCCAAAGTCAACTACAGACATACCGATTTCTTTGTTCAAATAATAATCCCAAAAGCAAAGTAAAAACTTTGAAACCTGGCAAATTAAGTGAAACATGTGAACTTCCACCGGGAAAGTGAGACCAGGTGCTCCGAAACAGGCAATAAAATACAAAAGAATCGTTAAAAGGTCTTTGACTGTTAATGATTTGATTTTTTATTTCACAGCAAAATTATATGTATTCAGATTTTGGAATAATGCTAAGAAAGGCAATTTTAATTATTTTTCTTATTTGCGGTTTTATTCAGTTTGATACTGCCACAATGCTTTCCGATTACGCAGTATTCATAATGATACGATAATAACATTCATTTCAGTTGACCTTTAATTTGTCTTTTAAATTTTCTGACGAATTTAAATAAATATTTCATACATATAGCCAGTTTTTGGAAAAATGTTTTGTAAAAATTCTGCAGTTTCATATTTTCTAACATTTAAATTTGAAATAAATTTGAAACTTAATATCTCTAACCTTTGAAATTGAATAGATAAAGTTCTGTAAATGAAGATATATCAGATTCACAAAATAAAACATTTAAAATCATGCGTCAAATGAACTTTCAAAGAAGAAATGTTTTTGTTTGAAAACCAAGCACGCATACTGATATCGGAAGTTAATCTTCTAACAGCGCTGGAAGCATCATTTTAAAAGCTTTTAGTTTATTTACAGAAATTAATTTTTTACAATTTTAAATAAAAGATAAACATAAAAGAAAAATTGTTTTTGAAACATTCTCACTTATTTATCTTTAGACAGGAAAGGCCTGCCAAGATGATGTTTTCCTAGGATTATAATCACAAAAACTAAAGAATCAGTTTGTTTCTTCATTTCATTTGTGAAACTTTGTAACAAATCTTTGTGATTAGTTATTCCTGCAAAACTGACATTTGGACTTTTTTGGAAAACTGAATCGCACATCAAATATCTGATAAAATATCGTCAAATGTTGGAATTTCAATCAGCATTTGTTTTTAATGAAAACAAACTCATTCCTCGATAAGTGTAACTTTATCCCGGAGGTAAATATTTCATTCCCAAGACGGAAATATAGATTACCGATAAACAGTGGCGATTTGGTAGTTGGTGTTTTTATAGCATTTGTCATTTTTGGTGTCACTGTCGGTATAAATCATGCCATCAATTCGACCGAGCCACTGAACTTTTTTTTTTAATTTTGACAACAAATCTCTCTCTCTCTCTCTCTCTCTCTCTCTCTCTCTCTCTGATTTAATCATAAGGTTTGGGGTTTTTTAAGAGAAGTTTTAAATATTTTTTACCATGTTCCTTTTACATGTATATTTATCTTCTTTGGATTAATGAAGGGTGTAAACAATTCTGAATATATAACCGATGTCAAACAGAATCCTAATCGTGAAAGACACGAAATTAAGATTTTAAAGAAAGAACAATAATACTACTTTTCTCCGGCCTTCCTGGTGGACATTCACGTGTTTATTTTTGATAGATTTGATGATATTTTGGGTTTTTTCCCCCAAAAAACCAACTTTTTAGGGTTAAATTAAGAAAAAAAACATCTCATTAGAGAAGCACCTGGCGCCGATAATGTTTGTATAACCAAAAAAAAAAACATTAGAAAATAATAACACTTAACTTTAAAAAAAACCAAATAGCTTTCATCGCAGTTTTAACAATTTTTCAGAGTTAAAAACTGTTTAGGTTAAATTGAAGTAGCAAACAAATTTCAGATCCACCTGACTTGCTCACTCAATCTGTTAGCGTTAGACTTAAGATAAACAAAAACTATGTTCAAAATACTTTTTTGAGACTCAAATCGATTGATTGTCTATAAAGAATGTTTTTAAGAATTTTAATTGCGGATTTTTTATCGTTACAAATCAAATTAACTGTTTCACAACAAGTTATTTGTTGATGGATAAAGGGTTATCTGGACAGATCGGTCGCCGACACTTATGTTGTCGGACTAAATGGCAGATAAAATATTCGTATTTTTCTTTGAGTTAATGAAGACTTTGTAGCTGAAAGAATGTACAGTACAGGTCTTTCAGCAGTTTTACAAGTTTTTTCAGCTTTTCGGATACTAGTCATCCATATCCGGTCCACTCGGCAGCCTAACTCCGTTTCGTTAATTAGTCCAGTGTTTTAACTTTCGACATGCCTACACTGTACAATGAAATGCAAGGTTCGATTAAGACTTGCACAAGTCCCTATATTCCTGGGTTTTGATAGTAAATTGACTTTTGTCAGTTGATCTCTGTGATAGTTTTAAAGGGGCAAGATATTGAAATTATTAATTTAATATAGGGACTTGTGCAAGTCTAGGTTCGATTCAAAATTAAAAATAAGCAAGCAAGGAAAGGTTACGACCTACATTCACTTTCACTTAAAATCGCATTTAAATATAAGTCGCATTCGTACAGGTTATACATATTTTATTGATGAAAGTTGCACCGTCATGAAACAAATGCTTTCATTAGATAATGCATTTTTATAAGATCTTGAGTCTTTTATACTGTATTTGAAGTATTGAGTGTCTACTGTTTAATATACCACATGCAATTTATGTGCAATTCTTATATAATGTTATTTGGTAAATATTTGGTTTTTGTGTCCTTGTTTTGTTCATTAGCTATTACCTCGTATAGTACAGTATAGACCTGCCGAAAGTTTAACATTGAGGTAACGGAAATGGGTAAAGCCGATTGGCCGAGATCTGGATAGCTAGTGACCGAAAACCTACGGAGAGACAGATATCGGCAACTGTCGAGATTTAAAGGTAACAAAGGGTCGAGGTAAACTGAATATTTATTAATAATTCGAAAGCTTAGTGTTCAACAAAGGCCTGCACGGTACGTTTACAAGTAATTTGTTGTTGCCGAACCATACCTTTTGTAAGTTTAAACACGACCGTGGCAGTTCTAACACACGTTCCATATAAGATTGTCATTAGCGTAATCTTAAAGTATACTACAAGTGCATCTCGGCAACAATAGCTAAATCAATTTTGCTGAGATTAATTCTGAACTAAGCTAATTTTAAAAATATAACATATACAACGTTAATGACCGTTTGCACGATATAGAAATAATTAGTTGGTTGTAATGTTAAATGTCGCACCAGCAATTGTTTAACTATTCACGACGAGAGCAAATTTATAAATCTTTAAGAATTTGCCTGTGTATGCGTGAGATGTGCAAGTTTGGTTTATGGTAAGTCTAGTGTGCACCTATGGCGACTTTAAGGTGCTACCTCACTGACTCAGCATACCATTCCTCCAGTCACATTATCCTGATAGAATGTAAAAAAAGTCGATACTCTGTATTCTTAATACCGAGCGCCAGGCGAAAAAGCAGTATCTCATTTTAAAAAATCTTGTATATAACTGGTTCGGGGTTCGATTCAACAACCACCGACTCTGAAGGTAGACGCTCTATTACTGTGCCACCGAGGTACACATACAGAACTAAATTTATAGATGTGATACATTGATTACAAAAAGGCAGTTATGACCACACGGCATCACTTTTCTGGTGGGAGTTTAACTGTCTAACCTGAATTGTCAGTTCCAAAGATTTTACTTTGCTTCTGAATTGTGATTCGGACATGGGTTAGTATATTTGTTTGTGATAACAATAAAATGATGAGCTGTACCGTGGTAAAAAGATGATTCAATGCATTATTACAAATATAACACCCTTTTAACGATATCATCTGTCATCATTATGAAACGTGAATCACTAGAACCCATTTGTCCATTCGTAATAACTGTCATTACTTTATCCAAAAATTACACATTTGGTCAAATACTCCTTCGATGATATTATTGCAACATTTAGTGGATACAGGCCATTATGAGCAGTAGTGGCTTAATGTGTTCACTTAACCTTTGCAATTAATCTACATTTCCAGAGGTAAAAATGTCCAAACTATTTCTCCAGGGATGGCTGGTTTTTTGTCTTTGCTTAATTTTCTCATCCGCTGTTTTCGTTAAATTATACCCTTGACAAATAATGATAGTCTGTTTGCTAATTTTTGTCCGAGGTGGCCATGCTGTGTTTAGATATGACGAATCACCTTAAGTATAAGTTATAGCGTTGAATTTACACAGCCGGGGTTATGGTAATAGCCAAAGGGATATTAGAAATTTCAATCTTTAAGGGACTGCAGGTCTAGAACCCTTGTGACTTTGTTTCCAGATATCAGAGCGTTCCCGAAAATTTGACATCTGAAAAAATACGTTCCTGTGCTTTACATGTTCATAAAATTTTTTCAACTACTAAAATTTTCAAATTCCTTCAAAAACTAAGCTATGCTTAACTGTTAAGATGTATATGGTAAAAAAAAATTTTTTTTCATTAGTCCATCTATTTTTTCTCTCTCCAACACTTTTAAAATATATTGGATTTCCACAATTTTGTCTAAGCACTACTGATCAGGGATTTTATTCCGAAACGGCCGTCTATAGCTACAAAATTGAAAAAGGTTTAGTAAGAAATATTTCAAATGATCTATTGTTTGGTGGCTTTTGATGCAGTTTGTAATTACGCCTACTGTTCCTTTAATCTGAAGTCTCAACTTTACACTGGTCCTATAACCTTACTTACAGCCCTATCTCCGAATTTTAAATCTGCTTCCAGTCAATGCCCGGTGACTTTTCATGGGTCAATTCACTAAGCATTTTCCTTATGTTTCTGCAATGACTTCCGGTAAGTTAACTTAAGGAAGAATAAGAACTATTTGTGAACCCGGATAATATTTATTCCCTTTTTGTCGAGTCAACTGTAAATAAGAATAGTACGAGTAAATGTTAAATAGAAAAATATAATGTTGTGATGCAATTATAATGAAACACGCCGGTAGGAACTGTCAAACTGCACCAACAAAAAACGCTCCCTAGGACATATTATATTGTGACATAACCAACAAACGCCCCATAGCTGTCCTGTCACATTTTCAATGCATGTTTTATAATATTAAAATTTAAACTGTATATTTAATCTTGATCACGGCGACATATTGGCACAATCAACAATACCATTACTATCATATTATATTGATATCATATTAGAATTCTACATGTGGCGGGTGTGGCTAGTTAAAAGGTAGTATGTACCCCCGGAGTACCCAGCGTTAAGTTTATTCACCAGTTTTCAAAGTGTGACTTTACTTTTGGATTGTGATTGTGATTTGAACATGGGCTGGTATGGGTTTTTTAATTAAAAATTCTGGTATTATGATATCCGGTTGTCAGTGACACCATTTCATCCATTTTTACGGTTTTTATAAACTTTTTGAAAATTTGCAATGACGAAAACAGACTTGATATATAAGGAAAGACGTAACCACTCGTATTACATAATTTTGTTGACATGTTCATTTACTTTTGAGTAAATCCTATTCATTTATTCCTGTGCCGTTTTGGTCTCAAATGATGTTGCGTAATCTGTAGAATACAAAAATAACAAATATTTCACAAGCTATAAAATGACACACATACAACATACTCTAGTGAGTTATCAGTCTCCTACTTAATTAATTCGTCAGTCGGAGCTCTTTCTGTAGTTAAAACAATACACATGAATACATAAGGACAATCATTCCCCTGACTTTAGTACAGACCTGTCGAAAGTTTAACACTATGCTAACGAAAAGGAGTCAAAGCTCGGCTTAGATATGGATATATTGTATCCGAAAAGCTTCCAAGTGATATATTAGATAGCTGTCGAAAAACTATAGAGATAAACCTTACAAAGGACAGATATAAGTTGCGCATTCGACACGAATTCGTTAGCTTTGTGTTAAACTTTCGACAGACCTGTACTGTATAAATAGGCGATTGATATAGATGAAGGAATGAAAATGTGAAAGAATGAAACATACAAAAGATGTCAGGAACGTAATTAAGACAAATATAAATAACATATAAATTACCATTGATCAATTTTAGAGTTTGCAAGGACAACGTTACCCAATGTTGAGACAACTTGGTAATTTTGAAATAACATTTACACATTACCCCAATATCATTGCAGTTGTTTTCTATATTTTCCGAAGGGGATAATTGATATTGCAACATTGCGTAATATTTTAATGCTATTTAAATGCAAAGAAATAAACATGTTCTTTATACAAAAAAGTTAAAAACGAGAAAAAACAAGAATAAATCATACTCTAGTTAATTATTACTCTTCGTCTTCTACAAGATAAAATTGTCAATCAGAGATATCTGAAGCTAGAATAATTCTAAAATATTGGGACAAATGTAATTATTTTACTAAAATCATTCTGCTACACTTTAAGTAGCTGACTTGTAATGATGAAAGAAAAAAGGGATAAAAGATATAACCCTACAAAACATGAAAAAAGAGGAATTAGACATGAGTAAAATATAATTAATCATTTCCCCAAATTATACTAGTCTACCAGAACTTTGACAAGACGTAATCTAGTTAAAATATATTTATTGTAGGGAGGTATTGGATTTGAAATGTGAAACCTAAAAACCTAACGGGAAGTTTTTACCCTGAACACTCGGTGAAGTCCATGTGTTAAACCTCATTTGTCAGTTTCAAAGTTTTACTTTGCTTAAGGATTGTGATTGGACATGAATTAGTATGTTTGTTTTTGATGATTACACCAGGGCCTAAAATTAAGTCAAAATCTTTATATCGAGCAAATACACATACACATATAGGATTCGTTGGTTCATTCAATGGTACAATTAGGCTTATATTTAAACTAAGGTATACTCCCTCGTGCAAAGTATTTCCTTAGCTAAATTTGGTAAAATATATTTTGGTGGTTTGGGTATTTTTTTGTACAAAACGATTTTGATATCATAATTTTGGTCCAAGCATTACTGGTGAAGAATTGTATTCCTAAACACCCGTCTTGTGCTGTACAATTAAAACTGTGTATTGTGTAATTATAAATCACTTGACTTTGCAATAGTTTTTACATATGTCACTGTAAGTTTACTCCAATACCCATTCACACCTATAATCAGCTGTCTCTTTATTTTTATGTCTGGCTGTTTCTATAGATTGCTTATATTGCGCCGTGTTCTTGGTACTGATTCGAAAGGGTATTTTCACTATGGGTATCTTGAAGATTTTGATTGATTTTCAGAAATGGCTTAATCCTTATACGAGTCAGGTACGTTTTTATCCATTAATGATCAATCTCTATTAACAATGCGTTGAATAACCTGGGTCTAGCCACTGTTGCCCTGTTACCAAGTGCATGTTTTTCCGTTGCACTTTTTTTAATTTTTTACAATTTATTACTTTATCCATGTGCTCGTTTGATTTCAAGATTTGCCAAGGGGATACAATGGTAGTGCGAAAACTGTAAAGTACAAAGAAATAAACATGTTCCAACATGAGAAAACGATTAAAAAGACAAAAATTAACTATACCCTAGTGAGTTACCAGTCTATTACTTGATCAAATTGTCATTCGGAGATTTCTGTAGCTAGAATAATACTCAAATATATTGGAACAAATGTAATTATTTTACTACAACCATTCCTCTAGACTCTTTAAGTAGGTGAGTTGTAGTGGATATTGATGAAGGGATGAAGAGGATAAAAGAATTAGGCATACAATACGTGACAGGAAGATAGTTAAGACAAACGTAACTTATCATTGATCAATTCTACTAAGAAGAAAATAGTTAACACTGACTATCAACATAACTTAATTGCTTGTGTGTGACTTGTTCATTCCTATTCTGTGAAAAGATAAAATCGACCAGGACTGAAAACCGTAATAATTGTTGTTGTGTTTTGTTATTCGAGGGCTTTATGTGTCAGTCGCAATTTTTATCATTAGAACCATGGTGCTGCTATCGCTATTGCTATGATACATTTAAGACCAAATTTTGGAGTGTTGATATTACATAATATACCAGTTTTAATTTTACAGCACTAGACGGCCGTTTCAGAATACAATTCCTTATCAATAGTGCTTGAACCAAAAAATTTTTTCAAGATGTTGAAAGATTATCAAAGGACCAAAATATATTTTACCAAATTTAGCTAAGGAAATACTTTGCATGAGGGAGTATACCTTAGCTTTTGATGAATTTTAACTTGCAGCAAATATAGACATTAGTTTATTTCTGACAATAATACACAATTACAGCCTACTGAGTTTGTGATATCCTCGGGGCACCAGCCACCAGCAGACATATCGGCTCAGGGGTTTATGGTTTTTGAGAGTGATTCTGAGACTAAAAAAACATGAATAATTTATAATTATAAAACATCTCAATTGCGTTCCCATTAATGACCTTAATCTAACCCTATACACCATGTTTTCAATATTAAAGCAGCCACGTATGCATGTATTTTTAATGTATGTTCTGGATTTTGTTTAGTTTGCATTTATGTGTGTATGCTGGATCAACTATGTATTTCTCGACAATTATTCCATCAGAACAGAATCAATGCCCTCAGAATATTGTTGATTAGTATGATTGTTCTATATCATAAATCATCCTTGATATATATTCATGCTCCAAGATTCTATGCTTATTTTATTCCCCAATGTAACGTCGAGTGAACAGAAGGTGCTTACCCTTACGGAGCATCCGGTCTTAGGAAGTTCACTTAATTCACTAGTTATAAAAGTTTTTAATTTGCTTTCGTATTATGATCTGGACATGTGTTTGTGTTTCTTTTTTTGCAAATACAAGATGAAAATTGAAGTTTGCAATTTAAAATATATGTTTTGCAGCAGCAAATAACTCGATGATAAAAACAGCAAAACAAGACAATGCAATTTAAAGACAATACATATTTTGATCATTTATTTCAAAATTCCCAATTTTTGAGGGGCACTGCAACAAATGAGTAGTGTTGTGGTTTACTTTTATTGGAGGGTCCAATACGATGTCACATCTGTTGACAACCAGGTTTTTCCCGATCTGCCGCTTTCCAAAATGACAATCAGTTTAAATCGCTTACGAAATTGAAAATTGGCAAATCTGCAATTACTCTTGGTGCTAAAGTTCATTTGCACGTTATTAAGGGGGTTCATCTATTACAACATCCCGGGTTGTCAATTATGCAATAATGCTTACCGAAATTATCTAGATTCCTTTTGGTGCATATGCAATAATAATTATGTAATACTCGACAGTACAATGTATCTGGTACACACTTAAGGGAGGGCTGCCGAAGCATGTCAATAATACGGAAATAAATCTCAAAATTAGCTTCAGATCTTCAATATTCGAGTAAAAGATAATTAATTAAGAACAACACTTATGAAGTACCAACCAGCTGCAACAATTAAAATTTATTAGTGTTTTAGTACACGTGTCGTCTGCTTCCAAGAAATCGGAGAACTATTTTCAGGTAGTGGACACAAATAGATAAGGTCTTAACCGTTCTACAAGTCTTCTTCAAGAACAATAGTCATGAACAAATAAATGGGGAGTTAATCTGGATGGGAGTCAATGTTCGATATGCCCGATTCTAGCCAAAAAACCCAAATGTTCCAAAAATGTGGTGATGAATTTTCTCAATTTGAATTTAAGCAAAAATAAAAAACGGAAGTATGATTTTCCTTGAATAGACAAGGTATCGACTTCTTCGACTTGTGTCAGGTTAATGTAAAAGGGAAAGTTATGTGCCAACATAGCAAATAAGAACGAAAAAAAAATAAAAAGGACATGAAGCTAGCGCTAATAAAAGGGGAAGTAATGTGCCAACATAGCAACTAAGAACAAAAAAATAAAAAGGACATGAAGCTAGCGCTAAGAAATAAACATTAAACAACATAAATGGAATCAGAAGAATATGGAATATTATTTAAATCGTCGTTAAAGCAAACTTTATGATTGAGCTGTAAAGATAGTATAATGGCTTGTATCGGACACGGGGCTGTCGATCTGTTGATTTTTGGATCGAAAACCTATATTTTCCCCGTTTACTCAAACTATTTGGATTTTTCCTATTGGAATAAAATGAGTACAAATTGTACATTTTCACATTTGTATTATGTATTTTCCCAATAGGAAGTTTCCTTACTTTGCATGAAACAATGCTTAACTTCCTATTATAAGGACTTGAACGCAGTACCAAAGGGGTGCGACAACTCCGGGATTTTCCCATTTTGAATAAAATAAGTTAAAAATTGTAACTGTTACATTTCTTCCATGTAGAATCTTATTACCAATTTTCCTAAATTTGTATAAATCAATGATTTTCCCTTTTCCAGGGGCCATGTAGTCAGTACCAAAAAGGGGCGTTACAGCTCAGGAGTTTTAAGGTTACAGAAATAATGATTCGTCATCTGTACTCCTTAAGTTACACCCAATATTATTATGTCTAAGCGGTAGATACAAGCATATTACATTATATTTTTCAAGAAAAAACAACGGCATATTTGTTTCATCATCGGGTGATTATGACTAGACAGATGTTTTTGCAGACATGTCTATCATCACGGATGTAGTCATAAGACCAGATTATGAATAATTACATAAATCACTCCTGTTTACGCTTCTTAAATAACTGCAGTTATTACAGAAATGAGCTTGTAAATAATTCTATTGGTCTAGAGATGAAATAGTTGGTAAGTATAAATTGTGAATGGATCAGACTATTAGATTGGATTGGATTTGTCTATTGGAGGAGTGGGTCTTTGGGTTAGACTATAAAATTTTAATTAGGATGGGCCTAATCCAAGAATCATGTCCAATCATCAAATAAAATCTATTGTTTCGATTTAAAAAAATCTCAATTTTCTCCACCCAGTCTATATTTTACACTTTCCTATAAAAGTATCGAAACGTAGACGTAGGTAACTGGTGAATGAACTATTAGTGAATAAGCAAGCACCTGACACGAGAAACATGTTAGATACAGTACAGACCTGTCGAAAGTTTAATACTAAGCTTGCATGAAGGAGTCGAAACCCGGCAACCGAGTATCGAAAGATAGTAGCTGTCGAAAAAGCGGTCGAGATATAGCTAACGATTGGTGGAGATGAGCTGCCGAATCGGCAGAGATTAGTTAGCTTAATGTAAAACTTTCGACACACCTGTATTGTATATCGACATAAGACATGTTAAATACACAGCGAGTCTAGTATGATAAGTTGTTTTAAATAGATCTGGGTCCGGTTCTTTAAAGCCCTGTTAGTTAACCAGTTGGTTATTTAAAATTTGCATTTTGTGTTTTAGGCAATATTTCTGAAATTTTTATTCAAAACTTGATGCACACAATTGTTATTTTCAGATTGCAGCAATTAACGTCAAAAGTATATTTTGATATCAAAATATGTTTAAATAAAGAAAATTTCGAAAAAGCTAACACAGCTTTGGACAACCGAGTCCTGGTATATTTAGAGGGCACAGTTCTAATGACAAGTTGTTATCATTTGAGCTGGTAGGTTCTAGACCTTCAATGTTACTGTGAAAAATCAAGCAAACACCATGTTCAAATCACAATCACAAACGCGAAGTTAAAACATTGAAATCCTAAATTCGTTTTCCTGTTTATAATGTGTTTTCAATATAAAAAAATGTTTACAGTCACAGCACTAGTTTGACAGAACTGATTAAAAAACTTTAATTTAAACTACATGTATCAGGTTTGAAATATTCGGGAATGTCTGTGACAAGAACCCGTGTGTTTCAGTATCGAGCGATTGAAACAATAACATATTATACCAGTGTTAAATTTACAGCACTAGACAGCTGTTTCGAAATACAATTCCTCATCAGTAGTGCATGTGTCATATACCATTTTTTGAATTTAATCATAAAATACATTAAAAAAATATATGACAATATATTCAAAAAATCAATAAATACATTCAAAAAATGGTATATGACAATATATTGTCATATACCATTTTTTTAATGTATTTTATGATTAAATTCAAAAAATGGTATATGACACATGGAACAAAATTGTCACACCAATTTTCTTTCAAGGGGTTGAAAAAATATCCAAATGATCAAAATATTTTTACCAATTTAGTAAAGGGAATACTTTGCATGAAGGAATATACCTAAGTTTTTTAGTATTTCCATGTTTTAATTAGCAGCAAACTTAGACATTAATATATATGGATATGTTGCATGACAATTTTCAGACAATGTTAATCGTTTAATACCATGCGCTTAGAAATTAACCAATCATAGTTGAAGAAAACTTTTATGAGGCTAAAATAAATTAATTTGTCCAAGTCTGGCATTTCAATGACCTTATCAGAGTAAATTGGTATATTTATAAAAACGGGGAATCTAGCTCAATTTGAACTAGTTAAAATAAAACTTAAAACTCAAATAAAGTTGACAAATTTATTCTATGTCGGAATTGTGACCTGGGCTATCCAACGGCCACTTCCAGACTGACGCTAAACATAAAATAAAATACAAACAACGCTATAAAAAATTACCTGGTCGTCATGGAAACTAAGCACTATAAAATAATAAGTAAATAATGTCACAGGTAAAGTCTTACCCGGAAAGTCCTAAACAAAAGAATGACTTATTTTCCAACTCTAGGTGAAATCCTTAATGACTTGAAAGTCTTGATTAATCCGCTATGTAATATTAGATTGGTCTAACGCGATTAAGATAAAAAAAAAACATGAAGCAAACAAGTAAATATATAGAAATAATACGAAACTAGTGATTTATTTGACATATTTGATTATGGTTAAAATAGTTTAGTTGTGCACTGTCACATATTACTGCGCTGTTTATTACTACTTACTGCATTTTATTACTTCTTTCTATTTAATGATGATTGTTTCTGCTCACAGATTTCCATGCAGTCACAAAAAACACAAGACGACGATACATGTATTTCCAATCGGTATCTTTTAATTTTAATATCTTTCCAATCGGCCGTCTGGTGCTGTAAAATTAAAACTGGTATAATATGTAATTTAATCTAATAATCATGAAATCGCAGGTAATTATATCGTTTGCGATTTTGTTTAAAGTCACCTTTATCTGTCTTCTAGAAAGGGGTACTATCTTAATGAAGAAAAAAAAATTGTAATTGAAAGAACAGGTACTGGAAAGAGTTTTATTTATACTCTGCACTAAGAATTTAAATTTCGACCAAAAAAAGCATAAAAATAACGGAATGAAGCAATTTTTGAACATTTCTGTGAAATTTTTTTTCGAACATTTTACATAAAATTCAATAGGTGGGGTACAAAAGAAACTCTTACTCTGGTACTGAACGTATGTAGTTAGCTAATCAAGAAGTAATTACCTTTCTACAGCAACCAGCCTTACTTCCTTAATGTTTAACTTAATTTGCAAGTTTTCAAAGTGTCGACTTTGCTTTTAGGATTGTGGTTTCGTCGTAAACTGGTATTTTTATCATCAGAATGTTAAGGATATTAGTAAGTATTTTAAGACAAAAAATGTGATTAAAACCTCAGATTTGTCTTGTGTTAAAAACTTATTGTTGATTTTACGTTATTTAAATATGTCATGTGACTTTCGTTTTCACCATAGAAAGTCTTGGCCGGATAAATGCCGCTGATTGTTGTCGAAATGTTTGCTTTAAATAGCTGTAGGAAAAAAAGAAGAAACAATTTTTGAAAAAAACATGATTTCCATGAACAGCAAATTTTTCTATTACATTAACGACATAACTGTTTTTATCCAACCTGGAAAAAGTATACCAAAGTTTAAAAAAATTATTTCCCTTCTACAACATTAAAATATACATTTATTTCACAATTACAATTAGTTAATTTGAATATCAGTAGTTGAAAAGATCACAGAACAACCAATTATCGACCTCTTCAAAGTATATTCAGATTCCACGGCACATCATCAAAATTCTTTACAGTGTATTTGCGTATTATATACTTCAAATTCTTGGCATAAAAATGAAAAGAATAACAAATTCAACGAACAGACCTCTTCTAAAAGACGGTTTACTGACAACCAACTGACAGCAAATGTTTGTTGTGTACAAGTTGGTATACTGGATAACACAGATTGGGCTATTGACATAGGATCTGATCTGATTTTAGGTCGATATTGGACTATTAAAATTTAATTAGGATTATATTAAAAGATAGAAATGAACCTGGATTGACATTAGACTTGGCTTGATATTGAACTTTAAGATTTATTTTATGCATGTTTAAAGATTAAAGACTGTCGCCAAATTATTCAACTCCAATTTAAATATTAATTTAACTCTCATTTAAATATTCAACAGATCTAAAGATGACGTTCTATTTCTTAATAACCCTAAATTCGGAAATTAAGCGAATGCCATCGGTCCTAGTGAGCTTAAAACATAACACTTGACTGATTCTTCAAGTTCTGCTTCATATCCTAACTTGTATCCCAATTATGACACCTATGAGAGCCTTCCTTTTCTTTGCAACAATATACCTGCTTCTCCTACTTCTAGTATTAGTAAAATTTGTTTCTTAAATAATACGCTATAATAGAGCTTGTTCTCACTACAACGGAGTCAGATGTTAAAAAATAAAATATTGTCACGGAGATATTGCAAGCCCTGGGTTATCAGGCCCTCAAAACGTTTTATGAATGTCATCACAATATTGTTGAAAAGTATTATTTCTCTGTTTATATATTTTGCGTTCCATGTTCCTTCTATACTCAATATTGATTTTACACCTGACGGGTGTATTTGGCTAAACATGAGGTTATTATCCTTCCGGAACATCCGGTCTCACTTCCTTGGTGGAGGATTAAGTGTTGAACTTATTTTGTCTGTTTTAAAAATTTTGCGTTGTGTATTATGATTATGTGCCCATGTAAAACTTATTACAACAAAAAAATTTCACGTAATAGTTACTACGTGCGCACGAAATAGGCACAAAATATCTAGCTAAACAGGAGGGGCTTACCATTTCGGAGCACCCGGCCTGACTCACTTTCCAGGTATCCCGATGTTCACTTTGGCAATTTTGAAAGCATTTACTTTGATTTTTTTATTGTGATTAGAACATGGACTAGTAAGTTTTTTTTTATTACTACTTCTGCAGGTAAGATAAAATATATACTTCCTGTCACATCTGTACCACCGTAAATATGCTGTATGAAATACGTCAGTATCTTATTTAGCATTACGTTAAGAAAACACTAATTTAATTAAAACGCGTTATCTATCAGCGGGTATGAAGGCTACGTGTGGTTTTATAAAGTGAGGAAAAAATCGAAGATTATTATTTAGATAATAATATATAGATAATTAAATTATGTGGTTACACGTTCCAAACAGCAGGGCTTTACAGGTGTTCAAAAACTCTACATGAGAAAAAATAAATGGAAGAAAAGTATTTAACACACACATATTTTGTACTGATTTTCGTTTAGACTTGACAAAATTTTATCACAAGTAAATGAACGAACATATTTTAAACTGATTTTACAAAATCAAAACAAATATGCCAATATATTTCCACATCTCAATCCCAAACTGGCAGATTAACATGTGAACTCCCACACGGAGAGTGGGGCCGGTGCTGAATTTACTCGATATTTGTTTGAATACCCGTTGAATCTAGTATTAGTATTAAATAGACGGAAGTATTTTAATTTAATATTTTTACATTTGTTTAATTCAGATTCTAAGGCACGTGAAAATGAAACAGATGTCATCAAAAATTTAATTTAAACGAAAACCGTTTAAAAATCAAACATTTTTTACGATTTTTATTTTATTTTAGACTTTTTTAGAACTTGACAAATATGGATTATACGTGTTCATGAATAAATAATAGTTCAATGATATGTCCAACTAACACGTGATAATAAAATGGGTGTTATCAAAAATTAAAAAGATGAACACTTTTTAGGGAAACTGTATTTATCAAAAACCAACATACTAACCCAAGTCCGATTCACAACCCAGAAACAAAGTAAACCTTTGAAACTGACAAGTTGGGTTAAATACATAAACTTCCACCAGGGAAGTGAGGCCAGTTGCTCCGGAAGGGTAAGCACCCCCTGTTTAGCTATCTTCGCCCACCACGTGTGAAATCAAAATTGTTAGAAAGGAACTTGAAACTATGGCACGTCACATATATCCAAGGCAATCCTAGACACAGAGACATCAAACTTATCAACATAACTGCGATGACTGCATTAAAACTTTGTTTCTTTTAGCCTTTAACATATGATATCTGTTCACGAATTAATAATGGTTAAATGAATAAGTCTAACTTACACGTGATTATAAAATCGGTGTTATCAAACATTGAATAGATGAAAACTTTGAAAAAAAAAAAAAAAAAAAAAAAAACAGAATTTAGGGTAACTGTATGTCTTTTAGCCTTTATAGGACTTGATAAATATGATACCTGTTCACGAACAAATTATGGTTAAATGATAATTATGTCCAACTTACACGTGATTATAAAACTGGTGTTATCAAAGATTATTTTAAAAAAGGATTAACGGAATTTTTTATTTATTTTTCACTTTTAGTACTTGACAAATATGGATGATATCTGCCCAGGAAGAAATAATGGTTAAATTATGTGTCCAACTTTACAGGTGATTATGAAATAGATTTTGTTTAAAAAATAATAGACGGAAAAACTAAATTTAAACAGATTTTAGGGAACTTTCATTTATTTTATACCTTTTAGCACTTGACAAAAATGGATGATATTTGTTCATGAACAAACAATGGTTGGGAGTTTTATCCAAGTTACATTAAATATAAAAGGTACTTGAAATTCCTTCCACAGAAGAAGATAATCAAATACACGACTTTTCTTTTAGATATACTCTAAATAGTTAATTCAATTGACGAATCCGATGTGAATATGGGATTAAAACACTTGACTATCCCACAATACAAATTTCAAGTAATTGCCTTGTCAAATAGGTGGGTTTTTTTCATGGTTTTAAGTTGGCAATATTTGTCTTGAATGATAACTACAGTTCAGACATGTAGAAAGTTAATTACAGAGCTAACAAAAAGGAGTCGATTCTCGGCTGGCGAATGGCAGTAGGTAGTTGTCAAAAAGTTGTCTAGAGATAAACAGCAACTGTCGATATAGTTAACGAAGACCCAGGATGATCTAACAATTCAGTTTTTATTGGTAAACCTAGTGTTAAACTTTCGACAGGCCTGTATTGTAAATCAATACATTTCTTTCTTACCCAGCCATTGAAATCCTCTTTCATTATGCGCAGGCCCCAGATTCACAATCGTTTCTAACTAAGATTTTAGTAGAAACGACCGTCTAGTGCTGTACAATTAACATTTGTATATTGTGTTATTTAAACACTATGTTGATGGACTTAGCATCCACGAGGATATCATAAACTCAGAAGACAATATTTTTGTATTGTCAGATATTTATAACTGTCTAAATTTGCTGCTAGTTAAATATGAAATCCCCAATAACTAAGATATATATACCTTCATGCAAGTTTTTCCTTAATCTGGCAAATTTGAAATGTAAATAATTGTGTTAGTTTTGTCATATACCATTTTTTAATGTTTTCATATTTAAATTAAAAAATGGTATATGACAGTTTTAAAGATATTCCATGATGTTAAGTTGTGCTTTTGAAGATCACCATACGCATATATAATCTATATCCTAATATTGTTGATACTTTTTGTTTGTAGTACAAGAAAATATGGTCAAACGTTGCAAGAAAGCTTATGAAAGAAATGACTGTGAAACTGTAGCTAGAGTTCATTATCAACATTAATTGTCTGTATCCAAATTACCCTGATATACTTCTACGTTCCTTTCATTAACGACTTTGTTTTTACATTTAACAGGTGTAGCTAGATAAACAGGAGCAACCTTACCCTTTCATTAGAACCCGGTCTCAATTCCCTGATGGAAGTTCACGTGTTTAATTATTTGCCAGTTTCACAGTATTTGTTTTGCTTTGGGTTGTGATTTGGACGTGCATCGGTATTTTTGTTTTGTATTCTTGCTGTAAGTTATTGCTTGAAACTGGTGTCGTTTTAGAGTTTATTGTTTTAATGGAAAACAGCAAATGTTAGTCTTATCTTTTACTATTACCAAATATATATTTCCGAATGATTTTTATAGTTTCTAAAATAGGAAGAAGAAGATATTGCAAATGAAACATGTGTACAAATCAGTAGCCAACGCAAGCAATACGAATATGAATAATCATCCAAAACAAACAGACCAGTCCATGTCCATATTGCACTCCCGATGCAAAGTAAAAACTGGCAAACTAAATACGTCAACAATCACCAGGAAAGTGAGACCGGGTGCTCTAGAGAGAAGAGGTGGGTTGGTTTTTTCTTCATTATTCAATAATATACAACATGTAGCAGAATTAAACAAAAATTATGTACTTCCAAAAACACTAACATTAATATGACTGTCATGTACTATCTTTGACTTTTCATAAAATAAATTCTTTCGAAGAAAGTACATGAAATGACTGTTATAATATTGAGGTTAATAATCTGAAATATGATGTCATATCTAACTTTTGTGTTATCCACAGAACCAATACTAGAAGAGTTAACGATAGAGACAAGCAAATCATATCAAACATACTAATATGTCCAACCCACAATATCTAAATGTAAACATTTGACTTTGAAAACTGGTACCATAAAATTAAATACGTGAACTTCAACCGAGAAAGTGAGGCCGGGTGTCCCAGATGAGTTAGAACCGCCTGTTTAGATAGCTACACCGCCCACGTGTAAATTCATATAAGGATGGGCTAGAAATATCCATTTTTCATTTTAACCCCTTACTTATCTCGGACAGTATAAAATAAGGAGTGTCTAGTCTAGGAACACTGACTACATAAATTGAGATGAAAACAATGAACAAATGAAATAACAGAGTCGGGATTTTTTTAAATTCAATTTGGGGAAACCCTATTAATTTAAATCAAAACTTTATTATTTTAATATCAATTTTTTGTTAAAGTGAAAACTAATGAGGTTGATTGGAGACCGATTACAATTATTTTAATAAATTTATAGCTGACGAATAAATGCCGATACTTGCAGATGAGATGTAACCTACAGACCTGTCGACATTTAACACCAAGCTTATGAAAGCTCGACTGCCGAGTGGATTACTTCTGTGAGATAGATAGCAGTTGTCGAGATATATAAATATACAAAATGTATGTACAGTCAAACCTTCCTTAAAGGCCACCTCTATATAAGGGTCACCTGCTAATAAAGGCCAGAACTATATTCCAAATTTCTTTATTCATATTATTTGAACCTGTATATAAAGGCCACTTGTCCATAAAGGCCACATTTACTGATTCTCTTGAGTCGTCTTTATAAACAGGTAACTTCCGTTTGACTGTATAGCTAAGGAGGATCCGAGATAACCTACACAGTAGCCAAGATATTTATAGGTAGCGGTCGAAAAGTTGCTAATTTAGTAGCTGCCGAAAAAACCTGTTATGATATAGCTGTAAAGCTAACGAGGGATCGAGATGAGCTGTCGAATCGCCACTAATGTGTTAGCTAGATGTTAGCTTAAACTTTCATCAGGTCTGTGCTATACGTGCCTATTACAGTACAGTATCCGATATAGTCTCAACTTATCATTGTGTATTTATATAATCATAACAATCGATTTTTATTTAATAGTTTGTATCTGTTTAATCACAAAGTGGTGTTTTATTGTATTAAACTCTGCTTGAGACCAAATGTAATTATAGCAGTATGACTACCAATGCTGGTGACGTCTTACTCATTTTTTTATTATTATGTCATCAATTTGGCTGTTATAGCGAATAGAAATGCGTGTCTTACATGGTAGAGTTTAAAATGAGACCATGAAGGGTAAGCCCTGCCTGCTTAGCAAGCTATTATACAATCAAAATTGAGAATGAGGGAATATGAAACTATGGGACGTCAAATTCAGGATAACTTTTGATACAGAAATATCATGTCGGAGTTCCTTCCAAAACCAAACAAATTATAAGTGTTCAAGATGACTTAATGCAGTCAAATATTAAATTATGAGGGTTGAAATTGGAAATCTTTCCCATATTTCATATGCAGTCAAATATTAAATTATGAGGGTTGAAATTGGAAATCTTTCCCATATTTCATATGATTTTAATCTATCTGTTTTAATTTTGAACTAGTTAATGCCCTTCAGGAAAAATGGAATTAGACTGACATAAAGCTGATATCATCATTGTATTTTCAAATTATATAATAATAATAATGTCTCGGGGAATTCCCGATAGAGTAATTAATATAATCAGATCTACATTGTATAGTTTATGGTGTCTGAGAATATTGCTATTTTTGGTTTACCATCGAAAAAAATAATTAAGTAATTAAGAGAGGTGTTTGGTTCTGTTGACAAGGTATATGTAGCAAGGTAATTATGAGACAGTGGAGTAAACGTTGTTTTACGCCACAGTCAAATGCTATTTACTTACAATATAGGCCTGTCGAAAGTTTAAACACTGATGTAACGAATTGCTGCCGAATTGACAGTTCATGTCGGCCCCTGGTTAGTTTTCTCTCGACAGCCCTTAGACAGCTGCTATAAATCTACCATTTGGCAGTTTTTTCACAAATAGCAATCCATTTCACGGAAACTCCACAGTCGGGCTTAGTCTTCTTTGCGTTATGCGTTAGTGCAGTTGCATGAACGTATAGTGTAAAAAGGTGGAAAGTAGAGGAAATCGGAGTTCCCAGAGAAAATACAACCTAAAACTGTGAAAAGATCAAGTCATGGAGTAAAGTGAGTCTAATTATTTATGCCACAGCCAATTTTTTTTCACTTTTAAATAGGCGGGCAGTAGAAAAAAGCGAAATGAGATACTGTCAAAAAATTGGTTAAGATGGTATTGAAGACTAATACATGATCAAGAGTAGAGTCAATTTTGTTTTACGTTCCGATAGAATATTTTTTCTACTTAATGAGAGGCGAACAATAGAGGGAATCGGAGTAAGAAAAGTATTGTACTTCCGATAGCGATAAGACAAACTTTTTCACACTTTGTATATGTGTGATTCTAACCAAGGCTGTAAGAGACAAACTACAAAAATGTAAACGCGTTGAGGGGTTTATAATTGACACCTAAATAATGTTTGATGTGGTTTGAAAATAGCGTATAAATTTATAATTGTATTTTAATAGCATTTCATGTCATAATATCCCTGTGTGGCTAATGTTTGCGGTCGTCCTTCCCGCGGTTTACACTTCCGTTTTTCCACTGTGTTTTATGTTAACAACAATTACATTATCTTCTGTGGCTTATTTCAACAATGAAAATAAGTCAACATAAATAATTTCGACCAGTCGAGAGGTTAAGAAAGACAAACGAAATAAACCATTCTCGTATACACTTCGATTTTGAGTTTAATTTCAATGCACTGTTGCAAGATTCTGGTATTTCTTGCATTGGTTGGAAGATACAACGTCGTCGTTCTCACATAATAGGCTAGAATTCATATAAATTAAACCTTAGACACTGAATGAAAAATATCGAACGTATAATGAATGCAAATAAACGTTTAGATTCTAAACTCATCTAAAGCCGCCACGACAGAAAGGTTTTAGATCATTTTATGGCCGCAAACCTTTACTGATGTCTTTTTCCGCAGCATGTTTGAAAATGGTTCTGGTACAAACAGTTAAGAACCCGGACATTTCATGTACTTCTGTTAAGAGTAATCAAATTGTTTCTTCCTGAAAATGCTGTAATCACCACCTCATTGAGTTTCGTCCTGAAATGACTGAAAAATATGGTGATACGACAAGTCGGAAAATAATCCGCTGTCTATAAAGGCCAACCAACGGAACCAGTAAAAGTAGCCTTTATGGGCAGATGGCCTTTATATACAGGTTCAAAGAATATAAATAAAGAACAATTGGGATACAATTCTACTAGCCTTTATAAGCAGGTGACCCTTATATACAGGTGGTCTTTAAGGCAGGTTGGACTGTACTGGAAACTACAGAGAGGAATATCACAAGTGTCGCGATTAAGATGCTGTGAGGCCGAGTCGTTAGCTTAGTGTTAAATATTCGACAGGTGTGTATGTTACAATTAATATATTCAAGATGATTAACAGACAGGTAATGATTAAGATCAACGAAACAGAAAAAAACTATACTAAAAAACAATTTTCTAAAGTTGTATTTCTAAGATATTTATCTATGTACGTAATTTGACATAAAACATTTGACTTTTACAAGAAATGGCTTAAAATCAATAAAAAACAACAGTTGCTTGCATAATTGACGTTAATCTAGTATGTTTAACACAGTTGTAGCAAATATCATATAGGTTGATTATACCTATGTGTGTTAAAACGGCAATATGAGGGTAACCGGCGTATCACCCTTTAAGGTAGGTTTGGGTAGATTATACCACTCCCACCTACCTTCTTTTACATGATTTTAGTGCTAACACAATGGTTCCTATTGTTGCAGATGCTCGGTAATTTTTTTTACAGATAACTTCAATTATTTAGATCCAGTCCCCGATGTTTTCTGCCAACTCTGCTTCAGTCTTCATATCATTTGTCATAATGCCGTCTATTTACCTTTATGCTTTCTTTATTTCACACCTTTGCCTTCACATCTTCACCTCCGCGTTTAATGGCCCATTGTCTTTTGATAGAAATGATTGGAGTATGCAGCTTCCATTGAAGTTGCAAATGCGAAGAAATGAAGATAACAGGCCGATTTTAGTTTCCCTCTCTTGTTTCCACATTTTAGAATCAGTCGCTTTCTCATTTTCTCTTCTTCGCCTTTAGCCCTAACGGGACACCATAGAATACTAATATTTATGAAATCAACCACCTGTTGCCGCTCACAAATTAATGTGTTACCACTAGCACCCCAAAGTGACCATAGACAATAAAAAAAACCATGATATATCTATAAATGACACACAGAACAAACAATAAAATTATTTTGATAAATACATGAGGTGTTGTGGGTTTTTGATGAGCTGTGGGCAGATAAGAATAGGCAGACTTTACACCACACGAGCCATGATACAGTACAGAACTGTCAAAAGTTTAACACTAAGCTATAGAATCAGTAGTACCCAATCGGCAGCTCCATTAGGCCCCTCGTTAACTATTTTTCGACAACTTTTCGGCAAGTCGAACCTTGATTCGGTAGCTGAGTGTTAAACTTTCGACAGGTCCTGTACTGTAGTTTATAACTGAATAACTGATGTAAAAACGTTTTGAATGATTGATTGAAAGTTATGTATGTCTAGTCAAGAAATTTCACTTATAACAAGACGTCACCAATTATAACTAAAGTGGCAGAAATTTTTACCTTTGCAGTGCGTTGAGGGCAATGACTGCTGGGACATCGATTTTAAGGTCTCTTCCGAAGGACCTCGTGACTGTCATTTCTAAATGTCAAATGCTTGATGAAAGAACATTCACAACCTATTTTCAAGTCTTGTTAGACTCTAACCGAGGTTCGAGCCCACGTTATCACACGTACGAGGTAAGCTCTATACCAACTTAAGCTTATTGCTAGTGAAAAACGGAAGTTTTTAGAACAATCCGTTGTAAACACATGAAGTGCGATAAAGAATTGTCATATTTGAAAACTTTGAAGACTAGATTTTCATATTGTATACATGTTTGGTACAGCTCGATTATTCATGTGGGATCTTAACTTACACAAATGGTCCACACACCACGGAAAAGTTTGGCCCTAATACTAATTGTCGCTCCAAATTTGAATGTTGGCATCAGCTGTTTAATTTTTCTTCTTGTCATGTGGTTATGATAGTCAAGTGGACATTAATTAAAACTCAGCCCAGGGTAAAATCAATACGCGGAATTCAACCCCAGTCCACATAGATAGTCAATTTCATGTTTTTTATTATGCCTGTTTATGATAAACCTATGGCCCCATAAACAATATCAAGTATCTCAGAAATCAAGTTGTTGTATATAATGAAAACCGGATATTGTTCAGGTCCGTTGCGTTTTTCTTTGTAGTTATTATGTTAACGGATATTGCTTCCGTGATGCTGGAAAGAAGAATAAATGGTGATGTTGATGCCGATTTTCTTATTATTTATGAAGACACAAATATGATCAATCAAGTGATCAGTACATGGTGGAGAATCCGGGTACAAGCTGTGATAATGTGTGTGCAAAGTATGACGTGTCTACAGTAAATGATCCCGATAGTGACAATGCCGTTTTTCACAAGTCTACAGCACTAGATACTGATAGCAGTATTGTTCAGCAAGACGATACAAATCTTGTTGATGTTTTACCGGATGTTCATTTAGATAGTTCACCAACTCTGTTGTCGAATAAAAACTTCAGTACAGGACAGGCAGGTCAAACGTCTAATGAAAGTATAAGTACCGAACAGGAAACGTGTCATGAAAGTACAGAACAGGGCAATAATGCCAATGACAATTTTCTTAGAGACGAACAACACATACACGATTTGTTAGAGGAAACCTCGTTGTCCCTCAAGGACATTGCAGAGCTTCAATTCTCTGATCCTCGATTTAACCCAATTATATTGTATTTACAAAATGGTGTTCTCCCAAAGTCGCAGAAAGTTTCACGTCGTTTGTTGCTGGAGATAGGCGATTATTTTATAATTGATGACGTTCTATTTCATAGTCGTGTTGCTAAGAGTAAACGGACTACGAATCACCATCATTCTCAATTAGTGATTCCAGAGAGACTAATACTCGGTGTCATGAAATTATTTCATGACTCGCCTATGGGAGCTCATGGCGGCATACAAGATACGCTTGATAGAGTTAAACAGCATTACTTTTTCCCAAGAATGGCACAAATTATTCAAGACTATATCAGATCGTGTCATCACTGTCAAAGCCGCAAGATTACGCGTCAACAGGTCCAGTCATCAGTGAAATCATTTCCTACTCCATCTGCTCCCTTTGAGGTTTGGGAAATCGATCTTTATGGACCCTTGCCAACGTCATACCATGGCAATAACTACATCTTTACAGCACTGGACATGTTTAGTAAATTCCTGTATGCTGTGCCCATTCCCAGTAAAGATGCTATTTCTGTCTCCGCAGTTTTAGTCAAGTTATTTACAACATATGGAGTATGTCATACTCTTGTAAGTGATCAAGGTCAAGAGTTCATGGCTCAGGTTACAAGGACTATTTGTACGACGCTCGGTATATTACAACAATACACACCAGCATTTGTTCATCATTGTCTAGGTGCATGCGAAAGGACGCATAAAACTTTAGCAGAAAGAATAACGCCCTATGTGAAATCCAATATTAGAATCTGGGATGATGTGCTGCAATTTGTCTTGTTTGCCATGAACTCCTCTGTGAATAACTCACTAGGATATTCTCCCTTTGAGAGTGATATATGGACATAGACTTCAGTTTCCGTTGACTCCGTTTTCTCGGGACATAAATTTCAACAGCATTCCAAAGGATTGTCATTCGTACATGGAAAGGCATTTGCGTGATCTTGATATTATCCGCCAAGAGATTAGAACTAATAGTTCACATGCCAAGTTTAATATGGAAACTCGGTCTACTCAAGAACCTCATGGTCTAAAGTCAGGAGACTATGTTTATATGTCTAAGGAACCTACAGGCGTTGGCAAGAAACTACAAGATCAGTTTGCGGGACCTTTAGTTGTTCACAAGATTCACTCTGATCATATGTTAATTTTGAGAAATCCAGAGAAAGACATTATATACCAACAACCAGTTCATATTAGTCGTGTAAAGGCTGCATACGTACGTGAACCTACTCCGTCACCCTATTTTATACCATCTGTTACTACTAAGATATCACAGGACATAGCATGTGAAGATAAGGGAATACAAACGGAAATTATTAAACATACCGGTACACAGGATAATGTTCTACCTACAGCTGAGTCAGTTCGTCCTTCAGTATCTAATCAGGGAAATCCTTCGGCTAGGACTATTCGAAAACCAGTGCGTTACATGGATACACAGGTTTCTGGAAGTGAATCAAGTTTTTCAGACTCTAAGTACTTTAAGGTAAAGAAAGTATTGGCTCGGAGGACTGTGAATGATCAAACACAATACTTAGTGCATTTTAGCGGCGAACCTGCTCAGAATGCTATGTGGTTAGATTTTGACGATTTGAATTCTACAACCAAACAGTTAGTTTTAAGTAACCCGCCACCACCAAGTGTATAATTACCAGTAATAGTGTAAACATCTGTGTGTATTGGTGACTTAATGATACAATACATTTATTACTTGTTTTTGTAGGTTTTTTTTCATATCTACTTCTTAGTTGGAAGTAATTTTACATATTTTAGCAAGTTCATGTTGGGTTCATGTTCATACTTTCTCGTGTTCATTTTCGTTTTTATAATAACCCTTAATCCAGTTTATTTACTGCATACAAATATATATTCCATGATTTGCAAATGTCGACCCAAATGGTAGGCTTAGTAGTCCTATACCTCGTATTCATATGTTATTGTGATACCAATTTGAAATGTTATGATTATTGTACCAGAAATATTTATCACACATAGAGGTTATTGTGTACCTATTTTCAATATAATCATCTTTGTTAGTGATATAATTAGTTTTCAAGGGTCAAGTCTCTGCTGGTACTATAAATATACCCCATAACACAGGCCATGAACCTAACTAGTGGTATTTTACAGACATATATCGTGGTATTATTTCAACATATTTTGCATATGAATATTCATGCATGGTTACTGGAAGGTTGTTTTTCATTATTGTTATAAAATTGAACTGGTTTATTTGTTTAAAATTGGGGACCAATTTTTGTTTGTAGGGGGGGATGTTGTATATAATGAAAACCGGATATTGTTCAGGTCCGTTGCGTTTTTCTTTGTAGTTATTATGTTAACGGATATTGCTTCCGTGATGCTGGAAAGAAGAATAAATGGTGATGTTGATGCCGATTTTCTTATTATTTATGAAGACACAAATATGATCAATCAAGTGATCAGTACAAAGTGTTTGATTTAGCTGGTCATAAAGTAAAGATTTTATCCCTGTTTTCTTTAAATTGATCCCCTGTACATGGATCTTATAAATGGGAAAAGAGGTATGGCGGTTTTTTGGGTATTTTCATGTCTTATGAAAAAGGAATAAATTTTACATTCGAAATTTGAATTTTCAAATAAATTTTAGATTTTTATGTCCAAGTCACGATGTATGTTTCATTTATATCAAGACGTCATCAGCTATAGGTAAAGTGGCACAAATTTGACCTTTGCGGTGCACTCACGGAAATGCACAGGGCGGTTCTTTAACGTGCCACGCCTACCCTGACACGTGACATCGGTTTTTAAGGTCTCTTCCAAAGGACCCTCTGATTTTCATTTCTAAATGCCGAGCGCTAAGCAAAAGAACAATCACTACCTATTTGAAGTATTGGTCAGAACCGGGTGGGGTTCGAACCAACGACCTTCCACACACGAAGTTAGCACTCTACGAACTAGGTTACTGTAATGGTAAACGGTCCGTCGCCATGGGACTCATTGAAGTGAAAATCATATAAAAAACTAAAGAAATAATTGAAATGAATGCATCAAAATGAAAAATAGCAGAAAAAACCTAAATGGTATTTTTTTGTGATAATTGGTAGAAAAGTGACGGTATGTGATGAGATAATTGAAAATAAGATTGGTTTAGACTAAGTTATCACCAAAACAACGTCTTCAGACAAATTGATTTAAGCTCTACAACCCGACCAATTACAGAGCAGACGACAAACAAACTAAAACATCTGTTATACTATCAGTTGATAAGAAACAAATTCGACCTGATCGTCTGACGTTTAACTAAAAGCAATAATTTTTCAAATAGTAAAAGTAATTAAAATTCAGGAATAAAAACGTTTGTTAATTAAACCTGTATTTAATCTCAGTATTTTAAAACTTAAACTACTTTTCTTAACGTCAATTCCAATCTTAATTCCAAGAAATATTCCAATCGGGATCGTATTCTTGTGTCAAAACTTCAAAGGGTAGACGATCAAAGTCAAAATTGTCGAACGACGCCTATTTGATCACCCTCTGCCTATATGAAATATTACTACGTCTTACATTGTGTCGCTGTAATGGCGGGAACAAATAATTGGTCACCAATTTACATTATCGATACATATGAGGCCAAAATCAATATTTGGAAAAGATATGTAGAATAAATTTTGTGAAAATTAGATTAAGGTCATTATACGTTAGCATACAGTAGCTTAAATAGGGGTTTACGTCCTAGTCAAGAATATTTCACTTGTATCGAGATGTCACCAGCTATAAGTGAAGTGGTAGAAATGTTGACCTTTGCCATGCGTTTGGGGGTAAGGTGAACATGCCACACCTGCCGTGCCATGGGTCATCGGTTTTAAGGCCTCTTCTGTAGAATCTGTGATTTTCGTTTTTTTATCCCGATAGTTTGGCAAAAGGACAACCACTACCTAAATTTGTATTTTCAAGTCTTGATAAGTCTACTCACTGTAAAACCTTTCGACGGGTCTTTACTGTACATTTAAGTAGTGCACCATCAATGTAAATATATATTGGCAGTTTGATGGAAAGCTGTACATGACATATTCAGTACAAACCTGTCGAAAGTTTAACAGTGAGATAACACAAAGGGTCGAAGCTAAGCTGCTGGGTGGCCGAGATAGGAATGGTCAGTGACCGAAAAACTGCAGAAAGATAGAGACCAGCTGCTGAAAAGCTGTTGAGATATAAGAGAAGACACGAGCAGCCAATTCGGCACTAATTCATTGACTTGCTGTTAAACTTTCGACAGGTCTGTATTATATCTGAGGTTAAGATCATCTGTCTGTTTGCATTTTCGGTACAAATTTTTGGAAAATGTCAAATTAAAATATTTTGAAGTTTATTGGTTATTTTTATTTTTAAATTTTCAAACTTGACAGATATATCTTTGTTTTATAATGTTATATCATAAACAATACTTCATATTAAAAGTCTGGTGAATTTTATGTGGTTTAACCAGAAAACGCAATTAAGATGATGAATAAATTTAGCGAGTATAAAAACAAATAAAAATCATTTATATACTATAAAGATAAACTCATAAAAATAAATGGCACCGAAAATTAATAATATTGAATAAATATTAAATCAAAAGCACCATCCATGTCCAAAGCACAATCCCAAAAGCTTTTATGTAAACACTGGCAAATTAAATCAAAAAGGTAAACTTCCACCGGAAAAGTGGAAAGTGAGGTGCTCTGCAAGGATAAGTAATGAAGCGCCTTCTGTTTAGCTAGTCACATTCGCCACGTGTGTAATCAAAACTGAAAATGAAAGGAACATGGAACGTCAGATATATCCCGGCAGGATTATTTTGGATACAGAGACATCATCCATTTAACATTGCACGAGAACTAAGTGTTTTCAATGGAACACGTTCGTGCAGTTTGTAACTAAAACCTTTTGGTAGAATACAATAACGCAAAGTGTAAAGTTTGAAAAATGGTAGATCACATGAGGCAGATACAGAGATTACTTACTGGTAGATCACATGAGGCAGATACAGAGATTACTTACTGGTAGATCACATGAGGCAGATACAGAGATTACTTACTGGTAGATCACATGAGGCAGATACAGAGATTACTTACTGGTAGATCACATGAGGCAGATACAGAGATTACTTACTGGTAGATCACATGAGGCAGATACAGAGATTACTTACTGGTAGATCACATGAGGCAGATACAGAGATTACTTACTGGTAGATCACATGAGGCAGATACAGAGATTACTTACTGGTAGATCACATGAGGCAGATACAGAGATTACTTACTGGTAGATCACATGAGGCAGATACAGAGATTACTTACTGGTAGATCACATGAGGCAGATACAGAGATTACTTACTGGTAGATCACATGAGGCAGATACAGAGATTACTTACTGGTAGATCACATGAGGCAGATACAGAGATTACTTACTGGTAGATCACATGAGGCAGATACAGAGATTACTTACTGGTAGATCACATGAGGCAGATACAGAGATTACTTACTGGTAGATCACATGAGGCAGATACAGAGATTACTTACTGTAGAGGCTTTTTAAACAGAAGATGTGTGATGGGTGTAGCTAGCTTAATAGCAGATGCTTACCCATCTGGAACACCCGGACTCACTTCCCTGGTAGAAGTTCATGTATTGAAAAAGCTTAGTTTTCAAAGTTTTTCTTTACTTTTGGGGTTGCGATTTCAACATGTATTGGTGTGCTTGTGTTTGATGTAACTAGTTCTCAGAGCTTTGACTTTGTTTGGGATTATGATTTGAACATGTATATGAACTGATATATTTTGTGTTTCTTGTAAACCACTTTGCGTAAACACTGTTTTTGATCAAACAAGTCTGGTTAAACACTTTGTTAGAACTTGCATAAACGACATTGTACAAACATGGTGAAAGCGTGTAACCCAGTAGATAGAGCTTTAGTCTAAAGATCCAACGGTCGTGAGTTCAAATCCCGACGGGGACATGTGACTTTATGGGATAGTAACCTCTGTAACTGGTGTCGCGGTAAGCTAGCACCTGAAACTCTCCTCGAGTGCGCACTAGTATAAAGCAGGTATAGGTATAATACACGCTGTCAGTCATTGGTACCTCGGGGTTTCCTAATGTAATCTAGCTGACACAAGCACCACAATGCAAAGATATACATGTCTAAAGTGTAAAGATGTCAAATATAGTATCAGCAATGAGTGTAAGCAGGAACTTGGAGAGGGTAAATCCTGCTTAACCAGTAACACCCCTCGTATGACGACAAACAGACAGAAAAAACCCTTTTCTTCGGTGTAATAAAAAAATTTTGACGTTCCTTAAATGAAAAGGACCCTTAGAACAATTCAAACATAATGAAGAAAACAGCAAAAAATAAACATAACATAAAATAGATAAAATCAATATATCTTGTTGTGAAAACTTCTCCACAACTACTGGGTCATTTCACTTTTATTATTATTTACTGAAAAAATACAACAAAAAGTGAAATTCTCAAATATTTACCCAAGGCCCCCGTTTTGCATACTTATAATATGGACAACCATTATACAAACACACAGATATACATTTATGGACAAAAATTAAAATAATATTTTCCGAGAATGTGACATTTCTCATAACAAACCTTAAATGTATAACAATTTTATGATAATATGGAGACATTTCACAACACAATATGTATTATTATGTTAACATAATTCAGTTTAATAATCTCATTTTGTCTCTTTATTACCTAATTAAGTAAACCCCTGTCCTTAATCGCCTGACATTTTTAATGGCACAAAGACAGATAAAATGACAGATGAAATATATGCCTCATGCTTATGTCAAATTCATGCAGGAATTCCTTTATTACCCTGTATTTGTGACGTCTAACAAATTTCAAAAAGGACATTGTCTTAAAAACGAATCAAAAATCTCAAAAAGGCACAAAAATACTCTCTGCATCGTGTACATCTAAAACATCGCGTAAAAGGGGAAGTAAGCGAGAGATGAATTGACATTTTTAAATGATCAACCAATCTTCAATATAACGTTTGGAATGGCATAACATTTTTTTTCATTCTCAATTTACACGTGACTGGTATAGCTAGCTAAAATTGATAAACTTGCCCTTCTAACGCACACGCAAATTGATTTTGACGCCAACATTATCCCACCGGTATAGAAGATGTTAGTATAGAAATGGTAAGGAAACCCGGCGCACTTGGGGAAAATAAAAACATTTCATGAACGAAATATTTTGGAAGAAAATATAAATTAATTATGAAACCAAAACAGATATACCGGTCCATGTCCAATACATAATCAAAAAAGCAAAGTACAGACTGAAAACTGGTAAATAAAGTTAAACATGTGAACCAGGGAGGTTAGACCAGGTGCTCCGGAAGGATAAGCACCTTCTGTCTAGCTAGCAACATCTTTCAGATGTAAAATCAAAATTAGGAATGAAAGAACATAGAACTATAGGACGTAAAATATAACCATGGTAATTACGGATATAGAGGCATCATTCGTATAAACAATATTGCGAAAGCGGCCAAAATTCTTTTCGGTAGACTTGCAATATCCTAGAGTACTAATGTCAATGTTTAAACACTTACATAAATCATTATTCAAGAGGACAGTTGCATATGTCAGAAATATGCAAAAAGGACCATTAGGTAAAAAATTTGAGATTTTTACTTTTTGTTATATTTTAAAGCACTAATATCTTTAACATTTGGTTATGGTAAAATAAATTAATAACTACCTCAGTAGTTTTGGAGGAATTGTCAAAAACACAGTCATGTTTTCGTAACTGGCTGTATTTGTTGCATTCAAACTCTCTTTACTTTATAATGATTCGATTGCTCTAAAGGCGATATAAATGTTAGTATCAGGATTTGTAACTCAATATACTTCTCTCACCATGCGGTAATAGTTTTGCCATTGTTTCGATGTAAAGTTAGATCCCCAGAATGCATCGCCGCGTTATCGGTAAAATGAAAACTCCCGCTGGCTATTTATTCCATTACTGGCAACTAATATTTCGCACTGAGCAGTAAAGTATAACATGGACACTGATAATGGATATATATTAAATAACAATAGTTATCATTAATTTGCGTCTAAAAGGCTATGAAATGTAAAATAAAATGTGGTGGATCAGGTGTTTCATTTCGATCTGAGCTTCAGCAACAGGTTTAACTTTGCTTTTGGGATTGTCATTTAAACATGTACCTATATGTTAGCTTTTGAGCTCTATATGCATAAAAGTGCTTCTTCTTAAATAAGGAGCTAACAGATATCCATTTGCTATCGATTTTGTCCGAGTCCATTGATATGTTGATAGTTGGGTAGAATTGTACAGCGTTTTGAGGTTTAATTTAATACTTATTACGTTGGTTTCAGGAGAGAATTTCCCTCATCAGCATGAAATTTTTACTCAATAAACAATTATAGTTTATTGCTCATGCATGAGTAAAGCAGTGAAATGAAAAAACTTACGTTTCTAACTTGAGCATTGCGTTTGTTTACTTACCAATGGCCTAAAAAGTTTAACAGCCGTTATCACAATATTTTTCATTATGTCTGTATCAAAAATGAACCTGGATATATTTAACGACCTATGGTTTCATGTTCTTTTCATTCTAAATTTTTATTTCATACGTGGTGAGTGTAGTTAGAAAACCGTTTCTTATCCTTCCGGAGCATCCGACCTCACTACTCTGATTGCGGTTCACGTGTTAAACTTATATTACAAATTTTCAAAGCTTTTGGGATTGTGATTTGGACATGAACTGATTTGTAAGTGTTTGATCTTCATACGCATAAACAGTGACAAGAATACTAAAACATTTCTCCTTAGGTCGAGAGTAAACAGATATCTATTGGCTGTTGATTTTTGTTATTTGAGTACAGTGCACTAGTACTGACTACAGTACTGCAGTACATTGACTAGTTGATAATTAATCGGAATTGTACAACGTGTCGAGGTTTTAATTGTATACGAATTACAGAACTAACGTTGAAGACATTTAAAAACCGGATCTCCAACATATCTCATGGCCGGCTTGCATTTTAAACTTTCTCATATTTTAACACATCTTTCTATTTTTTCTCTTCTTTTCTATCTTCTTTTCTTACTAACTTCCCTGCACACACATTGGTGAAAAGCTTCGTTGACGAAGGAATCTAGTATAATTGGCAAATGGAACTTTCCTAATCGGCATAAAATCTAAATCTTTACTTAATAAACAATAAAAACATTTATCCATGTGTAAAACCGTGAAATTAAAGAAATACGCTTATATACAATATGTATATACAAACATTACACGCATACCTGAAAGTTGAACACTAATCTAGCGAATTGGTGCCCCGATCGGCCCCTCGTAACCTATAGATCATGAAAGCTTTTCGATGTTGAGTAACTTTTATCATTTTTCTATTTAATTTTTTTTTTGGGGGGGGGGTGTCACTTTCCATTATATCTCGAACACTCGGCATTCGACATTTAACCAAATGTAAAACTTTCGACAGGTCTGTACTGTATATATAACCGTCGCGGTTGTTTTTGTCTTTTTATTGATGTCCACTCTGTATAGTGTATAATAACATAATTCGTAACAAGAGTCCCATGGGTCTTAATGCTCATCTGAGTATATGTCTCATATCTCATACAGAAGTCCAGTTATCAATAGCATTTGTGAAAATCTGAAAGCCATGTCAGAAATATGCAAAAATATGTCAGAAATATGCAAAAAGGACATTAGGTAAAAAAAAATTGAGATTTTTACTTTTTGTTATAATTTTGAAGCCCTCATATCTTTAACATTTGGTTATGGTTAAATAATAATAATAAACGTGGAACTACCTCAGTAGTTTTTGGAGGAATTGTCATGTTTTCGTAACTGGATGTATTTGTTGCATTTTACAAAACTCTCTTTACTTTATTATGATTCGATTGCTCTAAAGGCGATATAAATTTTCGTATCAGGATTTGTAACTCAATACACTTCTCTCACCATGCGGTAATAGTTTTGCCATTGTTTCGATGTAAAGTTAGATCCCCAGAATCCATCGCCGTGTTATCGGTAAAATGAAAACTCCCGCTGGCTATTTATTCCATTACTGGCAACTAATATTTCACACTGAGCAGTAAAGTATAACATAGACACTGATAATGGGGAAATATTAAAAAACAATAGTTATCATTAATTTGCGTCTAAAAGGCTATGAAATGTAAAATAAAATGTGGTGGATCAGGTGTTTCATTTCGATCTGAGCTTCGGCAACAGGTTTAACTTTGCTTTTGGGTTTGTCATTTAAACATGTACTTATATGTTAGCTTTTGAGCTCTATATGCATAAAAGTGTTTCTTCTTAAATCAGGAGCTAACAGATATCCATTTGCTATTGATTTTGTCCGAGTCCATTGATATGTTGATAGTTGGGTAGAATTGTACAGCGTGTTGAGGTTTAATTTTATACTAATTACGCTGGTTTCAGGAGAGAGTTTCCCTTATCAGCATAAAATTTTTACTCAATAAACAATTATAGTTTATTGCTCATGCATGAGTAAAACCGTGAAATTAAAAAGGTTACGTTTCTAACTCGAGCATTGCGTTTGTTTACTTACCAATGGCCTAAAAAGTTTAACAGCCGTTATCACAATATTTTTCATAATGTCTGTATCAAAAATAAACCTGGATATGTTTAACGACCTATGGTTTCATGTCCTCTTCATTCTAACTTTTGATTTCATACGTGGTGAGTGTAGTTAGAAAACCGTTTCTTATCCTTCCGGAGCATCCGAACTCACTACTCTGATGGCGGTTCACGTGTTTAACTTATTTTACAATTTTTCAAAGCTTTACTTTTATTTTGGGATTGTGATTTGGACATGAACTGATTTGTAAGTGTTTGATCTTCATACGCATAAAGTGACAAAAATACTAAAACATTTCTCCTTAGGTCGGGAGTAAACAGATATCTATTGGCTATTGATTTTTGTTATTTGAGTACAGTGCACTAAGTACTGACTACAGTACTGCAGTACATTGACTAGTTAATAATTAATCGGAATTGTTCAACGTGTCGAGGTTTTAATTGTATACGAATTACAGAACTAACATTGGAGACATTTAAAACACGGATCTCCAACATATCTCATGGCCGGCTTGCATTTTAAACTTTCTCTTATTTTTACACTATCTTTCTATTCTTTCTCTTCTTTTATATCTTTTTTTTCTTACTAACTTTCCTGCACACATATTGGTGAAAAGCTTCGTTGACGAAGGAATCCAGTATAATTGGCAAATGGAACTTTCCTCATCGGCATGAAATCTAAATCTTTACTTAATAAACAATTATACTGATTGCTCTTATAACAACATTTATACATGTGTAAAACCGTGAAATTAAAGAAATACGCTTATATACAATATGTATATACAAACATTACACGCATACCTGAAAGTTGAACACTAATCTAGCGAATTGGTGTCCCATCGGCCCCTCGTAACCTATAGATCATGAAAGCTTTTCGATGTTGACTCAACTTTTATTATTTTTCTACTTAATTGAGGGGGGGGGGTGTCACTATCCATCCATCATATCTCGAACACTCGGCATTCGACATTTAACCAATTGTTAAACTTTCGACAGGTGTGTACTGTATATTTAACCGTCGCTGTTCTTTTTGTCTTTATATACATTGTACAGAGGGTGTCTTCCGGGAATGCCAACATTATGAAAAATCATATTCCGGGAATGCCAACATGCAAAGTACAATAGGCGTTGTGATAGTATTTAATCTGTTGCTTTAAGGGATTTAGAACAGGTAATTCGATGATATTATGATAAATGCCCCTTTGATTTTTAAGTAAAAATATACTGTAAATGTCCCTTTAATTTTTAAGTAAAAATATACTGTATTATAAAACAATAAAAAACAGAATTTTTGAAAAAAAAATGTATATTTTATTTTATTTTATTGCATGAAATTAAAAAATTGTTTAATTTTTTATTGCAATTTTTCTTTCATTTTATTACTTTAAAATTCAAAATTTTATTCATTATATAGTGCAAAATATAAGCAGTTTACCAGGGTAGGTACGGTAATCTCACAATTTAATGAAGTCCAGTTATCAATAACATTTGTGCAAATCTGAAAGTCTTTCGCCCAATCACTTGATTTGAACCATTCAAATATTCATAAGTGTTATGTTCACAAACATCAATGAACATCATTTTGTCATCAGGTCCAGAACCGAAGTCGTCAGTAGTGGCAGTAAATATGTGTTTATTTGTTACCATGGCTTCCGAATACATGTTTTAGCTACCGATTTCTTTATTTCAGTATGCCGTCCGGCGTTATGGCGCTATTATCAGTGCTAAACCAAATCCAGGTGTTATTGACTGATTAGACAAACATCTCCAATCAAAATAGAGATTAATGTCACATGTTTTGTTGAACTATTTTTTCAGAAACCTTTCTTTTACATATTATGTCACTTTTATCCAGTTTTTAAAGCAGCAACAACATTTCAGCGTGTCTCATTTTCTAAGACTATATTTTGCAATAAAATATATTGTTATTGTAACGCTTTATATTTTATTGTTATACGCATGTCTTGATAATATCAGTGCTTTCGCCCGTTCTATAGCTTGCTTCTTCTGCAGGCCCATCCTAGAAACCCAATGTCCCTTTGCAATATATATTGTCATTGTAATGCTCTCTATTCCATCGTTATAGGTATCAATGGTTTAATCGGTTCTTTAGCTTGCTTCTACGGACTCGTCCTAGAGACTCAATGTCCTTTGCAATGTATGTTGGTATTGTAATGCTCTCTATTCCATCGTTATCGGTATCAATGGTTTAACCGGTTCTTTAGCTTGCTTCTACGGACTCCTCTTAGAGACTCAATGCCCTTTACAATGTATGTTGGTATTGTAATGCTCTCTATTCCATCGTTATCGGTATCAATGGTTTAACCGGTTCTTTAGCTTGCTTCTACGGATTCCTCTTAGAGACTCAATGCCCTTTACAATGTATGTTGGTATTGTAATGCTCTTTATTCCATTGTTATAAGTCTGTTCTGTAGTTTGTTTCCAAAGACCAATCCTATACGCAATGCCTTTCCACAGACTCATCCTAAAGACGCAATGCCCCTTTTAATTATTTAATTATTTCCACACAAAGTGAAATCACAGATATATACATAATTTGTTAAATATTTATTATCTCTTTCGAGTGGAGTGTACACACACAACCCCGCTCGCCAGCCTGGGAAGCGCGCCGCCGGCAACAATCAACTTATTGCTTTACGTGTGCTTGGATTCATTTCATTTCTTATGAAATGTCGTCATGCTGTGAGATCTGGGAAATGTTTTGAAAACTTGGAAAATTGCACCCAATTTCTGAGGTTAAATCTCCATGTGATCTATCTCGCTTTAATTGATATTGCAGTAGGAATTCTAGAAGCTAATATTTTATTTGTTTGACAGAAGCCAACATATTGATATATCCCCGATCCTGATTGAAAAACGAAGTATAAATGTTGTTGGGGTTGGTATGTTAAATCGATACAACATTATTACTTATTAACCCTCCAAGCATCTTTTATGAGAACTCTGATTTTCAATCCCACGTATATATAATTTTCCTCATGTTATTATAAGAGATATTTTGTAAAGTACAGACTTGTCTAAAGTTTAACACAATGCTAAAAAAAAGAAGTCAAAGCTCGGTTTACATATACAGTCAAACCTGTCCACAAAAGCCACCCAAGGGAACCAGTAAAAGTGACCTGTATTGACAGGTTGACTTTATATACAGGTTCAAATAATACAAAAAAGAACAATTGGGATACAATTCTACTGGCCTTTACGGACTGGTTGGCTTTATATACAGGTTCAAATATTATAAATAAAGAAAAATTGGGGGTAAAATTCTACCGGCCTTTATAAGCAGGTGACCCTTACATAGAGGTGACCTTTAAGGCAGGTTGGACTGTACATAGATAGTAGCCGGAAAGATGCCGAATGATATATTGCATGGCTGTCGAAAAGCCATCGAAAAATATAGCTAACGAGGGCCAAAGACGAGTTGTCGATTTAATACTAAATCGTTACATTGGTGTTAAACTTTAATAAGGTCTGTATCGTATATAGAATCAACTTATACAATTAGTGCATCGACTTTTACATTGTGCATTTACTTATGTTGTATTAACGTTCAAGAATATAGGATTACTTTTATGCACATGTCATATACCATTTTTTGAATTTAATCATACAATACATTCAAAAAATGGTATGTGACACACATATTGTAGAATAAAGAAAACGTCAAAACCGCAAAAAAGTGCAAGGTCCATTACAGCCAAGAAAACGAAAAAAAAATTAATAAAGGAAAGAGACAAACACACTGATTATAATAGGAGAAACAGACAATTTAGACAAGAACAGGCGTAACCCATATTGTAGCCACTGATTATACATGTAACTGAAAAAAACCACAACAAACACATCCAAGAACGCGACACGAAACAAGCAAAAAAAAAAAGAGTCAAATATAACAGGACAAGAAATGCAAGCACATATTGAACCCACTGATGTAACTGAAAAAACATGTACATCTGGTAAAAATAAACGCGACCAAGAATAAGACATTGACCAAGCAAATGTCAGGGAGAGATCAAGCTGACGAGTGACCAAAAATACTGTAGAGAGATATACACAGTCAAACCTCTCTATAAAGGCCACCCAAGGGAACCAGTTGGCCGTTATGGACAGGTGGCCTTTATATGCAGGTTCAAATAATATGAATAGAGGACAATTGGGATACAATTCTGTTGGCCTTTATAAGCAGCCGGTCCTTATATAGTGCAGTCTTTTAAGGCAAAATCGACTGTAGCTGCAAAAAACTGCGAGATAGGTAATGAGGGGCAGAGACGGGCTGCCAATTCTGCACTAATATACGTTAGCTTACTGTTAAACTTTTGACAGACCTTTACTGTACTACCTTATAGGGAGAATGAAGTGTGTATATACAAAACAAAGGGTAATTTCTTTGTCTCAAGTCAAAATCAAAATTTTAAAATCTATATTTTCACTTAAAATTGAAGAGTTAGTTACGGTACAATTGTCGGTTACAATCATATAAATTTAACTTATTTTATCTTTGAAAATTAAACAGTTGGTTACGGTGCACTTGTCAATCACAAATATATAAATGAAACTTCTTTTTTTTAAATTTTCATCAAAAATTTAAAATATTTTCAAACATGTACGTTTTCATGTTGAGTGTTTATAAACAAATCGTATCTGACTTTATAATTTATGTTAAGTGCTTACTGACAATCATAGACAATACAACATTTGTTTTAGACTCTGTGTATCCTGTAAAAGATGACATTAACTGGTGTTATAAATCTGTTATAGTCAAACAACATTTACCTGTCTGCTTGACCTTTAAATATTAATCATGGAACAGTCCATTTATGTATATGGACACAAGTATTATTTCGTCTGAATCGTGGAAAACATAAATTAACTGTGAATCTTAACACTTCTCAAGAATTTAGTAAATCATGGTATATGAATATATCTCTAATGAAAGGTCAAGCGAACAGGTCAATGTTATTTGTCTATTCAACTTGAAAACATAAATGTCAGTAAAAAATCTATAAAAAAAATAATTGTTTTAATTTATATATTACTTAGATATTTATTTTGATTTTATACTCTCCATCCCTACCTTACAAAAGGATTCTATACATATAGGAATGACCCTGTCCGTCCGTCCGTCCCAGTAGCGTATCATCTCTGTAACTGCCATGTCTATGGATGGATTTGATCAAACATTGGCACCAATTTAAACAGTGTTGCTTGCTAATTGTAGTTGCATAAGTCACCAATTGACAAAACTCGTGCGGGGTATTTGTCAGCTTCATTGACAGATCTAGTTTACCTATAATTCATAAAACCAATTTGTAAACATGTTTCATAAAGCAAATGCGAATAACATTGTTAAACGCAGTTCAATTGCTTGAATTTGGCTAGTATAACTCAGTTAAAAATGCATTCATTTTACAGTGCTCGGGCTGATGAAGATTCTTATAAATTATAATTGCTTGGTAGGTATGGCCCGTAGGTATTCGGTGTTCTAACTGTAAATGTATTAAAGGTTTTTCAAGTTTTGTCAGACCCAACCAGGTTTCGAACCTAAGACTGAACATTCTACTAACTGAGTTACCATAGTGGTACCCTCCAAGATACAGGTAATTAATTGTTCACCTGTCATCCGCCAGTATTTAGAATCACAGAACCGTGTTAAATCTGCACTGCAATTAAAACCAAGAAGAGAAAGGATTTTATCCAAAAAAATGATTTGAGGACACTTAATAGCCTTGTTAGTTTGTGTGTTCACCAGCAATTTATATCAAAAACATAAAACGAGCAGGTTTTTTCCTGACGACTTCCCCCTAACAATTTATTAAATTACCTTATACAAGACTATCGGATTTTAGGATCTTTGATTCCCATCCGGGTTTTTGCCATGCGTGATGCATATCGGGTAATCTTATCAAGGTCAAAGGTTATGGGAGTTATTTTGTATATCGCATCTATCTTTTTCTGTCACTTTAATGTGACGTATTTAACGATAACCGATCCTGCTTAGTTCATTCTTAAATAATGATTTGCCTTATCTAACAACAATTTGCTTCATTAAATCACTGGCAATTATATGATGTATTTAACCTTGTCACGCAACAAAACGCCGTGTGTAGTTTGTACAATGTTTACAAGATTTTGTTGCACTCGTATCAATGTCATCTTTAAAATACTTTTACCTTAAGAATTTAAATTGATTGCCACCCTCATTCCACCCTCGATCAATCTTCTGTTTAAAATCACAAAAAGATTATCAGATTTTAATGACTTAATATAACATAATTTTACTCAGAACAAGACATTATTGTGAAAGTTTTAAATGATATATGCCTGTTTTTTTTGTTTTCCCTGAGTGATAGATTAAAATTCATATAATTTATGTCAATAAATTTTACTGTTCAAATGAAATATTTTTGGTCCCTGGAGTGATAGGTACTATTATTGAAATATTGGGGATGTTACCTTCTTGTCTAAATACACATTATTCGAAATAAATATGTCAGTTTGTCTGGTACATTCCATGCAATTGCTAGAACAACAATAAATTTGTTTGTTAAATATTTACATATTTTTTAAAATCGTTAAATCATTTTTTTTATTTTAGAAATTTTAGTAATTTTGGGGTTTTCAAACATCAATTTATTTCAATAATCGCAAGAATGCACTCTACCTCTCCTTCGTATATTATAATATATGCATTTGAACGCAGAAAGGGGTGTGTGTGTGTGTGTGTGTGTGTGTGTGTGTGTGTGTGATAATGATTGTACTACAAAAATTGTATCACAATTTAAAAAATATTTTACTTATAATACTTTAAATGGTCCATAAAAAACACTTTCTCTCTGAATACCCTCTACTAAATATAATTACATAACAATTTTAAAAATTTTTAAGCTAAAATCTATTTAAAGGTACATAAAATCTAAAGTGAGGTATTGGACAATCCTAGGACCTAGGTCATTGCATTTTCTTATTAAGTGTTCTTTAATATGATATATATATATATAACAGACCTGTTGACAATTTAACACTGATCATGAATTAACGAAAAGGAGTCCTCGATTGCCGAGTGACCGAGATTTGGATAGCTTAGTTAAAAGAGTGTTCACTTCGTATGTGGAAGACCGGGATTTGAAGACCTGTCGGGTCTTACCAAGACTTGAAAATAGGTAGTGACTGTTCTTTCGCCAAGACTGGTCAATTACAAATGAAAGTCACGAGGTACTTCGGAAGAGAATTCAAAATCAATGCCCCTTATGAACCTTCCCTGAGTGCACTGCAATGGTTGAACTTTCTGCCAAGATATAAGTGAAACCTTTTTACTAGGACGTAAAATCCCTATTCAACCAATCACTCAATCAATCAATCAATCAATCAGTCAGTCAGTCAGTCAGTCAATCAATCAACCAATCACTCAATCAATCAATCAATCAATCAATCAATCAATCAATCAATCAGTCATACATTTCTTGTCTCATGTTTTTCATCTACAATCTGCTTTTGATGAAATATCTACTTTCGTTTATTATTTGTACTGTTATTATTGAGGTGGATATAAACGAATTGGCTCCCAGGATTGACTAAAGATAAATCGTGTTCCCTTGATTCCAGTATTGCGTGATAAATTCTACTACAATAATTGAAATAAAGAATTGGAATTAATAATTTACTATTTCGCTATAAATTGGCATTAATCTAAACACGAGTACATTAAACATATCTTTTATGTACGAATTTATACACGTATTTCTGATATTTCTGATCTGTTTTACAGGTTTATGCTTATACTGCTAACAACTCGCAAGTGTATATATACTAGTATTCCTCCCTATCCTTCTCGACCCTTACCGCCACACAAAACCACCGTAACAACACGTAAAACTGTAGGTAGCAATCGCAAATATACTATTATCCTCCCTCCTCTCCCCTACCCTAACCTCCGGTTAATGCACTACGTAAAGTCCAAGTTGTAAATCATAACTTCATATGATATTTCTGTATTCTACATTATATTTGAGTATAATATATTTGAGATCTATGGTCTATGGTCCTTTTGTTCTCAATTTCGATTTTAAATGTGGCAGTCTTAGCTTAGTAGATAGGAGGTACTTACCCTTCCAGGAGCACCCGGCCTCACTTTCCTGGTGGAAGTTCATGTGGTTAACATAATTTGTCAGTTTTTCTAAGTTTTTACTTTGGTTTAGGAAAATTAAAAAAATATATATTGTTCCCTCACACGTTTTGGACAGAACCCTAACACAAAACCAGTATGTAATAAAATCCAAACGTAATGATCCATGCCAAAAGCACACTCCCAAAGCAAAGTAAAGCTTCCAGCAGGAAAGTGAAGCCGTATGCTCCGGAAAGATAAGTAACTCCTGTTTAGCTAGTTACATCCGCCACGTGTGTAATCAAAACTAAGAAAGAAGGGAACAATGAACTATGAGAAGTCAAATATATTCATGATACTTTTGGACACAGAAATATCATACTTATCAACAATATTGTGACGACGGTATAAAGCATTTAAGGACCTGGATACGCCTAGACATGCAATATCCTTGGGTCAACAATATATTTGTAAACCACTTGCTTGATTGTAAAGATAGACACGTAAAAGAAATGTTTTTAGCTGGACAGGACCAATTGAAAACAAGAGCACTATATCTTGATTCATTATACAGTTAGAACCCAACCCAACCCCCACCCCACCCCAACCCCGTCACAAAGAATCAAGACGTTAATACGACAACTTAGTTTATAGAACCATTTATCAAATACGACCGAAAGGGTTATTGTTCCTTAAAAGAAAATGTCGCTACCAAAACACCTTTAACTTTTTGCGTTTTTGTTTTGGACATTCATCGGGCTTACACCACTTGAATTAGTTTTTAACTGAATGTCTCTTTTTTTAAAGTGGAAGCGAAGTTTATTTGTCACGGGCAAATTTCTCCTTTCAAAGAACTCAGCTTTAACCAATGCAGCCAAGAACACCAGGCACCAAACGAACGCAAAATTGATCTCTGACTTAAACACTTTCGACTGGGGATATTAACTTGATGTACTCGTATTCAGAGGTGTAATGAATGCACTCAGGACTGGCCCAATCAAACACAAACATACCCGTTCATGACCAAATCACATTACCAACATCAAAACAAAACTTTTGAAAAATTGGCAATTTGAGTTTAACACTTGTACTTCCACCATGGAAGTGAGGCCGGGTGCTTCAGAAGGATAACTACCCTCTGTTTAGATAGCCACACCGCCACGTGTGAAAAACCAATCGAGAATAAAAGGAACTATTGGCGGCAAATATATCCATGGTAATTTTATATACAGATATCTTAAACTAATCAACGATAGTGTGGTGACAGCACATAAAGTGTTTGTTTCATAACCAGTGATCCCCAAATTCACATTAAAACAACATGGCATCAAATATGCATATGCGTGTACATATATGCATATTATTTACAAGGTATTGGAGACAATGTTTGATGCCGTGGGCAAATTTCTCTTTTTAATCAACTGTTTAATTGCATTTTACTATTGATTTATATGTGTTCAGTGATGATAGAATCGATCAAATTGACAATAACATTTAAATGCTATATATAATGAATAACTTCAAGTTGATTTTAATATGAAATGTTATTGACATAATCCAGATATAAGTACATACCTGCCGAAAGTTAAACATAAATGAAAAGGACTTGATATTTGGCTGTGGAGTTGTTACGTATGACAAAAAAATATTGCCGAGAGATAGATACCAATAGGAGATGCCGAGATATAGCTAACGAGGGACCGAGGCAAGTTGACACTTGTTCGTTCAGTTTCAGTGTTAAACTTTCGACACGTCTGTACTGTACTTTCAAATTAAGTAATATAAGCCTTTTTAATGAGATAAAATTGTCAGACTTGTAGATAATATACATCCGAATTTACTTTTGATCAATACATTAATGAAAGTTATATCAACGGTATTACATGTTGTTGGTCTTTCCTGTTTGATTATCACCGGAAATGAACTGCGTGTGCAACAGTATCGCAGTGAATAAACTCTGACGTCATCGACCTGCAGGAAGAAGTTATGTCGTGCCAATATCATTTCCAAACTGTAGATTACTTTTAATAAAATCTATGTTTGAACTGATAAACTATTGTTTGGAACACGTATTGAAGAATTTAATAATTATCCCAATTTAGAAACTATTTGTCAGATGATGATAATTATATTATTTGAAACCAGCATGAGTTTATGGATGGAATTTGAACTTAGTCTTTTCTACATTTCAAAGTCAAACTGCAGATGTTGTCTGAGGTATTCTGGCCCCGGGTCAGCTGTACTATCTCTAAAATATTGCCTATTTTCCAGAGTGCAATATTTTGTATTAATCGTTCTGTGATTTCTCCCTTCAACATTATAATGTGGTCCAAAGCTACAAAGTGTTACCCAAAGTTTGTGAGAAACAATTATTTCCATTGAACATGGAAACCTATCAGTTAACGTTTGCCCATAAAAGTGACGTTATTCCGGGAATTCAGGACGTAAAAGGATTTCCAAAACGTCCCGCACAAACGTTAAAGGTTGTTGAACACGTAGTATAGCGTCAAACGTATTGTCAACTTGCAAAGCCAGTGGACATTTTGTTGCTGGTTGTGTCTTGAATATGTCATAATAACATAATAAACCAACTAGATGAAGATCACCAATCAAATGGCTTTTCAGGTTCTTTCATAACATCCTTATTTGATCACCATCAAATATATCCGGGCAAGTCTGGATACATGCATCATACTTCTTATATTAAACTAATAGATTTGAGAACAAGAACAGGAGGAAGAAAAAAAAATTTTTTGGAAAGTATGCAGACGGGGTAATATATATCAACTTAAAACAACGCGATATAATCGGCAAACACATGAAGTGTTATATGCATTCTTTTCTAGACAATTGACAATAAATGGGTGATGTAAAGTTTATGTCAAACACTGAATGAAATACTACATAATAATGTATATCTGAGCCTTTTACCAAAATTCTGTGCTATGGGGAGCGTATTAAATGCCCCATCTGTAAAGTTTGTTTATTTGTAATGTGTTGTAGCGTTTTAGTTGACAAACATTACTTTAATAATTTAGTGAATTAGGATCACTTACTAGAAGGTACTTTTTGTGATTTGCATAAATGTTCAATGGTAATCAACTTCCAGGAAAATGAGTACACTTACTCGGGTTTATGATATGCGCATTTTCTTTCATTGATTGTGTTTTGCACCTGGATTCGTAAAATAGTGCTTCATACTTTTGGAGAATTACACTGAACATAAAATGTTTGGATGGACGGCGGAAATTTAAATTTAATATTCCTTTTTTCGAGTAAGTTGGGTTGAGTAATGGTGTTTAACGTCCCAGTCAAGAATATTTCACTTGTATCGAGACGTCGCCAGTTATAGCTGAAGGTGCAGTAGGTTTGCCTGTGCGTTGCGCTGATGGCATTATACAGCAGGTTTCTTTATCGTGCAATGCCTACCGTGACACGGGATCTCGTTTATTTTAAGTTCCCATAACCATGACTTTCATTTCGTAATGCCGAGTGCTTGATGAAAGAATAGTCATTCCCCAGTTTCAAGTCTTGGGTCAGACCTGGTCGAGGTTCGAACCTCCCGAGCGAGCACTCTACCAACTGAGCTCTTCTTCGAAAGGCGGGGATAAAACCAGAAAATAAGGAGAAAAATTGCGAGATAGATAAATCATATATACTTACATGTGAATTATAGGAAAGTATGCAGACAGAGTAATAAACTTCGACATGAAACAACAAGATATAGATCAGCAAACACGTGAAGTGTAACATGCGTTCTTTTCTAGACAATTGACATTAAATGAATATTGAAATGTAAAGCCGTCAAAGAATGAATTACAACATCAGTGGAACCAGAAAATATTGAAAAATCTGGACTGGGCTTTGGACTCTGGACTTGAACATAGAATTGGACTATATTGATATTGAAATGTAAAACCGTCAAAAAATGAATTACAACATCTGTGAAACCAGAAGATATTGAAAAATCTTGACTGGGCTTTGAACTCTGGACTTGAACATAGAATTGGACTATAAATCTTTAAAATGTTTTCGATATAACCCAATAATGTCATCCAAACGTCCAATACAAGAGTAGATCAGAGAGTTTGCCGACGGTTATGATTATGTTCGGGAACATTAATTTCCTTTACCATCGAGCATGCTTTGATATAATTTAAATAATCATATCTTGGTTGGAACGCAAGACTTCATATACAACACAGCTCCAACTATACTGCCAGAGTCCAATTCCAGTATCTGTGCAAAGATCCTTTCCCATCCACGCTTTATATTTTGCCAGCGAAGCAACGCAATTAGCAAAAGCATGACATGCAGTGTGTATAAAAATACCTCATATCTAGCTGAAGATCTTTTGAGAAATGTTGTTAACGCCGTTATAATATATCGATATGTGGTAAATGACCGACAGTTTCTGTAAATAACAAGGACGTGTGTTTCTTTACTGTAAAATGTCTGTTGAAATAACAGAATGGCACGAAACACCTGTCTTAGAGAAGTCTATCACCACTAGACCTACTGCTGACTGTGTATATCAAGTTTGTATATCGATGATACTTTTCTTGTATTTTTTTCTATTTTCTGAGTTTTTTTGCAGACATATTTTTTATTTTATTTCCAAAATATTTCATGTCAGTTTATTAAAGTTACCATGTTTGAATACCCGATTTTGCATTGACACTTTGGCGAGACTTCCATTTGAACCCCCTACCGATTGACTTCTCAATAAATTCTTTTTGAAATTATTTTTTCACAAAAATGTTAAAACGTATTGGTTTCGTCATTTTTGGACTTTTTCGTTAAGTTTTCAAATAGAAGTCTTTCCGACATTTGAAGTCATTTATTATTTAACCTTACACCATGATATGATATTCATTTCAAGACATTTGAATTGAAAAGAAACCCTCCAAAATAAATATCAATTTGTCTCACTTTCCTGGTCGAGGTTCACGTGTTTACCTACATTTGCCAGTTTCCATAGTTTTTATTTATGATTTGAACATGGACCTATTTTTGTTTTAGTTATCTATATGTAAGGAACATGGAAACTAACAATGTGACGCCAAATATATCAAGAGTAATGTTGGAAATAGAGACATCAAGTTGTCAACAGTATTGTAATGACGGCTATAAACTTGGGTCATATAAAAAAAAAAGATTCCAATAATTTTCAGTCAACAATCAAAAACATGTCTGAATCACAATCCAGAAGCAAAGTAAAAACTTTGGAACTGACAAGTCAGGTTAGACAGGGGAACTTCCACCAGGAAATTGAAACCGGGTGCTACGGAAGGGTAAGCACCTTCTGTTTAGCTAGCTACATCCGTAACGCGTGTAATAAAAATTGTGTGAAAAGAACATAGAACTATGGGACGTCAAATATATCCAGGACAATCCTGGACACAGATACATCAAACTTTTAAATAATTCTGTGATGACGGCTATAAACTTGGGCCATGATAAGCCTAGAATTCCAATACTAGTATTCTTGTGTCAACAATTCATATGTAATCAGGTTGCGTCTTTCAATGTATTCTGTATAATAGATAATTAAGTGGGTGTTTGTAAAAGTATACTAGACACAAGACACATGTACAAGAAACAAGAAACCTGTATTGCTGACTCAAAACTTTAAACAAATGATAATACATGTCCAAATAAGAAAGAAATTATATTTTGGTTCAAATATGACCAGAAGACAAATAGTAAAAGTGATCAACATTTTACAAGTATGAAATCATTTTAGCGAAAAATTTGTTTGTGTCGTTTCTGGTATCTCTGTGTCTTTGTCGCGTATCTTGTTTTCTGCACTCTCTGTTCCTCACACCCTTATTAACCTAGATTATGTTTATCAAATTAATTTGACTTTTAACTCTGAAACGTCATAAGGAAAAGATTACTTAATTGTGTAAGAACCATTTGGTTACCGAGATGCTTCGGTATATGGAAAACACAGAAAAACTCGACAAAAAAGAGTTTTATGTCCGTCCTAATATCAGTGGTTTCAATATATTTCTATCATTTTCAACATTTAACTTTTTGTGACGTATTCTTCTTTTCAATGTACAGCTAACCGCCGAAACTTTGCCATCAGACAGATTTTGGCATTGGTGTTTAACCAATATAGGAAAACATAGAGAACTCATTTTTGGGACTTCAAATACTTTTCAAGACTTCAAATTACTTTTGCGATAAGGCAGGTGGCTAAGTTAACAAGGGGCATTGAAACAACTTTCACTGTTCATGTTATAAAGTGACATCTCGCTGTATATTTCACATGTGTAGCTAGATTACATCACTTAAAACAGCAGATTCACAAATCTACTTCATAAAAATATAACATGACGTAAAATACACAAATAAAACGTCTTACTTTCAAAAGTAATGCAATGAGAATTTTATTTAAATTTATTTATATACTACCAGCATAAGTAGATTGGTTCTTAATCTGCCACAGAGTTATATCTGCTTAGTGTATTAATTAATTTTAAACCATTCTTTTGTCAATGTTATCTGACTAAGCTCACTGTTTCTTGTTTAAACGATAATTAAACTGCTTTCTGTATAGCAAATTAAGTTGATTCTAACTCTCTCTGAAACATCGCAGGGAATAAACTATTTTGTTTTGTACAGCAAATTAATTTGACTGTAACTAAGTTTGAAATATCACATGGAAAGAACTATTTAGTTTTGTAGGAAGTAAAATAATGTTGTCCTCACTAATTGATTGGTTAAACCAGCACGTCAACTTACATCACAACAAAAGCGTGTGTAATTTATTTTCCTAAATCCATATGCATCCGCATGCAATTGTTTAGGGCATGCAACACTTGGATACAAATAAGGTCGTATTACTTTTTAAGGATATTTTCTTGGTATCTCTGTCTATAAAGTCAGTTACTAATTTGTTCTTCTACCAAACACATCAGCTAAGCAGGAGGTGCTGACCCTTCCGTAGCACATAGTCTCACTTCCTTGGTTTGGTTGAACTTTGCGTGTTTAACTAAAGTGTTTCTATTGATTTAGGGATTATGTTTTGGACATAAACTGGCATGCTTGTTTTAAGCAATAAAGATAACATGCTTAGTTTATTTTTAAAGATTTCATGTTTAAACCAAGATATATGTTGAAAAAATCTGTTTTCTTGGTAACAAGATACAGGAAACATTCTGGACACATATCTGCAAATTAAATGAAAACAAATAGCGATTTCTTCTGTGCTAAGTATTGATTTTTACCGAATCTCGTGTTAAATCTTTTTTAAAAAATAAAACAAATGACAATGTTGCTTGAGGCAAGGAAATCTTACTTACGTTATACATTACATTTCAAACAAGCAAAATGTTGAAGGTAGTATTTATCTATAGATTTGTATTTTCTCTCTGCTCTTTTAAAACTTTAAATAAGCTGGCATTGTGTGCATAGTGCAATATGCAAAACATTTCCAATTCCTTCGATTCTTTACATTTATACTATGATACTTTACACAGGATTAAGAATTGATTTAACATTGATTCAAAATTGCATTGTCAAATACTGTATAGTTGCTTTTATTCACTGAGGATTTAATTTCGCTATATTCATGGTTTGACTTCATAACGCGAAATTAAATTCAATGTGAATATTTTCATGTGGTATTCATTAAACGTACAATGAGATAATTCGTACAGAAAATTGTTAACATTGGCTACTGAACAGCAAAATTTTATAACCGTTAATAAAATCCAGTGTCTGAACCGCGAAATTTTTCCCCGCAGAATTAAACAACTATACAGTATCGGGTTTAAAACCAATCTTGTCTCACAAAATTTGTATATAAAATAGCAACTATGTTTTCTAGATTCTGGTCAATAGTGTCATATACCATTTTTTTAATTTAATCATAAAATACATTCAAAAAATGGTATTGTATTATACCATTTTTGAATGTATTTTATGATTAAATTCAAAAAATGGTATATGACAATAGTGATATAGTGTTACATTATTTATTCATTCTATTTCAACCGGATTTATGAAATTTAAGCAATGCTAATCTTTTTTTCATAATTTATAATTATCGTTACAGATTTTAGTCCAGCAAATTCCATGATTTCCCTTTTGATCTTTTCAATTCCCTTGTTCAGGAACTAAGTTCCGCAAGCTGCTTTCAAATGAGATATTGATATGTTTACTGGTACTAAGTTACCAATACACGATTCTTATTATTTATTTCGAGCTTCTTCCAAAAAATATATAGTCCGTTCTACCAACATCTACAAAGAATCAAATCATTAAAAAAGCAAAGTCTGCATTCAAAAGTGACAGATATGCTTCACATATCAACACACCAAGAACGGACTTATCTGCTTCTTGCAAAAATTATTTTGATAGCGTGGATACGGCACATTTATCTGCATTTAGGAATTAACGTTTACAGATCATGCTGTGTGTGATAGTTTTGTTTTGTATTGTCTGACGTTCTTGTGAGATTAGAAACTCGATTGATGTAAGTCATCCTTATTCAAGAGCATATTTGTTTGCATGCGTATTGTTTGATCTTACAAGATAGGATTGGCATTTAGAACTCTTTAATTGATTACAAAGTACCTGACAATTATAGCCAAAAACCAATTAGAAACACACCATAACAAGTCAGAAATTTGTAAATGAAATACAATTAAAAATGTATTGACTTCTGATTATGGAACTAGCGTTCATATGATTTGATAATTGCCTGCAACATAGCTTTTTATTCCTCTAATTACAACCGTCGTCAGCAGCTTCATAGATTTATATAGAGAACAATGGCAAATTAGTTGACCATGAATAATATTTTCCTTCCACCGGTTATATTGAGTAACAAAAAATATCTTCTATGGCAATCTGAAATTCTGTGAATAATAATGTTCTTATATACAGTAGCGACATCTTTCTATATAGAATAATAGTACGTGTGCCACCTTCATGAAAGGAACAATTTGTACAAAATATTGCTTGATTTAAGTCAATTATGTAGTTAGCAGACATACACAATGTATCGGTAAATTACATAAAATAACGAATAAAAATATAAATAACAATTATTCTGTATATTCATACATAATTGACCTGTCCACTTGACCTTTCACTTAAATATTCATATACAGTGGTACATCCCAAGTTAAGTTGTGTTAAAATTTGGCAGTTAAAACATAAACTATGCATGTATCCTATCAAGTAGATGAAATTAACACCTATTTTTATATATACATAAATGTACTGGTCCATTAAAATATTTAAACTAAAGGTCAAATGGACAAGTCAAGAAGGTGTTTGTCTATACCAGATATTGATTTTATACATTCTTGTGTTATGAACTTAATCAAAAATAAACATACCAATCTGATATGTCCAAATCACAATCCCCAAGCAAAGGAAAAACTTTCAAACGAACAAATTAAGTGAAACACGTATACATTCACCGGGGAAATGAGGCTGGGTGCAGCGAAAGGATAAGTAACTCATATTTAGCTAGCTACACCTGCCACTTGTGAAATCAAAATTAAACCATTGAACTATAGGACGTCAAATCTATCCAGGGTAATTTTGTATACAGAGACATCATACTTATCAATAGTATTGTGGTAATATCTATAAAACCTTTTGAGGGTTTTGATTAGCATAGGCTTTCAACATCCTTGCATCAAAAAATATTTATAAGCAGCTTGCCCCGCAGTGGAAACAAACTCCAGCATTACATATTAATTGTGACACCATAAGCAGAAGTAGGTATGTTCCTGCATAGAAAAGGAAAGAAACAAAAGAAACGCGTTTGTCATACAGCTTTAAATGTAGCCTTTTATTTGCGTCATATTTGAGGAACAAGTCGAAATATGCATGGCATCTAAATAAAGATGGTTTTCTGGTTTGTATTCTTGTTTATATGTCTGTACATCAAAGAATGGGACAAAAATAACAAAACATGTGTAGTTCATATTTCATATAATTTTAGAAAAAGTATTTCATTTTTGCTGTTGATTCCATTCTGTGATTAACAATGAGAATCTTCTTTTTAACTTAAACAACCAAGCAAAATATACTTGCATATCCCTATTGTCTTCAGAAAAAATGGCGGGAGTTGGTGATTCGTAGGATGCATGAATAATATGTATCTAAATGCCACCATAAGGGACTGTGTGAGACAGAGCAATGAAATGGTTACACAAAAGTGGTGTTGCTCAGTAGAATATATGTGATTTAATAATTTAGATGAATGTGCAGTCGGGCACTGCAATGCAATTAATAACAGTTGTTACGTAACGATGGAATTAAATCTTGACGATAAAAATGTTTAATGTATGTATTTAGTAATACCTGTTTTAACTAAAGCGTTTGTATCATAGATGTAGAAACCTAAACAAAAGCAAATACAGTCAAACCTATTAATAAAGGCCAGCCAAGGGAACAAGTAAAAGTGGCCTTTATGAGCAGGTGACCTTTATATACATGTTCAAGTAATATGAATAACGAACAATTGGGATACAATTCTACTGACCTTTATAAGCAGGTGTGCCTTATATAAATATGGTCTTTAAGACAAGCTGGACTGTACTAAAAAAAGAGACAAAAGCCTTTTATTTTTAATCGTATAAAATTTGCAGTACGTTTTCAAACTGATATATTTTTATTATTTTTAAAAAAACAACAGTAATAACAATAGACATATAACAATATCATATATTTTCTTAAATGTTTATTGATTGTTACTCTTATGATTGTGGTGATTCATGGATACCCGGGTCCATTTCTATCAACCCTGGCTACATCACAAAATTTGCTGACCCATGTTGTTACTCGTATGATTTTGGTGATTCATGGATACCCGGGTCCATTTCTATCAACCCTGGCTGCATCACAAAATTTTCTGACCCAGGTTGTTACTCGTATGATTTTGGTGATTCATGGATACCCGGGTCCATTTATATCAACCCTGGCTTCATCACAAAATTTGCTGACCCAGGTTGTTACTCGTATGATTTTGGTGATTCATGGATACCCAGGTCCATTTCTATCAACCCTGGCTGCATCACAAAATTTTCTGACCCAGGTTGTTACTCGTATGATTTTGGTGATTCATGGATACCCAGGTCCATTTCTATCAACCCTGGCTGCATCACGAAATTTTCTGACCCAGGTTGTTACTCATATGATTTTGGTGATTCATATATCGTAGGAAGACAAACGTTACATAATCTGTTTATAAGTTTTATAAGATTACTGTTGTGTCAAAAGGTATTTAAATTTACCCATCCTTTTACGCCACTTCACACAGACAGTGAAATAGATTGCTTTTAATACAGTACAGACCTGTTGGAAGTTAAAAATGAGCTGACAAGTTGGCTGTGAACCGGAGCTTCATTCTGTCTTTTGTTAGCTCGGCAGCTGTCCATATCTCGGCACCGCCACGGCAACAAGCTTGGCCACTCGATAACCGGGCTTCAAAGTCTTATTAAGTCTTATTATTCAGTGTTAAACATTCGACAGGTCTGTACTATAGTTTCCTAATGTTCAGTACTTGATCAATCAATTTCACGATACAGTCGAAAGACATGTATGACTCCAAATGGCTCCAGAACATTAGCAAAGCTAAAACACATTTTTCTTACGCTGTATTATTGTACATCATAACAAAGTAAATCCAATATATTTTATATGTGTGTTTCATTATTCACTGTCACATGATAATTGTCTAAAGGAGATTCCTTTTATGCCTGCAATCACAAAGTTATTTACAACTCTAGACATGTAGATAGAATGGTTCCAAGTATCAGTTAAGAAAGAAATAGTTTTCTTATGTTTTATTTTTGTTTAATAAAATAGAGAATGACTCCAAACAAAAGTTATGAAGCGGTTTGTCTTATCTTCATGTTGGACCGTCTCTGTTACTTTTGGCGTTGTGGTAAGAACATGGATTGGTATATAAGTTTTAATTTCTTAAAATCATTTGACAACAAAACATACTTCAGCCAAATTGAACATATTTTACTTTAGGACCTAAATCTATCTCTGGCATATAAAAACTTACTAGTATTTTGATTATGGTCTTAAACGTATCCCTTTTCCTCTAACCAAATTAACTCTAGACATTTGTAAAGAGAATAATTTAAAACATAAGTTGTTGTCCGGAAATCGTTGCGAATCGGTCATATCAAAGAAAACTTAATTTTGATTTCACAGGTGACGGGTGTGTCCAGTAGAGCACACGGCCTCACTTCCATGTTTGAAGTTCACATAAACTCATCACTATCGATGAACCAGAAATGAAAACCGAAAGTTAAAAGATAAGCCTTAAACTACTAAACCTCATCTAACCCTCACATTAGGTTCCTAGCTTACCTAACCTAATTGTTTGAAATGATAACCCTGCGTATTTCCAACATCATTTTTTACATCTGGAGAGTGAAGTGGAATAATTGTGTATAACGCCCTACTTAATGTTCTTTCACTAATATCGAGGCGTCAGTCATAGATGGTAGAGAAAACTGGAGTTCCCAGAAAAAACAATCCTTCTGCAAGCGAACTCACAAACTTTCTCACACTAGGATCTGCCCGAGTTGTATTCGAACCTAAGCGGTAAGGGGCAGTGTGATCCGTAAGCGCGAGTTTTAGACCATTTGGCAACCGAGGACCCTTAACACTCGTAAAGGAGAGCGTTAGTCACTATCAAGTGCCCGGATATTAATCGATCATCATCAACACCAATATGATTTTTCACTGTTAAATTGCAATATTTACCAGGACACATTCTCACGGATTTTTAAAACGTCTTTATCTGTTTTTGCTTAATCATGTTTTACAACAAATCAATACTTTATGTTTGTGAATATAAGGGGCCCTGCTGATTATTTGTGAATGTAAGGGGCCCTGCTGATCAAGATCTGTGGACATGTGTGCTGTAATTGTTTGATACAGTAATATACGTGCTATCGTCAAAGAAATGATGAACTAAACATCCTTTTGATGTCTGTTTTTGAATTTTATCTATTTTTAATAAACTTAAGGTATTAAGTATAAATGTTAATGCTTCCCCATACCTTAAAGACTAAGCTTTTGTGAGAATGACTTGTAATTATGACAGACGACCCATCCCTATTACATATCCCACAATGCACACATGTTCCTGTTATTGTGATTGGTTTCCGGATATAATTTGTACCACGCAGATTCAAGCACAAAGATCACGGGTACTTAATGTGTACAAATGTGACAAGGAGGATAAACCTCAGAGCGGTGAACCATTACTCTAACCCTCCTAGCACGGGGTATAATTTGTCTATCTCAGTGTAACGTATCGGCTAGATATCATGTTTCATCTCTTGTAGTTTGATACCCACAAAAACCATTGACAAGGGGTAGCCCATATATTCAATTTCAGAAGTGTCGTGTCGTGGTACAGAGTAAATTGAGTCGTGTTCTCATTTTGTAGAATTAAAGATAAACAACGGTGTTGTTTTTAAAATGCTAAAATGACTTCCAATTTTATCCAAAGATTGCTGATTAAAACAACAATTTCATTTTTAAAAGAAAATAACCATTTTTCCTTGCTCAAGTGTGCTGCATCATTTTGTTATGTTTGTGGTGGTTTTATAGTGCTGAATAGAACTCTACATTTCTTACAAAGCCAGTTTGGAAAGAACAAATTTCCTGCTCTACCATTTTGTAAAGATTTGTGGTGGCTATATCTATAGTCTACAAATTATTGAAAAACATACGTGGATTCAACTGTACCATTGTCTCCTTCCCAGTCCGAAGTAGGAAGGCTACATTTGAAGTTATGTGATAGCCAATGTCTCCTTCCAAGTCCGAAGTAGGAAGGCTACATCTGAAGTTATGTGATAGTCATTGTCTCTTTCCCAGTCCGAAGTAGGTAGGCTACATTTGAAGTCTCTTTCCCAGTCCGAAGTAGGAAGGCTACATTTGAAGTTATGTGATAGCCATTGCCTCCTTCCCAGTCCGAAGTAGGAAGGCTACATTTGAAGTTATGTGATAGCGATTGTCTCCTTCCCAGTCCGAAGTAGGAAGGCTACATTTGAAGTTATGTGATAGCCATTGTCTCCTTCCCAGTCCGAAGTAGGAAGGCTACATTTGAAGTTATGTGATACACTTGGTTAGTTTTTTGTTGTCAACTTTTTATACAATGCAGCAAAGTCCCTTCTTCTGCTGTTTATGACTATCTTTCTTCAATGTTAATACGCTACAGTAAAACTAGTTCCCATTACGGGAACTTTATATAACAAACCTATAGTAAGTTTTTGACTCAGAGATATCGTAAGCCTAGTATTACAAAGACACATAAACAGTTTTAAACCCGTCATTACCATGTTAAGTACGAGTAAGGTGTCTCTGTTTTTAAAATTATCGTGGATATTTTGACGATATTTTTTATTTCACTCGTGGCGATTGATGATAGTTAGACAGAAGGTGCTTACCTTTCCGGAGCACACGGACTCACTCTCCTGGTAGAAGTTTACGTATTTTAATTTTATTCACAAGTTTTCAAAGTTTTTACTTTGCGTTTTGTATTGCAGTTTGGACATCAGTATGTTTGTGGTTAATTATCCAACCCTTATCTCTCTAAAATTATTTTTAACAGATATGTCCCCCTGTACTTTTGGGGACCTCCTATATATCATGAATCTCTTCAATCTAACTGTAATTACAAAATAAAACTGGTTAAACACGACACAAGCCGTAAACAGATATATCACCGACATATAATCATGATTGAGGACAGCAGTGTATGTACCCGTTTTGTACGGCGTCAGGGTTAAACCAGCCAATTTGGAAGACATACCAATGAACAATATTTCTTAAATAATACCTTGTTATAATACGGTGTTTCATTGGGGACGTCAATTCGACGGAGCGGGAACGCAAGTCTGTTGGGGACGTAAATGCGATGGAGCGGGAACGAAACTGTTGGGACATAAATGCAATGGAGTGGGAACGCAAATCCGTTGGGATGCAAATGCAACGGGCGCGGACGCAAATTTGTTGCGGATGTAAATGCGATGAGGCGGGAACGCAATTCCGTTTGGGGGACATAAATTAATGCGAAGGGGTGCAAACGCAAATCCGTTTGCGATGTAAATGCGATGAAGCGGGAACGCAAATCCGTTTGGGATGTAAATGCGATGAAGCAGGAACGCAAATCCGTTTGGAATGTAAATGCGCTAGGGCGAGAATGCAAATCTGTTAGGGATGTAAATGCGATGAAGCTGGAACGTAAATTTCATAAATTAGAAAAGCAAAAAAATTGGATTTTTCTGGGGTTTTTTAATCTCATTTTCTGTCCACGGTGACTTCCTTTGAGATTAAGTTCCTCTGCATTTTGGTCATACGACAGAAGGAGATTATATTCGATTTTGACCTCAATAGTGCACCATACCTTTAAAGACATTCTTGATTAATCTGTTTCGAACATGATTAATTTAGGTATTTCGTGTAAGGTTTCAGAAGATTGATCAAGGAGTCATTTATGGAGTGTTTTTTCCTAATTTTTTCGCGCTTGTCACATACAATCGGTTAAGCTAAAATAGCATAATGATTAAATAATTATTAATCTTTCTAGAGTAGCTGAAACTATTTCCGTGTTGTGAAGATTTTGACTTGTAAGCATATTTAAAACATGGATTCATTAGATAGACAGTCATGTTATAAACTTTGAATTTTCTTAATTACAAATTAAATACAAATACACCAAAGCATTTGTAACTTTAACATACCACAAGAAAACAGAACCTTTCAGAAATGAAGGTGTTCTGAAATGATAACAGTTTTTTTTAATTTGAAAGCAATAATTTAGTAAATGAATGCATTGTATTTGAAGTATTATTTGGTATTATATAGAATAACTGTTCTTTCGCCAAGCACTCGGCTTTTAGAAGACCTTAAATAACCTACGTCCCGTGCCACGACAGACGTGGTATGTTAAAAACCCCTTCCCGCACATTGTCCTGAACAAATTGCAAAGGTCAAAATATCTGCCACTTCACCTATAACTGGTGACGTATCGATATAATTGAAATAATCTTGACTGGGACGTAAACACACATTCAATCAATCAATTATTTTCGTTCTATTGATTGAAAATGTGCATTCGAATGGATACATCGGTAGCGGATTCTATTCGTGTCGATTCCCAATGAATAGAACGTAAATGAGAACCAATAGTTATAATTTAATTTTGTTAAGTTTAAATCAAATAACAATCACTGATTATTTTTACTTTTTACTGTGCAATAAGTTCAAATCGAACTGTGCTTATGTTACGTCAGACAGGCTTGAATATAACGTCATTAACTTCATTGATAAATGAATTGAACAGAATTATCCAATCAAAACAGTAGATATTCACAAAATTTAATTTTATCTTTTTAAATATTTCCCTTGTGAGATGGTAAAATAAGAAAATGGTGATAATTTTACCCTCGACGATTGCTAATTTTTAAATAATTTTCACATTCTGAAGAAATAAAAAACTCAGATCGAACAAATAACATTTTTGTTTAACTGTTTTAAAAACCAATGTTTTCTTTTATACGTGAAAACATCCCGTTCTGTTGAAATTTAAACTTACAATATAGACCTGTCGAAAGTTTAACACCCATGCAAATAACGAATTAAAGCAAGCCGAATTGACAGGACATTTCGGTTCTTTGTTGTTAGCTATATATCGGCAGTTGATGTCTATCTCTCGGCAGCATTTCGGCCGCTAGCTATCCATACCTCGCCCGTTCGGCAACCGAATTTAGACTCCTTTTCTTTAGCTCAATGTTAAACTTCCGACAGGTCTGTACTGTGATTGCCGATTTTAAGATATCATCAGAATTAAATTAATAAGTACACAAGAAACGCATTTAAACACAAAGTTTATGAAAACAGTAAAGTACTTGAACGAAAATTCGTGAAGGCCGTCAGATAACTGGCGATAATTTGAGATATGGCGGTACAAACAGTGATAACCCCGCGCGGTGTTGGGTACACGAACCCATTAACTGTTATTGTCCCACGAACGCTACTTCTTGTGTTTCTATTCCCGGGTAAGGACAAATAAATTTAACGATTAAATCAACAAATATGACAACTATGGCAGAAATAAATCATTTCTACACCTGTATAATTTAACCCTAGTTGAGAATTAAAATTACATTGATAAAAATCTCTCTTTTATTGTTCCGAACTTTTCTACTTTCATGCTGTCAAATATATATATATATATATATATATATATATATATATCTACAAGTTGGTGCACTCGTGTACAATATATATTTGTATTTATGCAGTTAAACCTGCCTTAAATGCCACCTCTATATAAGGGTCACCTGTTTATAAAGGCACGTAGAAATGTATCCAGATTTATCTTTATTCATATTATTGGAACCTAAATATAAAGGTCACCTGCCCATAAAGGCAATTTTACTGGTTGCCTTGGGTGACCTTTTTAGACAGGTTTGACTGTATACATGAATCCATGTATCAATGACAAGCGAATTACAATTCTGTCGACAAATTCATTAATTGAATTAATGATGTTTTACGTCCCAGTTTATATCGAGACGACGGCAATGTGCTGGGAAAATTGCTTGCCGTCAGGGCATCGGTTTCTTAAGTCTCTTCTGTAGGACCCCGTGACTTTCATTTCTTCTTAATGTCGAGTGTTTGGTGACAGAACAATCACTACTTATTTTCACGTATCGTTCAGATCCGGCCGGGTTTCCAACCCCGAACTCCCGCACACGAAGCGAGAACGCTGCAACTGACCTACCGTATCAGTTCTATTAACTCTTAGGAAAATTGTTTTCAGCAGAATTTTTGTTATGTGATGCATTTTTATAATTTTAAAGAATTAATTTGTAACATTAGTTTGCCCGTGTCTTTACAAATAAAGCATCGAAAAAATCTCCACTCAACCCCCACAGCACTCGCCCAAACTTTTGTGACTAACAATGGCCAGTGGATGGGAAGATGTAATACAATTTAAATTATCTAGTGTCTTGAAAAGGGCTTTTTAAAGCCGAAATATTGACTATGAGCCAGTTTTATAATATCGTTTTTAACTTATTCGGAAATGAAGTGCAACATGTAAAAGAATGATCCAATTTCCTTTTATTCCTACTTCTGTTGCAAGTTCATATGCATATTTTGCCATGCCATATTGCCCGCTCTTAAAAACCCAAGTCAAAACGATGAATAAAAGATAACAACTTGTCGTTGGATAAACGTGTTCATACTTTTATTTCACAGAACAGTTAATGTTTTTCTGACAAAAATCAAAGCCTAACATAAAGCCATTTCAAACCGATTTCGAGCTTTAACTCACAGCGGGGCACTGCAGTTAAAAATTGATCAAATAGTAATTTTATTTGTCACTTCTATTTACAAAATAATTGACCTCAATTTTGCCATATTTATCCACAGTTAAACTGTTAAAACAAATAACGTAATCTGAATTATATCATTTACAAAATTTGAGGTCATGTCACCTGTCAGTTCGGAACCCATTATCTTATCAGGACTCCCTTGGACATCATCGTGTCATTCTTCCGTTTATCAACATCACGTGAAAATACTTGCTGTCATAATTACTAAATTTTACACCTGATAAAGCATGCGCGCCTGATATCAAAGCTCACCAAATCCGAGATATTGAAATATTGTTCTTACCAGATACTACTGCGGGAGCTCAGTTGGTAAAGTACTTGCTCCGTATGTGAGAGGTCGTGGCTTCGGACCAAGGCTGAGTCTGACCAAAACTTGAAAATAAGTAGCGACTGGTTTTTTTTATCGCAAAAGAAATCGGTATTTTGAGATGAAAGTCACGGCCCCTTAGATGCGATCTTAAAATTCAAACCTCATTCAATCTATCTAGCCGGATACTTAAACAGTTAACCAATTTGGAGACCCAAATATTTGAGCATCGTATCGAATGCGCATTTGACGGTAGGCTACATTTTCTCAAAAGAATGCATGTAAATGCAACATAAGCCAGAACACTATCCAGATATCTTTGAATGTTTCGTTTTAGGTATTAAAAAATTAATACAACGAATACAAGCTGCTTATAGATAAATTGTAGACTCGTGGGTATTGCAAGCCTAGGCTTATCGAGACCTTCAAAAAAGTTTAATGGCCGTCATTACAATATGTTTTATAAGTATGCATAAAAATATTACCCTGGATATATTTGACGTTCCATAGTTCCTTCCAACTCAATTTTGATTTCACTCATGGTGGTAGCTAAACAGGAGGTGCTTAACCTTCAAGAGCACATGACCTCACTTCCGTCGTGAAATTAATTTGCTGGTTTTCAGTTTTTATTTTGTTTTGGGAATGTGATTTGGACAATGATCTTAAACAGAGATCACGCTAAATACAAAGGTCAATGGGATGTCTGTTTATTTGACTGGACTGCTTACAGAGAAGTCGCTGATTAAAATCCCAAATTGCAATAAAAAAACATGAATAATGCTTCAATAGCAAATTTTCATGACCATTCGTGCATCTTTAAGGAGGTGTGCAATAAAAACATTGCAGACATCTTTTTTTTCAAATGCACACGAAAATTATGCATTTATACCTAAAGCAATTTAATATTATTATTTAGCACTAAAATATACACATAAAATAATTTTACATGAAATTATCTACGCAATCTTAAATTTTATGAATTATCAATTGCTGAGCATCATGAAGACGCCAAAAAGTTAATGCAATTTCATCATTGTTACAGTACTGACCTGACGAAAGCTAGCATAACACTAGGCAAACGAAAAGCAGTCAAGTTCGAATGCCGAGTGGTCAAGATAAAGATAGCTATGCCGAGAGATATAAGCTGCCTAAAAGCTGTTGAAGCATTGATAAAGAGGGACCGACAGGAGCAGTCAATTCGAGACTAACCCGCAAGCTTACAGTTAAACTTTCGACAGGTCTGTACTGTAATTCAAAAGTTAATTGACTGTTAATGGCAGGTTCAACTCTCATTAAATATTAGCAAAATTTCAGAAACATGCTAATTTGAAAAATCAATTACGTGTAAATTGAATGGCCTTGCAGAGACCCGGACCAGATACCCGATAAATAAATAATTATTAAAATATTTTAACAATTGTAATCAACATACAATTTGACAATCACGGGTTTATCTGCCGGCAGTACAGACTTGTCAAAAGTTTTACACTTAGCTGAAGAATAAGTGTCGAATCGGAAATTCTGACAGGCCTGTACTTATTGAGTAATTTGCTAGCTTAAGATATAAAGCCAATAGCTAATCCAGAAAGCAAAACAACTAGCGAAATAAAAAAATGAGATATAACGGCGAGTCCTTTTCGTTAGTTTAGTATTAAACTATCGACAAGTCTGTACTATCATTTGGTGTCCCTATCTATGTCTAGTATCTCCGAGAGGTAAAAGTCTACTTGGGGTATTGATTTGTAATTATAGGTGTATTCTGATAACACTATAATATATTAATTATAATTGGAGAGATAAACAAATCGTGTCAACAGTGACATGATGAAGATAGATAAGGGTAATACGGTTAAAATAGGCCGGATTATCGACGAGCGGTACATTTTCCCTCAAAATTTGTTATGGCCGTCATCACATTTTTCTTGATAATCGAACTCAAGCATACCGATCCATAGCCATATCACAAAAGCTAAATAAAAACTTTAAAAACTGGAAAATTAAATGAAACAAAAGAACTTCCGCCAGGGAAGAGATGCCGGGCGCTACTGAATGGTAAATACTCTGCTTGTGTGATTGTAATTTGGCCATAGCCCGGTATGCTTGCGCGCGTGTATGACTTCAGAACAGCCGGAACATTATGAACCGAAAAACTCAAAAACGTGTACGTGTATTTCTTAAGTGTTTCATTAGTGTCATTTCAGAATCTTTTTTGGGCTGTTTTTACGTGCCGATGCGGAATTTTAACACAATGAAAGGATTAAGGGTCTTTCGCCGTGCTTTGTTTTTGTGAATTTTCACTAAAGCTAAATATTTTGTGACGAAACTTTGAATTCGAGCTATAGTTGTGTCTAAACTTAAAACGTGATATAGTTGTGTCTAAACTTAAAACGTGATAAAGTTATTAAACACACTTAAATAGCAATATCTAATTAACGATATTTAAAACGGTCTATATCATTGCGTTTTCGGGCATTGAAGGGGGATGAAATGACACCAATCGCCCCATTTGTTAATTGCTATTTACAAAAAAGAGCCTACTTCTACGGCCATCGGTAGCTTAGTTCTCTAAAGCGCGTTTACGGACCAAATAACTCTTAGCGCCTAGCTTCGGATCCCGATTGGAATACTTGAGTGCGAATTTCTGTCAGTTTACTTGTAGAAGGACGATGATTTTCTCCGGTCACTCCGATTTCCTACACGATCCCATAACAGGCCGTTTCGAGATTATTAGTTAAAGAATTGTGACTTGGGTGTTACACGCTGTTTTTCCACTTCACTCCTACTTGTAAACCATTTTACAGTACAAATCGATCACAACTTTGTCTGCGTGCAATGCACCTGTCGTTAATACAAAACGTGTTGCACTTACTGCATCCTTTTAATTTAACAATGAAAAATTTTTCAACAAATATCTAAATGGTATTTTGTATGTTTTCCTGAAGTGTTTATTTAGTTCTTAAGGACGTTGGTACAGTACAGACCTGTCAAAAGTTTAACACCAGACCAACGGTTCGGCAGCTCATCTCGTAACACCAGATTAACAGTTCGGCAACTCATCTCGTAACACCAGACCAACGGTTCGGCAGCTCATCTCGTAACACCAGATTAACAGTTCGGCAACTCATCTCGTAACACCAGACTAACGGTTCGGCAGCTCATCTCGTAACACCAGACTAACAGTTCGGCAACTCATCTCGTAACACCAGACCAACGGTTCGGCAGCTCATCTCGTAACACCAGACTAACAGTTCGGCAACTCATCTCGTAACACCAGACCAACGGTTCGGCAGCTCATCTCGTAACACCAGATTAACGAATTAGTGCTGAATCGACAGCTTATCTCGGTCCTTCGTTAGCAATATCTCGACAAGTGTTATGAATTTGCCGGTAGCTTTCGGTCGACTAGCTCTCCATATCTCGGTCACTCGACAGTAGAGCTTCGACTCCTTTTAGTTAGCTCAATGTTAAACTTTGGACTGGTCTTTGTTGTACTTCACATATCCTATCTGTATTACTGTTAAGTGATAGTTTTAGGAAAAATGGGAAAATGTGTATAGTGTGACTGTATCATCTTAGCAGACACTTTCACAGAAATATTTTGACCTTTTCAATAGCAATACTCAGACATTGCCATCGTTCATTCAAGTCGTTTTGTCAAGAGTAATATTCATATGTATCTATAATTTTCGCCTGATACAAAAATAAAAATGTAACGCTCATCATTTAACAATGTGTGCCAATTGAATTCATAAGTCACTCCTATAGAGTTAAACCTTCTGCTATGATTGTTAGTTTAGCTAGATTACGCGTTAAAATACCCATCAAGGTATTATAACTATGGGTGTATCGAAAATTGGCATCACTACTTTTACATCATTTCTCTCTTTTTGCCTCGGTTGCTCAGTTGAGGTCGAGAGTGGGAGGCTGTTGGTACGAACTCCGGCCGGATCATACATCTATATGTACGTCTTTAAAATTCGAGAAGCTGCTTCATCGTCTGGTGCTAGGAATAAGGAGGATAATTATCGATTGGTTCACCGGTGTCAGAATAATGTCACTGGCGATGTGGTATGCTTGTCTTCTCTGTATTAGCTCTGAGCCATCACACCCCATCCTGTACGTTGGCCCGAACACACTGCAAAGGTAAACATTTCTGTCGCTTCACGTTTAGCTAATGGCGTCTTGATATAAGTGAAAAAATCTTGACTGGGATGTAAGACCCCATTCAATAAATCAATCGGGGTACTTTAAGACGATGCTCAACATCAAATTAGGTTGGGCATTGCATGATAGTATATTTAATATTTAATTGTAAGAATCGGTAATTTTAAATGCTAAGTCAGCTATTGCGTGTGTATTTAAAAACATTTCCGTTTAAAAATGAAATGTATCGGCATAGTTGAAAACTTAGACTGGACTACGACTCGAACTGGACCTTACTGTCGCTTTTAATTGACTTATAGCCGATATGATTTAACTTTTAATATGGTTTTTTATATATTTCATAGCCACTGGAATTACCAGAACAAAGCTAGTTTATTAAATACATGTTTAAGAAAAACGAGTCTAAAATAAAGTCAAAATGTAAGGCCAGAACAATAATCCAATTCCAAATTGAATCTAAAATCAAATACAAATAAAAATTACAATGAAGCAGACCACCCACCCACCCCCTTTAGCATAAGTTATGTCTTTGGGTCATGATCATTGACCTATGTACTTTAATTCGGTATGCGATACATCGACTCACGATAGTTTGCTTTTATTCCAAGTTTGATCAAAATCTTTTCATAGATATGGATGATATGGATCGGACACTATTTTGGGACGGACGGTCAAACCTATATATCCCTACACGTCGTTTCCAGGGGGGGTATAAATATTACAGTCCTAAGTACAATTAATACACAATGCCTGAAGTATGGTCCAAATTTAGAAGTATGCCAATTTCATCATATGTTTTATTTTTTATCAATGATTACTTGTCGTGATTTCTTTAATTGAATTATATAACAAATAAATCTAATCACGATGTTACAGTAATATTGAATTACAATGTCTGTCTCAGTCTCGTGGAGGTAATTGTTTAAACCTGCATCAGCAATACTACTTCCTGATTGGTGATACGTGTCTACCCAAAGAAGTAAAATTAAAACGCATGACGCTATGTCTAAAATTATCCTGGATATTCTGACGCCCCTAGCTCCAAAACAGTATCTAGCTAAACAAAAGGTGCTGATGTGTGTCTACCAAAAAGTAGATTAAAATAAAAATGCATAACACTGAATCCAAACTTATTCTGGATATACTTAACTCCCAATAGCTCCATGTTCCTTTCATTCTCAATTTTGAGAATTTCAGGGGCACCCGGATTCACATTCTGTTTGGAAGTTTACGTACTTTAGGTAGTTTGTCGTTTAAATAATATGGGAACAAACATAGAAAAATGCAAGAGACCATCGAGAACACCACAAAAGTGAATATAGATAGCAAAAATCTGCTCTGACTTATAAGGTACAGACCTGTCGGAAGTTTAACACCAAGCTAGTCGACGGCAGCTCATCTCGACTCATCGTCAGTTATATCTCGGCAGCTGCTATAGTACAGACCTGTCGAAAGGTTAACACTGCTAACAGAACGGAGTCGAAACTCGGCTGTAGAGTGACCGAGATATGGATAGCTAGTAGCCGTAAACCTACCGAATGATTATAGATATCAGCTGTCGATATGTCGTTAAAGAAGGGCCAAGATGTACTAACTCGTTGGCTTAGTGTTAAACTTTCGACAGGCCTGTAGTGCATCTATATCTTGACAGCTTTTCAGTCACTAGTTATTCATATCTCTTCCACTCGGCTGCCAAGCCTCGATTCCATTTCATTACCTCAGTGTTAAATTTTCGACAGGTCTGTATTGTCACTGCCATGTGCTGATTTTGAATTTTTATTAAAATAATGCATCACGGAATTCAAAATCCCCAAATCTCAAAGAGACGGACACTTGACCTTATGACGAAGTAGAGTGTTTTACGGTGTTTTTGAGAACCCTAACCATCCCAATTTGACAAGCAGTGACCGTTTATCTCCCGCCTTTACAGTCAAGCGATTATAAAACAAGGGACTTAAAAATGGTTGCCCCCAACAAATTACGCCTATTTTACATGTACATGTAGTTGTCCCTGAATGCAGACATTTCAAAATCAAAGTTTAAAAAAAATTATGAATGAAATAAAAAAAATGTCATAATATTATTTTTTAAATACATGGTTTCAAAATAGTAGAATATAACATTGGTGCTGATTATATGCAATTTCATAACTAGCCTGTCGCTCAAGCTATTATTTTTAATTAGACACGCCTAGCTACCTATTGATAAAGCATTATTTGTACTTTAACAGACTATGATGCTCCAGAAATCATCACGAACCATTCACTCAATAAACCTTAAAGACAATTTCCTCTATCGTGCTCTCATTGCCTCTTGTACAACCAGCACGCGGCTATTAATAATACATTCTGAAGCTGAGGAAACACGTATAAGTATAATCCTGTCGAAAGTTTAACATTGACCTATGAAAAAGAAGTCAAAGCTAGGCTGCTGAGTAGCCAAAATATGGGAAGCAAGTGACGAAAAGCTACCGTGAGATAGATAACAGCTGCCAAGATATAGCTAACGAGGAGGCGAGATGAGGGCACCAATTTGTTAGCAAAGTGATAAACTTTCGACAGGTCTGTACATTACAAGTTGAGTTAATATTAATGATTTTTTGATGTGAAATTTATGGTTGTAATAAACATTGAACATTAGCAGTGAAATCAACATCACCCAGACAAGACATCTCATGGCCCGTTAAATAACGTCTTCGTCAACCTAAAATCGCTATTACAATTGTGTAATATTTCAGCTGTGATACTGACAAACAGCCAAACAACCTGGATCACCTAATCCTGAAAACAGAGTGAAGTTTTTTATTTTTTTCCGTGGAGGGTGTAGCTAGCTAAACAGGCGGTAATTACCCTTCCGGAGCACTCGACCTTACTTCCCTCGTGGAAATTTCACGTCTTAACTTAATTTGCCAGTTTTCAAAGTTTTTACTTTGCTTTTGGGTTGTGATTTGAACATGGATTGGTATGTTTGTTTTAATTTTAACTTAATATGTTTGCTGCTTGTAACATCTTCTATCAATGTGATGTCACTCCAAAATTCGACAATTATTTGAAGTTAGACACTAAAGTAAAGAAGTTTCAAAGAGTAATGTTTTCCATCGTGCATTATAATATTTAACATTTAAGATTCGACAAAATCGTAATCAGGGGGCGTTTGTTAAATATTAGAAATATTAAATGGGAGGTACTGGTTCGAACCCTGACTAGGGTCTGGCTAAGACTGATTTGTTTGCATTAAATATTTTAAGCTATTTGCACTTAAACTACAAGAGGAATTTTATTAATTTCAATATCTTATATAATTCCAGACATTGAAATACCATTAAGTTTTGAAGTAAGAGTACGGGGTTGCAACAATGTCTTTAAACTCTCGAATCCAATGACGGTGCTAACTTTTAACTTTTGGCACGACCTTTGTAACAGCCAACACAATAAAGAACACAAAACAATACAGGTGAATGAAAAACAACCAAACAAACATCATGTCATATTATAAATTTTTGAATATTTCATTCAGAAAATTTATAATATGACAATCACAAGAATGACAAAAATATTTTTGACCATTGATTACACCACTATCCTTGGAGTTTACATCGAGTAATAGTGAGTATTGCACTTATACCACTTATCACGGCCCATCCAGCCATCCCTTATTTACAATCAGCGGTCTCCCTTTTTGTGTCAGTAAATCATACTTGTTACATGACGATTTGCAGAACGTATTGTTGTTTGTTGTTATTGGTTTATCTGATTATTGCCAACTACATGTATATGTTATCCAACTGTAATTCTAATGTTATATATTAAATATAATACTATAATTTAATACATGGAAAATCATATCTTCATGTCTTTTATTAAAAGTACACTAGCCACTCATGTTAAATGCAATTAAAATATCACGTCAAGCAATCTGGGCATCTTATACCTTTGAGCACATAAATTTCATTAATATCAAAAATGACAATCGTATGCTCAAGTCAAGAAAAACATGACCAGACGACTCCTGAATTCTTCCGATTCGACAAATTAAATTACCAATAATTCATTTAAAGTATCTGAATGACGAATGTGACAATTCATAAAGTTTAAATTAAAGATAAATATATCAAAAATTAGACAAATATAACACAAAACCTTTGAAAACACAACACAGACGGGTGATTGTTATGAATAAATATCAGAACCGTGGAAATTCCCAGAATCAATATAGTAAATTGTATTAACAGGCAACTGGAGAAGCGACACTATCTCTGGATAATGTTGTTTATAGTAAATTCGTTATGGAGAAATTGAATGTGCTTATATATAATGTAGTGTAGTATCAGAACTAGCTCTGATTGTAAATAATCTGCTTTTAAATCAATGAAAAATATACTACGAAAATGAAGCATAGATTTGTTTCCGGTACCGGTTTTATATCATGTTTCCGGTTCCGGTTAATTTACTTGATTGACAACTCGCATCCGTTTGTCATGAAGATTTTCATATTTTTTCCAGTTAATTAATATCGGTGACAACTCGCAACCATTTTTCAAAATGTACATTTTCATACTGTTTCCGGTTCCGGTTAATTTATATTATTTTCGACTCGCAACCGTTTTTTCATGAAGAAGATTGTCGTACGTTTTCCGGTTCCGGTTAATTTATGTCGTTGTCAAGTCACAATAGATTTGTCATGAAGAAGATTTTCATACTGCTTAGCAGGAAAAAGATTTTTCAAAGAGACGAGTTTTTCTTAAGACGTGTTCGTCAACGATCAATACTTTTATGTCTCGTTTCCATTAGAACAAAATGTCAGGATATTTGTAATCATTGATGGTGAATGATGCCGATAAATAGATTAATCGCCATGGTTTTTACTTCTTTCGTATTATTGCTTCATCTTAAGACGAGACATGTGACATTTATATTACACAATCAATCTTTGTCACAGAAAAAACAAAACCCAATCTTCTGCAGTGTTGTGTAGTGTAGTGTAGTGTAATGGCAAATGTACGCAGACACAACTTCAATGTATGTGCCCATGTCGTCGCGCGCTATTTTAAAAATATTTTTACATCCGTGTGATATTTTAATGTTTTAATAGAAAATAATAGAAAAAGAAATAGAACCTACAAAACCTACACATTTTTCTGTGTTCTGACTAAACTGTTGGAAATTAAATATGTGTCCATGTCGTCATGTGCTATTTTTTAAGTTAATTGTTATTTTGTGTTATTTTAATGTACTATTGTTTTTCAAAAATACAATCTACAATATGGTCCAACATATGGAAACCACGTGAAAACACATGGTTTCATTTTCTTGGGTACTTCAATATATCCATGATCAGACTGCTGGAAATGAGATATGTGTAAATGTAGTCGTGTGTTATTTTTTAATTTATGTATTTGAAGTTAGATGTTATTTTGTGTTATGTTTGATGTAATATTTATATAAAAATTTATAATAAAGAAATTATTCAAAAAAAAATTTTTTTTTTTAAAAAGAAGTTTTGTTGTTATAATTTCTAAATAAATATTTTTAGAAAATTAAAAAAATGAATGACATAGGACATTGAACGTTTTATCAAAAAGCACATTTTAAAAGGTTAACACACGCCTTGAGAAGGAAACCCACCCGCCTTTTTATCCAAGTTAAAGCCGGTTGACGCCCTACAATGTATGTTCGAGTTTTGAAGTAGGAGTCAAGTAAACGGTTTAGAATATTTTATTGAAATAATATTTACTCTTTAAATAACTTGTGAGATATCAAATAAATGGAAACCTGATATATTTACTTTATATTAATGGAAATGTCTATACATATACATCAAAATACTCATATACACTTCATAATTTTGAAAAATAAGTCTTTCTACATATTTCCGAAAATGAAATGTAAATAAACACCGTGTAAAGAAACATTTTAATTATAGATATTGAGATTGAAGTATTTCGCTAGCTTTGGAATATGATTCAGAGATATTCTGTTTGCCTTGTCAGGTTTACTTATAAAAACTAGTCAAAATTCTTATTGAATTTCAGCCGAAACTAATTTAGAAAATATACAATTGACATTTTGCTGTCAAGTTTTGTGGAGAGTTTGTCAGAATTTTCTGGAAGGTTTGTTCGCATGAGTTCATTCTCACTGCCTTCATTTATTTACTTGGACGGGTAACACAAGAAGTTCTAATCTACTTGAAAAGTTGGCAGATGCTCACAGCTTAATGGAAAGTGGCTATATATTACATGGATGACAAAAAGATCACGTTTCTGAGGCCAAACGTTTACATTCCAAACCGGTATATATGCGTCCATGTTTTGTTAAAGTTTAGTACGTGGATGACAAAAAGATCACGTTTCTGAGGCCAAACGTTTACATTCCAAACCGGTATATATGCGTCCATGTTTTGTTAAAGTTTAGTACGACAAGCTAGCCCTATCACAGCACACGGTCTCACTTCCCTGGTGGACATTCGCGTGTTCAACTTAATTTGCCAGCATTCGGTTTTTACATTGCATTTTAGATTGCGGTTTGACATGGAGCGGTACGTTTGTTTTATAAGATCACAAATCTAAGTATTCATTAGATAATAAAGCCAAACCAAAGCTGATTTGGTTTATTCATAAAAAATCCAAAAGTATGCGGTACAGACCTGTCGAAAGTTTAACACTGATATAACAAAAACAAGTTGAAGCTCGGCTGACGAGTGACCGAGATATGGCCGATAGCTAGTGACTGAAAAGATACAGAGATATATAGATTCCCGTTATTTGTGGGTTTTATTGGCGGTAATTTGTAAAAATGATAATGGAATAAAGTTAATTCTAGCTGAAAAATATGTACTTTTATAAAGCCAAGAACACAAAACAGCGAAGAAATAAGAAAAGGTAGGGTTGAAATACCCACATACTGAACCACTGATCAAAATTGAATCCCTAGCTGAAAAACATATACCGGTACTTTTATAGTACTTGGTACGGGTGGAGTTCTTTTGTGCCAATTAGTATCATTTCCGCCACTAATTTCAAATTCAGGTGTTGTAACTACGAAAGAATCTGGAGGTCTTTTGAAATCAATCGTACAGCATGGATTTTGGATTTAAGAGGTTGGAACATGACCGGTAATCGTAACTGAAGAACACAAGTTTCGCCAAGCATTTGTCAAAAACTGCAGAAATACGATGACAATGTCAAAGTTATTGTTCATATCTCTATTGCATTCTCAATAAAGTTGGGAAGTGGGTACCATATTGGTGCAAAAGAACAAAGGGCTTTAAAAAAGTTGGTAGCGGAAATAATACACTGGCGCAAATAGGTTGTGGCGCAAAATGACGAAAACATTGCACAAAAACGGATTTCACCCCTTGGTACTAATTAATAGAGTCAAGAACACGAAACATAAGAAAACCTAAACAAAATGAAACCGTGGACTATATATAAATCGCCTGACTTTGGAAGCACAATTCTTAACTCAACTACATGTATTTTTGTTTTTACCTCTGTTTAATTCCATTGTAACACAGAAACATCCATATACGACAACTCAGTGGTCAATATAGTTGGACAACTCAGTAGTTTTGATATCTATTTACCTTATGTATTTCTTGACGGTTTTAGGACAATATCGGTACCACGTCCCAATCCTCTAATATAATAAAATACAAACACACCGACCCATGTTCAAATCACATTCACAATAGTTCATTTTAAGATCTTAGAATGAGAAAGTTTGTCAATTGGCTTGTCGTCGCCGAAGGTCAGTGGGTTTTTTCTGGACAATCCTCTTTTCCCCACCACCCATGAACGGACTGCCTCGATATAAGAAAAAGAACCTTGACTTGGTCGTAAAACTCAATTACTCCACTCGTTTAAACAGCAAAAAAAAAACAATAAAATATCAATATTTACTAGACGTCACAAAATTCCTATGAATATTTACTACACTCAAGTTCACCCCTAAAGCTTCTGATGATGTTGTTTTAATGGTGTTGGAGACTTGTCAAGAGTGAATTGTTTCTGAAGATCTAGTACATACGTTGTAATACGTCGATCTGAGAACACTGGAGATAACCGTCAGACTGCACTTTGTATATTATGATGAAAAAAGTAGAATTTGATACAATACTTAAGATACTGTTGTTTCTGGTGCTAAGCGATTGGAGTAGCTTCAGTGATTTTTAGTCGAGTTGAACTCAGTTATTGATTTGGCGATGCCTGCAGGCGTGGGGTCGGGCAGGAAGATTATATATTTTTATATCGTGCATTATTCTAGGATCCAATACCAGAGGTCAGTTATGCATCAAATACAAACATACCGATCACAATCCTGAAAGCAAATTAAAAACTTTGAAAACTAACAAATTGAATGGAACATGTGAACTTCCACTAGAGAATTTAGGTCGGGTGTTCCGGAAGTGTAAGTACCTCCTACTTTGTAGCTGGCTACACCCGCCATGTGTAAAATCACAATTTTGGATCAAATAAACATAAAACAGTGGGACATGAAATATATCCAGTACAAATGAGAAGAAATTATCCTCAAGATGATTTTTCTCTTTTTGTGGTACCGGTATTGTCCTAGAACCGTCTAGGTCAAAACGCAACAAAATTACAAAACACAATAAACAGAAATTTTGAATGGACGAGTGACTTATTGTTTGAAGCCGCATCAGTATTATTTCAGCTATTCAAGGCTGAATTGAAATCACTGATTATAAACCTTTATTGTTTTTGTCAAACTAAAATAAGTAGTCGTATATGACTGTTTCCGGGTTACATTGGCATTAACTAACGGTCAAGTAGTTTGAAATCAACACCTGGATAAATAAACTAACTGTGGTCCGTATTAGTTGTTCCCACAATCAAAATATCTAAACCCGTCACGATAATGGACATTTATAGAACGCACGTCATGCCCGTGTAAAATATTTGTCCATGTGTAATAAATGTTTCAGTTACAATACTAGCACAGAAACTTATTCCTCTGTTAAAAAAAACTCTCTCTGCACATTGTCCTGTCTTACCTAAATGCTCTCCTCGCCAGAAGGCGCATAAAAGCACATTGCCCTGAGCGTACTGTAAAGGTAAAAATTTCTGCAATTCACCTAAAGCTGGTTACGTCTCCATATACGTGACATATTCTTGACTGGGACGTAAAACCCCATTCAATCAACCAATCTATTATATATGTAGAACATCGGTGGGCTACTTCAACTTGTCTAAAGCGCGCATCTCATCGTCTAGATTCAAACCGTTCTTATGGCAGATCCTAGTGTGAGAAATTTTCCAAATTGCCTGCCAAAGGTCAGTATTTTTCTGGATATTCGAGTATCTTCCAACATCGCCTCTAATCGTCAAGGTTCGAACCACATTCAGGAAAGTTCCTAGTGTGAGAAAGTTGATCAGTTCGCTTGTCGAAGGTAGATGGTTTTTCTCCGGCCGCTCCAGTTTCCTCCTGAAATCACGGCCTAAATATGAGTAAAAGATTATTAAATGGGACGTCACATTTCATCACTCCTCTCCACCCCTCTGTTATATGCACAATAACCGAGAACATGGCTTAACAAAAGAAACGAAATAATTACGTCCCAGTTTTAATATCGAGTTTGTTTTATTATAGTAGGAGACACCGAGGTATCCGTAGTAGATCACCAGCCTTAGGTAAACGCTTCCAATGTGCTAAAAGTCGACGATCGGTGGCCAATATATAGCCAGCTAGTGACCAAAAAGCTGCCGAGCGAAAAACTATCGAGATATAGCTACCGAGGGGAAGAGATTAGATTACGTTGTGTTTATTTGTTGTCAAAGTTAACATTGGGCTAACAAAACAGGAGATGTAGCTTGACTACCAAGTGGTCGAGAGACAGAAAAACTGCCAAGAGATATTTAGCGATAAGTATAGCTAACGAGGGACTGAGATGATCAAATGATTCGGCACTAGTTGGTTATCTTAGCGTTAAACTTTCGACAGGGCTGTATTGCAATTAACTAGATACCTACTAACCAGAGGCATCAAGACTGACCGGTCTCATGCCTTTTAAAATCATCACCTATTTTTTCATGATTAAATATGCAGTACAGACCTGTCGAAAGTTTAACACTGAACTATCGAAAAGGAGCCGAAGCTTGGGTGCCGAGTTACCGAGATTTGCATAGCTAATGACTGTCAGGAGATAGATCACAGCTACCAAAAACCTGTCGGTATATAACTGAAGAGGGACCAAGATGAACTGCCAATTCATTCGGTCTTAATTCTTTAGCTTATTGTTCAACTTTCGACAGGTCTGTACTGTAGGTGGTAAAATAAAGATCAAGAAAACTGAGTCACAACAGAGATAATCGGTCAGAACACCTGTTTTATACAGTTCCCGGAGGCAAACCGCCTGCACTAAAATGACTAAAGAGTCAAGGCACGGCAGAACAACCACTGTGTTGACATGTCACGACTTGAGACCGGCATTTGACATAAAAAGATTAACGTTTTTTGTTAAGGTAGTTAGTTGTAAATATCTTCATTAAAATGAAAATCATAATCTCTAATCTCAACCAATACCAAAAACAGTCTTTTGACAAGCAAATATCTCCGTCCTCAACATTGCTGAATTGTTATTTCTAAAATGTGACCTTGTGACCTTCACCCTTGACCTCTGTACCTAAAATCGGTTTGCGACACATCTTCTCATGATAGTTTACGTTTGTGTCAAACTTGATTCAAATCCATCCGTAGACATGAAAGATATGGAGCGGACATGATATTTGGACTGACGGTGAGACGGACCGGGCGATTCCAAGATATACGACCTAATATTCGTTTGCGGGGTATAATTCAAGACAAGAATTAATTTGAAAATAAATCTATTTCTGTTAGTCTGATTACCTGGGCATGTCCAAATTAAGATCTAAAAGCAAAGTAAAACTTTGAAAACTGGCAAGTTAAGTACAACAAGTATTGACAATTATTATTGTAGGCGATCTGTTAATGATAAACATGTTCTAATTACAATCCAAAAAGCAAAGAAAAACTTGAACACCTGCCATGTGGGAAATCGAAATTGAGAATGAATTTAACATTGACTGACATGACGCCAAATATATCCAGGAAAACCTTGGGTACAGACACACTTTACTTATCAACAATATTGTGTTTTGTATTGACTGTTATAAAACTTTTTGAGGGCCTTGATAAACCTAGGCTAGGATGAACGAGAAGGTTATATCTCTTCTTTCCTGCTTTCTTTCGGTGCGAAAGATGGTTATATTGCCAAGTAAACAAACGCAATTGGTTGAAGGATAAGCGAAATGGTGAAGTCTCTAGTACCCTCTATGACTAGTAGCGTGATGTAATGTCTGTGATAGTCACTATCACAGGCATTAAATCACGCAACAATATATAAGGTTGTCATTATATTCAAAACGCATGTGTGTGTGTGTGTGTGTGTGTGTGTGTGTGTGTGTGTGTGTGTGTGTGTGTGTGTGTGTGTGTTTGTGTGTGTGTGTGTGTGTGTGTGTGTGTGTGCCTCCTGTTTCTTTTGGTGCGTACTTGGTAACCATGGTTTCTGTCAGGTATACACACGTACTCTATAATGTCAATTTCCAGGTGTTTTGTTTCATCTGGTGACAAATGTTACTACCTTGGATATATTATGATAATTATTTAATTACCTACATGTTTTCTGTTGATTTTATAGTAATTGAAGAGGTATTTTGTTACTTCAGGTGAATAACCTCAAGTTAACCTACACTCAATTCTACAGTAGAGGCCTGTCGAAAGTTTAACACTTAGCTAACGAAAAGTAATCTAATAGTGCCTGCCGAGTTGTCGAAATGTGGTCGTAAATCTGTCGAGAAATAGATACTAGTAAAAGATGTATTTGAAATGTAGATAACGAGGAACCGAAATTAAATGTCGATTGTCGATTCAGTACTTATTCCTTAGCTACTATTCGTCAGATCTGTACTGTTTATTTGTCACCATGCTTAAGGATATCCGTTAAATTTATTGCAGTCGTAAAAGTACACATATATGTTGCTACACCAAATAGTGTAAGAGTAGAAGTCATCTATTTCATGTCAAAATTGTTTTAGTAAGTATCTCAACGTTTTAGGAATATGCTTATTGGAAAAAAGAACATATGTTTGGTGTACATCCAGCCAGGGTTGGGTAACTCGTAGCTATCTTAACGGTTAAGTATATATCACAAAGTCGTTAAGTATTCCTACCGTCTAAGATAGCTTCGAGCCTGGTCAAGATCAATTGTTTTAGTAAGTGTCTCAACATTTTAGGAACTTGCTTCCTGGAAAAGGGAACAAATGTTTGGAGGATGCCCAGCTATAGCCGGGTAACTCGAAGCTTAACGGTTAAGTATACTTAATTAAAGCCTATGTATCACTACCGTCTAAGATAGCTTCGAGTTAACCCGGCCATGATCAATTGTTTTCATACACAAACAGTTGTTGTTTTATCAGTTTAAAAATTATAGGCAAACAATATTGACCTGTCCGCTTGACCTTTGATTTAAATATTCCTTATGGACGAGTTAATTTAGGAATAGGAATCACACGTGTATATTTCGTCTACCTGATGTGAACATTAATCATGGTCATTGTGAATATATATATCAACTCCGAATCCTACCACTACTTTTGTACTGAGTGGGTCGTCCTATATGAATACTGCTAATGAAAGGTCAAGCGGCCAGGTCAATGTTGTTTACCTATACTGCATCTTATTTCAAAATAAAATAAATGCATGTCTAATGTTGTAAATAAATGTATTCTCTTATTGCTTTAATATCTTTAACAATTGACGTTTATCTTCTAGTCTGAAAAAAAAAACTTAACAAATTCATTGATTATACACGTACCAAATAAATGAACAATGTTTACTTAACAATACCTGTTCAATTATGCAGTTATGTAATAACAAAATTACCTTTATTTTTAAAATATGGTTTTATAATTCTGCTCATATTTAGAAATGTGTCATTTTCAAAGTAATTTACACATTCAACCTTAAATTAATTACAATACATTGCTTTCTTTCAGAGTGAATATCTCATAAACTTCACAGCAAATATGGCTGCCAATAAACAAATCAATTTTAAATAAATTGTAACATCGATTGTTTAAATATCATTGATTTTTTTTTAATTTTATTTCAGCGCATTTTATTCTTAAAGCAAATTGAAAATATAACTAATTAATTAAGGTAGTTACAAAGCATTTACATTTGCCATTAATGAAAATATATTTATTTTTAAAATACGCCGAACAAGTCTATTATATAGTGGCTTACAATAGACGTGGATCAAATACATCAAGTAAACAAAAACACAAATTCTAATGCAGCAATAGTTTCATTCTCAATCATGACTACACACATGACGGATGTAGCTAGCTGAGGTGCTTACCTTTCCGGAGCTCATGACCTCACTCTTCTGATGGAAGGTCACGGGCTAGCTTAATTGCTAGTTTCCAATTAAGTTTTACTTTGATTTTCGGATTGTGATTTGGACATGGACTGGAATGTTTGTTTTATATTTATTAACATTTCTATGGATATACATGACAAAAACTTGGTTCAGTTGTGTCAGTTTGTTGGCTCAGTTCTGTGGATGACAGATAGCAGGTATGTTTCACATGTTGTGGATAACATATGCAGGCCAGTTTGTTGGTACGGTTATGATTTTTACATTTGGTACATATTCCCATAGATAACATGTACATGTCAGTTTGTTAATCCAGTTTCTGCGGATAACATAGTAGATATATTTCACTTTCATGAAGATAACACATTTTTGTTCGTTTGTTGACTCGGTTTTGTTTTCACATTTCTGTGGATAACATGTACATGTCATATTAGTGGTTTAGTTGTCTTTTCACATTTCGTGGATAAAATTTACATGTCAGATTCATGGTTCAGACCATCTCTGGACAATTAAACCAGAAAGAGAAAGGTTTTAATTCATATGTTATAGCACGTTATGCGAAGGTCATTTTTTAATTCCGTTTTTGGCTTCATTGGCTGTTTCAGGCACAATTCTCTTCATTTTCGGGTGCATTTTATATGTTAAGGGTATATTAATTTCTTATTAATTTACACTGCTATCCATAAATACTCAGACTTTCTGTTTACCAGACATGTTTTTATAATATTCATGTTAAATTCCATATAAAAGATTGAAATATATTCATCATATTTTATATTTAACTTAATTATCTAAACATACAAAACAAACTTATTTTCCTTGAAAAATCGTCATATATCATTTTTTAATGAACTGAGTGATTTTTAATATAACATTTTCAACAATTAAATTGTTAGAAGATTTTAAGATCTTATGATATGGACTGAGTTGTTTTTCAAGAAAAGTTATGTTTTCAGCAATATTTTTAAAGATTTTGAATTTATAACGATATGACCAGCTCTAAACATGGATGGTTATGTATGTTAATATTAAATCCGTTATGTGACGAGGTAAAGAGATTTTGTAAGTATATCTTTACATTAATAAAAGTGTGTGTAATACTTTCGTTGATATAAACACAACTACAAAAGGTCATTTACTTCATGTAACCTCCGTCAAATTACATACAACATATATGTATCCAAAGTAACTTTTATATAAGAAAACCTGGACTGGGAAAACCTGGTATGGACACGATAGTAAATCCTGTACAATGAACACGATAGTAAAACCTGTGCTATAGACACGATAGTAAAAAATGTGCTATAGACACGATAGTAAATCCTGTACAATGAACACGATAGTAAAAAATGTGCTATAGACACGATAGTATAACCTGTACCATGAACACGATAGTAAAAAATGTGCTATAGACACGATAGTAAATCCTGTACAATAGACACGATAGTAAAACCTGTACAATGGACACGATAGTAAAACCTGTGCTATAGACACGATAGTAAAAAATGTGCTATAGACACGATAGTAGATCCTGTACAATGGACACGATAGTAAAACCTGTACAATGGGCACGATAGAAAATCCTGTACAATGGACACGATAGTAAAAAATGTGCTATAGACACGATAGTAAAACCTGTACAATAGACACGATAGTAAAACCTGTACAATGGACACGATAGTAAAACCTGTGCTATAGATACGATAGTAAATCCTGTACAATAGACACGATAGTAAAACCTGTACAATGGACACGATAGTAAAACCTGTGCTATAGACACGATAGTAAATCCTGTACAATGACACGATAGTAAAAATGTGCTATAGGACACGATAGTAAATCCTGTACAATGGACATGATAGTAAAACCTGTGCTATAGACACGATAGTAAATCCTGTACAATGGACACGATAGTAAAACCTGTGCTATAGACACGATAGTAAAACCTGTACAATGGACACGATAGTAAAACCTGTACTATAGACACGATAGTAAATCCTGTACAATGACACGATAGTAAAACCTGTGCTATAGACACGATAGTAAATCCTGTACAATGACACGATAGTAAATCCTGTACAATGGACACGATAGTAAAACCTGTGCTATAGACACGATAGTAAAACCTGTACAATAGACACGATAGTAAATCCTGTACAATGGACACGATAGTCAAACCTGTGCTATAGACACGATAGTAAATCCTGTACAATGGACACGATAGTAAAACCTGTGCTATAGACACGATAGTAAATCCTGTACAATGACACGATAGTAAAACCTGTGCTATAGACACGATAGTAAATCCTGTACAATGGACACGATAGTAAAACCTGTGCTATAACACGATATAAAACCTGTACAATAGACACGATAGTAATCCTGTACAATGGACACGATAGTAAAACTTGTACAATGGACACGATAGTAAAACCTGTGCTATAGACACGATAATAAATCCTGTACAATGACACGATAGTAAAACCTGTACAATGACACGATAGTAAAACCTGTGCTATAGACACGATAGTAAAACCTGTACAATAGACACGATAGTAAATCCTGTACAATGGACACGATAGTAAAACCTGTACAATAGACACGATAGTAAAACCTGTGCTATAGACACGATAGTAATCTTGTACAATGACACGATAGTAAAACCTGTACAATAGACACGATAGTAAAACCTGTGCTATAGACAAGATAGTAAAACCTGTACAATGGACACGATAAAAAACCTGTGCTATAGACACGATAGTAAATCCTGTACAATGCACGATAGTAATCCTGTACAATGACACGATAGTAAAACCTGTGCTATAGACACGATAGTAAATCCTGTACAATAGACACGATAGTAAAACCTGTGCTATAGACACGATAGTAAATCCTGTACAATGGACACGATAGTAGATCCTGTACAATGGACACGATAGTAAAACCTGTGCTATAGACACGATAGTAAATCCTGTACAATAGACACGATAGTAAAACCTGTGCTATAGACACGATAGTAAATCCTGTACAATGGACACGATAGTAGATCCTGTACAATGGACACGATAGTAAAACCTGTGCTATAGACACGATAATAAATCCTGTACAATGGACACGATAGTAAAACCTGTACAATGGACACGATAGTAAAACCTGTGCTATAGACACGATAGTAAATCCTGTACAATGGACACGATAGTAAATCCTGTACAATGGACACGATAGTAAAACCTGTGCTATAGACACGATAGTAAATCCTGTACAATAGACACGATAGTAAAACCTGTGCTATAGACACGATAGTAGATCCTGTACAATGGACACGATAGTAAATCCTGTACAATGGACACGATAGTAAAACCTGTACAATAGACACGATAGTAAAAAATGTGCTATAGACACGATAGTAAATCCTGTACAATGGACACGATAGTAAAACCTGTGCTATAGACACGATAGTAAAACCTGTACAATGAACACGATAGTAAAACCTGTGCTATAGACACGATAGTAAAACCTGTACAATGGACACGATAGTAAAACCTGTGCTATAGACACGATAGTAAAACCTATACAATGGACACGATAGTAAAACCTGTACAATAGACACGATAGTATAACCTGTGCCATAGACACGATAGTAAATCCTGTACAATGGACACGATAGTAAAAAATGTGCTATAGACACGATAGTAAATCCTGTACAATGGACACGATAGTAGATCCTGTACAATAGACACGATAGTAAATCCTGTACAATAGACACGATAGTATAACCTGTACCATGGACACGATAGTAAAACCTGTGCCATAGACACGATAGTAAATCCTGTACAATGGACACGATAGTAAAAAATGTGCTATAGACACGATAGTAAATCCTGTACAATGGACACGATAGTAGATCCTGTACAATGGACACGATAGTAGATCCTGTACAATGGACACGATATTAAATCCTGTACAATGGACACGATAGTAAAACCTGTACAATGGACACGATAGTAAAACCTGTGTTATAGACACGATAGTAGATCCTGTACAATGGACACGATAGTAAATCCTGTACAATGGACACGATAGTAAAACCTGTACAATGGACACGATAGTAGATCCTGTACAATGGACACGATAGTAAAACCTGTACAATAGACACGATAGTAAATGCTGTACAATAGACACGATAGTAAATGCTGTACAATGGACACGATAGTAAAACCTGTGCTATGGACACGATAGTAAATCCTGTACAATGGACACTATAGTAAAACCTGTACAATGGACACGATAGTAAAACCTGTACAATGGACACGATAGTAAAACCTGTGCCATAGACACGATAGTAAAACCTCTGCAATGGACACGATAGTAAATCCTGTACAATGGACACGATAGGAAAACCTGTGCCATGGAAACGATAGTAAAACCTGTACAATAGACACGATAGTAAATCCTGTACAATGGACACGATAGTCAAACCTGTGCTATAGACACGATAGTAAATCCTGTACAATGGACACGATAGTAAAACCTGTGCTATAGACACGATAGTAAATCCTGTACAATGGACACGATAGTAAAACCTGTGCTATAGACACGATAGTAAATCCTGTACAATGGACACGATAGTAAAACCTGTGCTATAGACACGATAGTAAATCCTGTACAATAGACACGATAGTAGATCCTGTACAATGGACACGATAGTAAAACTTGTACAATGGACACGATAGTAAAACCTGTGCTATAGACACGATAATAAATCCTGTACAATGGACACGATAGTAAAACCTGTACAATGGACACGATAGTAAAACCTGTGCTATAGACACGATAGTAAAACCTGTACAATAGACACGATAGTAAATCCTGTACAATGGACACGATAGTAAAACCTGTACAATAGACACGATAGTAGATCCTGTACAATGGACACGATAGTAAAACTTGTACAATGGACACGATAGTAAAACCTGTGCTATAGACACGATAGTAAATCTTACAATGGACACGATAGTAAAACCTGTACAATAGACACGATAGTAAAACCTGTGCTATAGACAAGATAGTAAAACCTGTACAATGGACACGATAATAAAACCTGTGCTATAGACACGATAGTAAAACCTGTACAATAGACACGATAGTAGATCCTGTACAATGGACACGATAGTAAAACTTGTACAATGGACACGATAGTAAAACCTGTGCTATAGACACGATAATAAATCCTGTACAATGGACACGATAGTAAAACCTGTACAATGGACACGATAGTAAAACCTGTGCTATAGACACGATAGTAAAACCTGTACAATAGACACGATAGTAAATCCTGTACAATGGACACGATAGTAAAACCTGTACAATAGACACGATAGTAGATCCTGTACAATGGACACGATAGTAAAACTTGTACAATGGACACGATAGTAAAACCTGTGCTATAGACACGATAATAAATCTTGTACAATGGACACGATAGTAAAACCTGTACAATAGACACGATAGTAAAACCTGTGCTATAGACAAGATAGTAAATCCTGTACAATGGACACGATAGTAAAACCTGTACAATAGACACGATAGTAGATCCTGTACAATGGACACGATAGTAAAACTTGTACAATGGACACGATAGTAAAACCTGTGCTATAGACACGATAATAAATCTTGTACAATGGACACGATAGTAAAACCTGTACAATAGACACGATAGTAAAACCTGTGCTATAGACAAGATAGTAAAACCTGTACAATGGACACGATAATAAAACCTGTGCTATAGACACGATAGTAAATCCTGTACAATGGACACGATAGTAGATCCTGTACAATGGACACGATAGTAAAACCTGTGCTATAGACACGATAGTAAATCCTGTACAATAGACACGATAGTAAAACCTGTGCTATAGACACGATAGTAAATCCTGTACAATGGACACGATAGTAGATCCTGTACAATGACACGATAGTAAAACCTGTGCTATAGACACGATAGTAAATCCTGTACAATGACACGATAGTAAAACCTGTGCTATAGACACGATAGTAAATCCTGTACAATGACACGATAGTAATCCTGTACAATGGACACGATAGTAAAACCTGTGCTATAGACACGATAGTAAATCCTGTACAATGACACGATAGTAAAACCTGTACAATGACACGATAGTAAAACCTGTGCTATAGACACGATAGTAAATCCTGTACAATGGACACGATAGTAAATCCTGTACAATGACACGATAGTAAAACCTGTGCTATAGACACGATAGTATCCTGTACAATAGACACGATAGTAAAACCTGTGCTATAGACACGATAGTAAATCCTGTACAATGACACGATAGTAAACCTGTACAATGGACACGATAGTAAAACCTGTACAATAGACACGATAGTAAAAAATGTGCTATAGACACGATAGTAAATCCTGTACAATGACACGATAGTAAACCTGTGCATAGACACGATAGTAAAACCTGTACAATGACACGATAGTAAAATGTGCTATAGACACGATAGTAAATCCTGTACAATGACACGATAGTAAAACCTGTGCTATAGACACGATAGTAAATCCTATACAATGGACACGATAGTAAAACCTGTACAATAGACACGATAGTATAACCTGTGCCATAGACACGATAGTAAATCCTGTACAATGGACACGATAGTAAAAAATGTGCTATAGACACGATAGTAAATCCTGTACAATGGACACGATAGTAGATCCTGTACAATAGACACGATAGTAAATCCTGTACAATAGACACGATAGTATAACCTGTACAATGGACACGATAGTAAAACCTGTGCAATAGACACGATAGTAAATCCTGTACAATGGACACGATAGTAAAATGTGCTATAGACACGATAGTAAATCCTGTACAATGGACACGATAGTAATCCTGTACAATGGACACGATAGTAGATCCTGTACAATGGACACGATAAATCCTGTACAATGGACACGATAGTAAAACCTGTACAATGGACACGATAGTAAAACCTGTGTATAGACACGATAGTAATCCTGTACAATGGACACGATAGTAAATCCTGTACAATGGACACGATAGTAAAACCTGTACAATGGACACGATAGTAAACCTGTACAATGGACACGATAGTAAAACCTGTACAATAGACACGATAGTAAATGCTGTACAATGGACACGATAGTAAAACCTGTGCTATGGACACGATAGTAAAACCTGTGCATGGACACGATAGTAAATCCTGTACAATAACATAGTAAAACCTGTACAATGGACACGATAGTAAAACCTGTACATGGACACGATAGTAAAACTTGTGCCATAGGACACGATAGTAAAACCTCTGCAATGGACACGATAGTAAATCCTGTACAATGGACACGATAGTAAAACCTGTACATGGACACGATAGTAAAACCTGTGCATAACACGATAGTAAATCCTGTACAATGGACACGATAGTAAAACCTGTGCTATGGACACGATAGTAAAACCTGTGCCATGGACACGATAGTAAATCCTGTACAATGGACACTATAGTAAAACCTGCACAATGGACACGATAGTAAAACCTGTACAATGGACACGATAGTAAAACCTGTGCCATGACACGATAGTAAATCCTGTACAATGGACACGATAGTAAAACTGTGCCATGGACACGATAGTAAAACCTGTGCCATTACACGATAAATCCTGTACAATGGACACGATAGTAAAACCTGTGCCATTACACGATAAATCCTGTACAATGGACCGATAGTAAAACCTGTGCCATGACATAATAAACCTGTTCATGGACACGATAGTAAAACCTGTTCATGGACACGATAGTAGAGATACATAAGTCTTTGGATCCTAATCCTGTAAACTCCGATGTTCAAATGTTTGACTTGGACAGGTCTTTGGACCGTGTAAACTCCGATGTTCAAATGTTTGACTTGGACATGTCTTTGGACTGTGTAAACTCAGATGTCCAAATGTTTGACTTGGACAGGTCTTTGGACCCTGTAAACTCCGTTGTTCAAATGTTTGACTTGGACAGGTACTTGGACTTGGACCCTGCAAACTCCGATTTTCAAAATATTTGAAAGGTGTCCCTTGTCATCTTTAAACATTTGTATGCATACACATAATACATTTTAAGATAACCCTGGCCTTTGTAACCTGGTCTAGATGTATGCCCCCTGAACATGGTTGTCGACTTGGACAGGTCTTTGGACCCGGTACCTTTTTGTAATTTGTAACTGGACATCTAAACCTTATTACACATCCTAGACTTAGTAACCTTTGACCTTAAATATAAACAAGTGTTTTGGTCAATGGACCTTACTGGAAAACTCAGAATAGACTTTGTACCCTGAAAGCGCACTTTTTAATTTTTATCTTAAATCTGGACAGGGTTTTGGACGTTTTAACGAAATCTGGTTTTTAACTGTTGTTATATTTTCATCTAGCATTGGCTCTTAAGTTATATAGGTTATTAAAACTTTTGTTCTCTGTATATAATGCTCTGCTGATGAAAGTGGACTTGACAATCTTGTTACATTGGAATATATGGGCATTTTTGCACAAAAAAAACTTGCTCCAAATCCTAATTCAATTCCCATATAATTGTTTTAATCATGTCATTGTTTGAATATTATATTCATTTAGAAAATTAAAAAAAATTATAATAATGTCAAATTCTTTATTGCACCAACAAATTTCCAATGGTCATGGCAATGAACAACAAAAACAAGGACTAAAAATAACAAGAAATACACAACACAAAAACGGGGGTACAAAAGAAAAATTACAAAATAAAACTTATATTATATCAGGGCCCAGCAGCACAAAGCATAATTTGGGCTAATCATAAATTCAACCATTATTAGCACAATGGTATAGGATTTGCTTAGCATTATTCAATCAATGGTTATATTAATTAAGCTTCGTTCAACTGGCAACCAGGAAGAAAAGAACGAGTCCTTATTTTAATGCATGCCACTAAAATCATATATTTCACATAACAGCAAAAAACTGACACATCTTGAGTAAAGAAGTACATCTGATCTTCTTAAGGATTTGTTTATTACATGTTTTAGGACCACCATATTTGTTTACAGAGCGAATTAAGAAAACGTAAACAATTCCTTCATTCTTGAGGAGGAAGTATCATGGTACCCCCATGTAGAAATGACATTGACGAAATGTATCGGCGCCGTTTTGAATCAAAAACATTGATAGGTATTATAAATATGGTTGTGTGTATCTAATTTTGTAACTTCCTACTCAAAAATTTATTATATCATATATCCATTCCATAAGTCAATGTTTACTCTAAACAGCCAAAAATGATAAAGAACATGTATGAAATTTTACTGGCTACACCACTTACAATATCATATCTAATATCGCCACCTTCGAAATACAACTTACAGACCTGCCCAAAGTTTAAACTTTGGCCTAACGAAAAAGGCAGCCGGGTGTCCAAGATATAGTTAACTAGTTAGTGGTGGAAATAATACGGAGAGGTAGATATAGCAGTCTAAAAGCTGTCAAGATATAGCTAATAAGGGTACAAGATAAGCTGCCGATTGGTCACTTATATTGTCTTATTGCGTAAAAAAACACGTTCGAAACATTATCCCGTCACCTATTTGTGTTAGACCGATGCATTTTTCTCTTCCAGCCTGATACATGGTTGTTTCCAACATGGCGTAGAGTTTGTAATATGACTTTGAAAAGAGTGACGTGGAGTCTTTTACTTATATGAAGGCTGTCAGTTTAAGTGAATGAAGCATGAAACCGTAGAAACCACCGACCTTCGACAAGTGAAGTAACCTAGGCAGTGGGAGCCACTGTGATTCGTAAGTCGGTGCTTTAGCCCACTTGGTATCTGTTTCTTTAAGTTTATTGCGCAGACGCAATATATATCATCGGTTATGGCAACCCTTTGCAGTTCGGGCAAATTTGGTTTTACAGGTCATATGTGAGCTTTATTTTGGAATTACATATGTTTTTGTAGCTGTTACAAAGTAAAGAGGCTCAGGTATCAAATTGTAGGACATGACTTGGGGAAAATGTAATAACATGTTTTGAAGGTCAAATAATGCACGTGACCAGGGGTCAAGGTCAACATTTTATGATTTTAAAAGTGGGAAAAGTGCAAATTTGCACAGGGTTAAACAAGTATAAAAGTGAATACAACATTACATATTATAATATTACCTACTATATTAGTATTATAGATATGATATGTTTATACTTAAAGGACAACTCTTGATTAATTTTGTGACATTCATTTCCTAAACTAACTCTTTAAAATCTTACTAAAACTCTGATCACATACTCTTAATGAAACTCTAATTAAGGCGGAAATTATTCACGAAACTTTATCTTAATATATTGTATCTTCCTTAATGATAATAATAGAAATTATATCTATTCATAACAGGGTAAACAGAAGGCTATAGATTAACAATACAGAGTTTAACTAAGATCAGGCAAATCTAGAAATGAAATAAGGAAACAAGAAAAGCCTCTCAGGATTTCAATTCAGTAACGACTATGACTGCTTTTGCTTTTATGTATTTTCAAAAGCAGTATTATGTTTAACTTTATTAAACATTTTTACAAAATTATACTTTAATTTATTGTTAACCTGACTGAAAAAAAACATGAAATAATAACCTAAAACGGAGATGAACATGTCTCTGACTCGTGCAAACAATCCAGGTCAGATTCAGATGGGGGAGGGGGGACGGTGACGACTTACGCATCTCAGCGCCTCTAGATATCCTAGATTTGAACTCCGACCAGATCTTATTAATAAACCTGTTTTAATTTTACAACACTAGATGGCTAGATGGTCGATTCGGAATAATATCCCTCATCAGTAGTGCGCGGACCAAAATTTGTGAAAATTCAAATATTTTTAAGATGTTGAAAAGAGAAAGATAGAAGGATGAAAATCTGTTTTACATAATCCACCTGAGGTTATACTTTAAGCGGTGAAACATAACTTGGTTTTGTAAGAAATTTTAGAAGCAGATATCTATTTAACAAATAAATATTTTAAAAGATGGCATATTATAAAAAAAAATCGGCAACCTATCAGCGAAATTAAAAATACAAAAAAAAATCCAGAAGATTTTAATTTCACTGACTCGAACTTTTGAATTCTAATGAGTGTTTCTATAGGGATATTAGTGAATTAAAGGGGTTATGGGAATTGCTTCACTTATGTAAGCAGACTAACTGAGTCTTAGAAACTCCATATGAGAACACGGATTAAAACAGTTAATCTACCAATGGTTCAATAATAAACATGAAGCGGAAACCCATCTTGACTTAAAAAAGAAATTAAAATTTTGTATGTTTTAACCAAAAAGTCCAGATAAATTTAACTTAGTGGCTTACATTTTAGAAAGTTTTTTCACAAGAAGTATAAATTAGTTATGAAAAAAGGGATTAAGTCAGATAATCTATGAATGCTTGAATAATAAACATGGAGCGGAAACCCGTCTTGGCTGATACACAAATATGATAACATGTTTCCGGTGGCTGGGTACTGGAAAATGTCTTCGTTTTTAGTAATTTAAAAAAGGATTAAATGTGTGTTTTTTCTACATTTTTTCTGCTGCTGTAGTCAACTTTCTACTAATTTCTGTATCAAACTTTTCTCCACACTCGGCAGCAAATCGTTTGTTGTATATGTGTAATGCATTGCTACTTTTGCTATTTTTCAGAACTAATTTTTATTTAAAGACATGTCATATACCATTTTTAATAAATAGATAAACTCATTCACATATTTTCGAAAGACACCATGTCAAATATAACTTATTTTTGGTAAAGTGGCCAATGTGAATGTAACAAAAAATAAACCCTTACAGTAAACATAACTGAATACTAAATTCCAGTACATGTTTTCTGTCTTCTATCCCGGGGCCTCGGTGGTTGAGTGGTCTCAAGTGCGTGCTTATGGGTGACAACGCCTCCCATCGCCTTGGTTCTAATTCCACTAAGGTATTGTGAGGTTCGATAGTTCGCTCGTCAAAGGCCGGTGACTTTTCAGCCACCCAAGTTCCTGCAACATCTATGAACTGGCAGCCTCGATATTAGTAAAACAATCTTACAATCTTAACTCTGTTACTCCACTCCACTTTGCTTTCTAATTTAAAGCGCGTTGTTGAAAATAAATCTTTACAGAAACATTGATCTCGCCTACTTAATAGTATGTTCCCATAAGTAATGCTTTTTGTCATTCGATGTCAAAATCGTGTCCCAAAGGTAATTAATTTTTGTATTGAAAACACTTAGTCTAGTGCTTCCAATAACTTACAGTACAGACTTGTCTAAAGTTTAACACTAAGCAAACGTAAAAATGTCGTCAATTCACGTCTCCTCGAAAACCGTATAATTTGATATTTTTGTAGAAGCTGCTATCTAACTCTCGGCAAGTTTTTATCCATAACTCGGTCACTCGGTAGCAGAGCTTCTACCTGTTTTCGTCAGCTCAGTGTTAAACTTTCGACAGGCCTGTGCTGTACAAGTCATGATTGTTAGCAGCACAGTTATATTATTTTCAGAGAATTCACAGAAGATACATTATTAATAAATATAATGGCCTGATTTATGAGAATAAAGCACCATGATTTCCCAAAAGGAACAATAAGACTTGCTCTTCAATAGTTCATCTGCTAATCATGGATTTCAATTCTCGTTAAGATCGTGAGTAAGTGCTAAAAGCCACATTGATATAAATCAAATGCTTTATTATTTCGATTTGACATCAAATAAATCTGAATAAAATGTACTTGCATCGTAGTAATCAAAGTAACAATGAATCAAAAACATACCTACTAATCCATGTCCAAAAAACAAAGTATAAATGTGAACTTCCAACAGGTAAGTGAGGCCGTGTGCTCCGGAAGAGTAACCATAACAAAAGAATTAAAACCATGAACTTCCACCAGGGAAGTGAGACTGTGTGCTCCGGAAGAGTAACCATGACAAAAGAATTAAAACCATGAACTTCCACCAGGGAAGTGAGACTGTGTGCTCCGGAAGGGTAATCATAACAAAAGATTTAAAACCATGAACTTCCACCAGGGAAGTGAGGCCGTGTGCTCCGGAAGGATAATCATAACAAAAGATTTAAACCCATGAACTTCCACCAGGGAAGTAAGGCCGTGTGCTCCGGAAGGGTAATCATAACAAAAGATTTAAACCCATGAACTTCCACCAGGGAAGTGAGGCCGTGTGCTCCGGAAGGATAATCATAACAAAAGATTTAAAACCATGAGCTTATCACTTATAGAGTCCATTAATTATAACACTAGTAGTCGATACAAATGATATCCAAAACACCATTTGTAGTTCGAAACCTCTTGTAATCTCCTACTTTTCTGTAGATCTTTTAGTAGTCTATCAATATTTTAAAAAGGTACAGATCTGTCGGAAGTTTAACACCCAGCTAACGAAAAGGAGTTGAAGATCGGCTGCTCAGTGGCCGAAATATGGATATCTAGTGACCGAAAATCTGCCGAGAGATAGATAGGGGCTGTCGAGAAATAGATAGGGGCTGTCGAGAAATAGATAGGGGCTGTTGAGAGATAAATATGGGCTGTCGAGAGATAGATAGGGGCTGTCGAGAGATAGAGATAGATAGGGGCTGTCGAGAGATAGATAGGGGCTGTCGAGAGATAGATAGAGGCTGTCGAGAGATAGATAGAGGCTGTCGAGAGATAGATAGGGGCTGTCGAGAGATAGATAGGGGCTGTCGAGAGATAGATAGGGGCTGTCGAGAAATAGATAGGGGCTGTCGAGAGATAGATAGAGGCTGTCGAGAGATAGATAGGGGCTGTCGAGAGATAGATAGGGGCTGTCGAAAGATAGATAGAGGCTGTCGAGAGATAGATAGGGGCTGTCGAGAGATAGATAGGGGCTGTCGATAGATAGATAGAGGCTGTCGAGAGATAGATAGGGGCTGTCGAGAGATAGATAGAGGCTGTCGAGAGATAGATAGGGCTGTCGAGAGATAGATAGGGGCTGTCGATAGATAGATAGAGGCTGTCGATAGATAGAGATAGATAGGGACTGTCGAGAGATAGATAGGGGCTGTCGATAGATAGAGATAGATAGGGGCTGTCGATAGATAGATAGGGGCTGTCGATAGATAGATAGAGGCTGTCGAGAGATAGATAGGGGCTGTCGAGAGATAGATAGAGGCTGTCGAGAGATAGATAGAGGCTGTCGGGAGGTAGATAGGGGCTGTCGGGAGATAGATAGGGGCTGTCGATAGATAGATAGAGGCTGTCGAGAGATAGATAGGGGCTGTCGAGAGATAGATAGGGGCTGTCGATAGATAGATAGATAGATAGAGGCTGTCGAGAGATAGATAGAGGCTGTCGAGAGATAGATAGGGGTTGTCGAGAGATAGATAGAGGCTGTCGAGAGATAGATAGAGGCTGTCGGGAGATAGATAGGGGCTGTCGAGAGATAGATAGGGGCTGTCGATAGATAGATAGATAGATAGATAGAGGCTGTCGAGAGATAGATAGGGGCTGTCGAGAGATAGATAGAGGCTGTCGAGAGATAGATAGAGGCTGTCGAGAGATAGATAGGGGCTGTCGGGAGATAGATAGGGGCTGTCGGGAGATAGATAGGGGCTGTCGAGAAATAGATAGGGGCTGTCGAGAGATAAATATGGGCTGTCGAGAGATAGATAGGGGCTGTCGGGAGATAGATAGGGGCTGTCGAGAGATAGATAGGGGCTGTCGAGAGATAGATAGGGGCTGTCGAGAGATAGATAGGGGCTGTCGAGAGATAGAGATAGATAGAGGCTGTCGAGAGATAGATAGGGGCTGTCGAGAGATAGATAGGGGCTGTCGAGAGATAGAGATAGATAGAGGCTGTCGAGAGATAGATAGGGGCTGTCGAGAGATAGATAGGGGCTGTCGAGAGATAGATAGAGGCTGTTGAGAAATAGAGATAGATAGAGGCTGTCGAGAGATAGAGATAGATAGGGGCTGTCGATAGATAGATAGAGGCTGTCGAGAGATAGATAGGGGCTGTCGAGAGATAGATAGAGGCTGTCGAGAGATAGATAGAGGCTGTCGAGAGATAGATAGGGGCTGTCGAGAGATAGATAGATAGAGGCTGTCGAGAGATAGATAGAGGCTGTCGGGAGATAGATAGGGGCTGTCGGGAGATAGATAGGGGCTGTCGGGAGATAGATAGGGGCTGTCGGGAAATACTGAGTGGTTAACAAGGGGTGTAGATGAGCTGCCGTTTGGCACTAGTGTTAAACTTTAGACAGGTCTGCACTGTAGTTTTGAAGGAAACGCCGAGTGTGTATTATTTTTATTCATGGTTTATAGTTGCCAGAGTTAAATTTTGCAGTCTGTACATGCACATCATATACATACAGTCACCAAACCAACAAATAAGGACCATGGCAAGGAAATCTGTAATCTTCTAATATTTTGTATTTTATCACTTACACTTGTGACATGCAAACCCCTTTCGAACATCATGCCAGTTTAAAACAAAGTCAAGATTTGCTGAAATACTTGGTAACCTGTCGTTCGCTATTTCAATTAAATTAGGCACATTGCATTTCAAGTATTTAATCCGAGACAGATTAGAGAGATTTGTAAAATTTATTTCCATGATTATTTTATAGAAAGGTTTTTTAATTATATTTATTTTTTAGAGTTTAATTAATTTTTACCTTCGCGTTTCAATAATTTTATATGCAGTTGCAGTACGGTAACACTGTCAATGCGAGTCTTTATCAGTGAATACTGGGATATACAAGTATGATAGCATAACCTTATGTTTATTGTTTCATAACAGAATAAGCTTTTTATTGGCAAAAAATAACGTAGCAGATAATGAAGGATTTTGTAAGTACACAAAATACGACAGAAATATTAAAATTTGATGATAAACGGCTTTTCTGTTGAGATAACTTTGGCGCAATCAAGTTTAATATGTTGTTTAAGAAAACAATTTATTAAATGAACAATAATGTCACATACACAAAATTGAAACACAACAATGCAGATAAATGTAAAATTGATTACTCATTTTTCGGCTGCCAAGACATCGTACCACATGTTCTTGTGCAGTCTTTCTTTTGATGAGTTTTATTTTTTGTTAAATTTTCCCATTGGGAGCTTTTTTATCAAATTTATAATTTATTATTTAAAATGCAGTTTTTCTGTCTAGGTTTGATTTGACTGACAAGTGGACACGGGTCGTTCCATTTAATTAAAGTAGGGTTTTTTTAAACAAAATTTTAATTTAAAAAGCAGTCTATCTGGAATAAATTCATTTCATTAAAAAAGGGACTTATAACATTTTTTTAATATTTTAAAAGCAGTTTTTCTGACTAGGTTTGATTTGACAAGTGGACAAGTTTGTTCCATTTCATTAAAATAGGGGTGGTAAGGGTTAACGTTATCTTATCATGACTCTTGATATTTTCCGACACGAATTTACTTTAACAAACTTTAAATTTATTTATCAGTTGTTTAGCGTTCACGCATATACATAGACTAAATGTTTAATACTCTCAACAGTGTAGGTATTTCTGTAACCACGTGATCATATGGACCCACAAACTCAAAATATCCACTTTCAAGAGGGATCTTGTACCTTTATTTTAACCAGTGTTGGTTTTTTCTCCAAAATTTAACAATGCACTCATTTTCATCCAGTGTTTAATATTTATTGAGCAAATGTTTACTCATTATATCACTGGAACACTCCGTGTATAAATATGGTATATATCAAGTTTAAACAACGCTGTCAACTTAACATGTTTTCACTGGGATCTTAGGAGATTTATTTTGAAGTAGAATTTACGATATTTTTGGTGGAATTTTCTTTTTCAAAACCAGAATGGTGGATTTAGTTTTACTCTGGATATTCAAACAAACTTTATTTATGTGTTAAGATATATATACAAATATCGGGTTTTATGGCTGTATCTAATGTATAGTTTATATCAACTTAACTTGGAATTTGACTTCTCCGCCTAACTGTCAGTCAAAAGGTATGTTATGTCAAACTTTACTTTTTCTTAAATTTCAAACGCATATCAAGATTGTCATATGTATACATGCACATTGCAGTATGAGCATTCATCAAGTAACTTTGTCATATGATTAATTGTGTTTTACGTCCCGTCCCATTCAAGATATTTCTCTTACATCGAGGTGGTCAGTTCATTGATGTTGAAGGAGACCAGAGTGTCCGGAGAAAACCACAGGACTGACAAACTTTCTCACATTAGAATCTGAGTGGGATTAGAACATAGGCTTCGAGAGGCGCTGTAGTCCGTAGGCATTCGCTTTGATAAATATACCACTCGGTGGTCATGAAGGCCCCAGTGTGCTTCAAATGATGAGTGTATCATTGAATTGAAGCTTCTGGAAAGGTTTTGATGGACAAGATTCATAGCTAATAATAATTATTATAGACACCGTGGGTTTGAACCCCAAAACTTGAAAATAGGTAGTGACTGTTCAGTCGGCATTTAGCTAAATAAAAGATTAGGAAAGAGACCCCCGTGTCCAGGTAGGCGTGGCATGTTAAACATTGCTCTGAGCACACTGCAAAGGCCAAACTTCTTGTCACTTCACCTTCAGCTGGTGACGTCTCGATTTAAGTGAAATATTCTTGGCTGGGATCCCATTCAATCAAAATCAATCAAAATATTCGAGTCCGACCCGGCTTAATTGGGTGCAAGTCTAGTCGGTCACCATGACCCCTTCAATACAACAACTAAGTGCGTATACTTCATAGCAAGCTAGTATATGATCCCAAGCCTTGCAAATTGAAAAGTGTTTTAATAATACTCAAAGAAGTATAGAAAGATGTAGGTGGACTTATTTTTGCCAAAACCCAGATTCAGAAATATAAAATGGGTTGTGGTTGTGATCAATCAAACATTTCAGACTCGTTGTTTCTTTTATTCATTTTAATTATATTCCAATCACTTAAGTACTGTTGTTTTCGTGAACACCCACATGCCAATAAAACAATGTATATCGCAAACTTGTGCCTTAACATTAACTACAAATCACGAATTTATCACCCCGCGAAATTATATTTTACTCAGAACCGACGAAAATTGGACACCACGAAAAGAAATAATTTCACAGTAGGCAAAGTTGTTTTATAAAATATTCTAAAATTTCATTATTTCTTAATTTCTTAATGTTGGAAAGCCATAGAGAAAAATCTTGGTTATAATGGAAAGGTTATATTTTCAAGTTTTGTTAGTACCGGAAAAATTATTACCGGAGTAAATTACCATGATATCATGATGACATCATCAAAATAAGGAGTTTAGCTACAATCACCGTGCAGAAATTGTCAGATTATTCTATCAGTCACTGTTACATAAAAAGGACATTCAATTCATGCACAAATACCAAAGCAACGTAAAAACTTTGAAACTTGACAAATTGAGTTAAACACGAGAAATCTGTATGCGCATCCGCGATTGTCATAAAGTATGTCTGTAGAAAAAAAATATTGGCGCTATGGGGATTTTACATGGTGAAAATGGCGAGCGAAGTTTACACCGGAAGTGATGTCCTTGGTGACGTTTTACGTCATATGAGCAACAGAATCCGCCATTTGTCTGGTTTTTTAACTTGTTAAATCTCCATAGCGTCAACGTTTTACCTAGCCCGAGATTCCTCTGGCCCGAAATTTTTTTTTTTTTTTTTTTTTATCAATTTCGGGCCAGAGATCGGGCTTCATTATTTTACATAACGTGATGCCGTTGAAATCCTACGGCAAGGTAAGATTTAATTTGGCGGATATGTTCACTTTATTTTCACGGGCATTGGGTAATGAACCAGTCAGATCGCTTACCTGAACCTTTATTCACAAGAATCCATCGAAAAAACTACGTGGCAACTCCGTTTTATATCCATTCCAGCCATATAAATCCAACACTTGTGTAAAATCCTTCATCATCTCGCCATTTTTTATGTTATGATATTCAAATAACGCGAGATCTCGCGGGTTAAAGTCTCCCTTTTCTGATACACAAGTGTTGGATTTATATGGCTGGAATGGATATAAAACGGAGTTGCCACGTAGTTTTTTCGATGGATTCTTGTGAATAAAGGTTCAGGTAAGCGATCTGACTGGTTCATTACCCAATGCCCGTGAAAATAAAGTGAACATATCCGCCAAATTAAATCTTACCTTGCCGTAGGATTTCAACGGCATCACGTTATGTAAAATAATGAAGCCCGATCTCTGGCCCGAAATTGATAAAAAAAAAAAAAAATTTCGGGCCAGAGGAATCTCGGGCTAGGTAAAGTTTTACCCTGTGTAGATCTATTCTGAGCAATCGCGGATGCGCATACAGATTTCCTGTTACGACTAGGTACAAGTAAGTGAAAAATATCAATCTTTATTCAATTTAAATATGAAGAGTATTTCACTGTCACAAACAGAGTGTTCCTTCAGTAGGGTATGTTTATCTAACTACACTCGCCACGTGTGTGAAAATGAGAATACAAGGAGCATGAAACTGGAACGTCAAACATATCCAGGTTAATTTTGGATACATAAACATCATATTTATATTGTGATGACGACTATTGATACGAACAGCTGAACCAATGGAGCTTGTTCCATCAGCTACAACTGAATTAAAAGCTGCAATAAAAAAAGAAAATAGACTCATTTCGAGTTGCGCGTTTGGTGTCGTAATTAGGGTACCAAGACAACTCGTACACATACTAGTACTCGTACTTGAAACACCAGTGACTGGAATTTGTACATTGAATAATACAGGTGATCCAATACAAGTGAATACAACAGGTGCTTTTGCATTTAGAGGGATTATCTTGTTTACGATTTTGCTATTTATATTTTCTTTGATGTCAAAAACTAAAGTGCATTGGTGTACATTTCGTCCCTCTATGTTTAAACAATGTGTGAAAGCAGTCTTTAAATAATTATCTAACATTCGTCTTCCCATATTCCATAAATATATAATTTCTCATTTAGTGCATTTTTCAAGGCCTTCGATAAGTTTTATGGTCGTTGTCACAATATTAATGAATTCGAAAACTATGAAGTCTCTGTATTCGAAATAATCCTGGATATATTTGACCGTCGTCCCATACCCCCATGCTCCTTACATTCTCAATTTTGATTTTGCGAGTGTCGGCTTGTAGCTAGCTAAGCTGGAGGCACTTACTCTTTCCGGTGCACCGGGTCTTACTTCCCTGGTGGAAGTTCGCGTGTTTAACTTAATTTGCCTGTCTTCAAAGTTTTTGCTTTGTTTTGGAATTGTTAGTTGAACATGGATTGGTATGTTTGTTTTTGATTATTTACTGACGATGTGCATTTCGTCTTTACATGAACGTTCGTCAACTTCCCATATTCAATCGCTTCTAGTGACGATATTTGTTTCTCTCGACGATTGATACGCAATTCGTCTTGTCCCGCAATGGTATGCAGTTTTAATTTAACACAATATAATGCTAGTAACTATAGGTCATAGATGAACTCGGTTCCTTGCTGGCTAGATCTTCTCTCATTAATTTTGAAATCAAGGTGGTTGAAAAGTCTAAATCACCGGCTTTTTAACACAAACGATTACAGCGTCTCTCATCGTAAAGTTTCACTCGGGAAAGATCATATTATGAAAATATTTTTTAAGTTCGCTTATCGAATGCCACTTGTTTTGTTGGGTTTTTTAGGGTACTTCGGTTTCCTCCATCATCCTAGAACGTACCGCTTTCACACAAGTGAAAAAATCTTGACTGGATTACTCCACTCATGTGTCATTAACACGTATGCGTAGAATTCGGACTTCTATGTCTGTTTTCGTTTCCGTTAATAATTCTTTATCTTAGTGTTAAACTTTCGACATGCCTGTACTGTAATTTGGCTTATGCATATATATATATTACTTCTGAATGCATTAATTTATAAAATTGATAGATTACAAGTCTGTCGGAAGTTTAACATTTAATTAACGAATAAGCATCGAATAAGCAGCTCATCTCGGTCCCTCGTTTCCTATATCTCGACAGCTTCTCGACAGCTACTATGGACCTCTCGTCCTTTAGCTATTATATATATCAGCTTCTCGACAGCTACTATGGACCTCTCGTTCTTTAGCTAATATATATATCAGCTTCTCGACAGCTACTATGGACCTCTCGTTCTTTAGCTAATATATATATCAGCTTCTCGACAGCTACTATGGACCTCTCGTCCTTTAGCTATTATATATATCAGCTTCTCGACAGCTACTATGGACCTCTCGTCCTTTAGCTAATATATATATCGGCTTCTCGACAGCTACTATGGACCTCTCGTCCTTTAGCTAATATATATATCGGCTTCTCGACAGCTACTATGGACCTCTCGTCCTTTAGCTATTATATATATCAGCTTCTCGACAGCTACTATGGACCTCTCGTTCTTTAGCTATTTTATATATCAGCTTCTCGACAGCTACTATGGACCTCTCGTCCTTTAGCTATTATATATATCAGCTTCTCGACAGCTACTATGGACCTCTCGTTCTTTAGCTATTATATATATCGGCTTCTCGACAGCTACTATGGACCTCTCGTCCTTTAGCTATTATATATATCGGCTTCTCGACAGCTACTATGGACCTCTCGTTCTTTAGCTATTATATATCAGCTTCTCGACAGCTACTATGGACCTCTCGTTCTTTAGCTATTATATATATCAGCTTCTCGACAGCTACTATGGACCTCTCGTCCTTTAGCTATTATATATATCAGCTTCTCGACAGCTACTATGGACCTCTCGTCCTTTAGCTATTATATATATCGGCTTCTCGACAGCTACTATGGACCTCTCGTCTTTAGCTATTATATATATCAGCTTCTCGACAGCTACTATGGACCTCTCGTCCTTTAGCTATATATATATCGGCTTCTCGACAGCTACTATGGACCTCTCGTCCTTTAGCTATTATAATATCAGCTTCTCGACAGCTACTATGGACCTCTCGTCCTTTAGCTATTTATATATCGGCTTCTCGACAGCTACTATGGACTCTCGTTCTTTAGCTATTATATATATCGGCTTCTCGACAGCTACTATGGACCTCTCGTTCTTTAGCTATTATATATATCAGCTTCTCGACAGCTACTATGGACCTCTCGTTCTTTAGCTATTATATATATCAGCTTCTCGACAGCTACTATGGACCTCTCGTTTCTTTAGCTATTATATATATCAGCTTCTCGACAGCTACTATGGACCTCTCGTTCTTTAGCTATTATATATATCAGCTTCTCGACAGCTACTATGGACCTCTCGTTCTTTAGCTATTATATATATCAGCTTCTCGACAGCTACTATGGACCTCTCGTTCTTTAGCTATATATATATCAGCTTCTCGACAGCTACTATGGACCTCTCGTCCTTTAGCTATTATATATATCAGCTTCTCGACAGCTACTATGGACCTCTCGTCCTTTAGCTATTATATATATCGGCTTCTCGACAGCTACTATGGACCTCTCGTTCTTAGCTATTATATATATCAGCTTCTCGACAGCTACTATGGACCTCTCGTCCTTTAGCTATTATATATATCGGCTTCTCGACAGCTACTATGGACCTCTCGTTCTTTAGCTATTATATATATCGGCTTCTCGACAGCTACTATGGACCTCTCGTTCTTTAGCTATTATATATATCAGCTTCTCGACAGCTACTATGGACCTCTCGTTCTTTAGCTATTATATATATCAGCTTCTCGACAGCTACTATGGACCTCTCGTTCTTTAGCTATTATATATATCAGCTTCTCGACAGCTACTATGGACCTCTCGTCCTTTAGCTAATATATATATCGGCTTCTCGACAGCTACTATGGACCTCTCGTTCTTTAGCTATTATATATATCGGCTTCTCGACAGCTACTATGGACCTCTCGTTCTTTAGCTATTATATATATCAGCTTCTCGACAGCTACTATGGACCTCTCGTTCTTTAGCTATTATATATATCAGCTTCTCGACAGCTACTATGGACCTCTCGTTCTTTAGCTATTATATATATCAGCTTCTCGACAGCTACTATGGACCTCTCGTCCTTTAGCTAATATATATATCGGCTTCTCGACAGCTACTATGGACCTCTCGTCCTTTAGCTAATATATATATCGGCTTCTCGACAGCTACTATGGACCTCTCGTCCTTTAGCTATTGTATATATCGGCATTATTTCGGTAGCCTAGCTTTCGATTCCGTTTCTTTGACTCATAGTTTAACTTTCGACATGCCTGTACTGTAATTTATCCACTTATTATAGAACCATTAAGATATCATCGATATATATTGATATATATTGGCGCAATTAATGCACATTCGTTATGTATCTTGTAATCCACTTATCGCGCCTGGTGGTGGTTAACATAACTTTGTTTATGAATAATTTATTTATTGGACAGTTTATGATACGTGTTACATCGCATAATATCCGTGTTTTGTAACAGAAAAAGTGCGAAAATTCTGTAAATCGACGGGGGTCCCGAGTTCGAATTCCTCTTCACGATTCCATCAACTGGTATATGGTTAATAAAACTTCACGGGCAATGTAGTCAACTCCTGCAGCAATTAATAGATATTGTGTTTAATATTATCCAAATAAAATACATGCTGGTTTTCAGCACTGATTTATGAATAATTTATTTATTGAACATTTATGGTTCACATTAACGTGCGTTACCGAGAAGTTACTTAAAACCCATAAATTTAATGCTGTGACATTCTTAGGTTTTATTGCATAAGAACAATCAACTAAAACCGCTTTTTCGAAAGAAACTTTTTTTCAGGAAATGAATTTCTATATAAAATTTCTCATAGTTTTGATACGATTTTTTTAAATTCGAGTTCCGAGTAAAACTGACACAACAACTTAGTTAAGTTTACTGGAATTTGTATTTGTTTGTTTAAACCGGTTCCAAACAAAGTACGTGGTGAGAATAAGACTCTCGATCTGTTTTGTCTTTCAAAACATCTTTTGCGACCCACATTCTTGTAATGATCTGGTGACGTCTCGATATGAGTGAAATATTTCAAATAAATTGTATATTCTTTAAATGACGAGGGAAAGCAACGATTAAATTTGTAATAAATGTGACCATGATTATAATAAATAATATAATAAATAGTTTGTTCAAATGTCACATGTAAATAATTACAACATTTATTTTCAATCGTACATCATAAAATCATAAATATATACATGTATATATATATATATATATATATATATATATACAATAATTATTTTCATCAGACTGTAATTATCCTACGAGACATCAAAACGAATAAATACGAAAAAATTTCTAAAATTAAAAAAGTCAAGTGAACAAAAAGAGAAAAATAAAAATTAAAACAGTTCCAATTAACTTTAATAGAAATATAGAATCGCAAAGTGGGCATTTCATATAATTAATATTTTCGTAGGCATCTGACATGGCAGTGTGTGAATCCTTTTCACGTCTTGGCATAAAATTTCTGATTTTTAATCACTTTTTAACTGATACCTGGTGTGTCATTTGAATAACAGGAATTTGTCACTTGTGAAGTTCAACAACAAACTTCAGAACAGCTAATGAGCTTAGATTAATCAGTTAATTAACTGGACAATGATCATTTGTTTAACAAGACGGGGTTCCAATTTTCATTAAGATTTTGGCATTGTCGCGTTCTGTTCACAGTGTTGACAAAAATGTCACACTTTTATAAGCCGGGCAATTCCAGACATGATCTGACTATGTATACATATAAACGCCAGTTTTTCATTGAACACAAATAGTTTTTAGGATTAAGGATTCGGGAAAGGTCTGGATTTTGGAAAAGTTTTGAGTTTTCTACAAAAATTTAATTCAAGTTTGCAGAAGTTTTAGAAATGCGTTTTAGGTAAGTTTTAATAATAATAATAATAATAATAATAATAATAATGTGTTTTTCCACATCTTTTAAAAAAATCCCTTGATACGGTGGGATCATTCGTGTTTTAAATCTATTTTACCAAACACAATTATTGATATCTAGAACAAACAGAAAATCTTATGCTTAATTATTTTTCCATTTTACAACATGTTTTCTAGTTTTGAAGTTCAATATCAAACTAGTATGTTAGGTTGCTTCTGTGTTGATTAAACTTGAAGTTTTGTATTTTTTAAGAAAAGGCAGTAAAATCGTTAATTTTAAGCCAGATATGCCTGTATATATATATATATATATATATATATATATATATATATATATATATATATATATATATGTACAAAGTGATTAAACTATAAAACGTATTCATGAATATTTTTCGCTCAATTTGGCCGACTTTTTGGCATACATTTTTACCTGCAATAGTTTATTAAGGTATATTTTACCTGTTGTCATGTTTTTGATATATATACATAAGATTTGTGTCACATGGTACATGTAATATACATTTACCTACACATGTTTCCTGTTGTAGATGTTCATTCTATGTCAGTTTGGCAAAAATTTGATTTTCATCATAAACAGGAAATAGAAGTAAAAACTAACATCTCACAGACCTCAGACCTTTACACTGGGTCAGCTTACATACATAACAAAAATATTCAAGAAATGTTATGTAACGAATATTAATAATTTTTTTAATGAAACATGTATTATTTTCTCTCTGGTTTTCCTGGGGACACACACACACACACACACACGAGAATTTGATGGCACGTGTAATAAAATAATGGTAGTCTTGATTCATCCTTTGATCTATCCATGTCACATTAGCATCTCTGGTCCAATCTGGTATCATACACGTATATAGCAAGTTGGTCCCGAAAAAAACCACTTTGTTTTCAATCTTGTTTCATGACAAAACTAATTTTTCGGTTAATGTTCAAATTTTATTAATTTTTGTAAACCGTTTTCCATTTCACTTAACATTTCTAAAATCCAAATGAATTATTATCTCCTGCGAATGTTTGACATATCGCTAATTAACGGGACATAAATTTCTGATAAAGTGGCAATTTAAGATAATATCTGTGACCATTATCAGTTTTGGTGAGAAATTGATTTTTAATTTATCGATATCAGTTTCGTAATCAAAACACTAATGTGTCAGTTTCCCGTCATGCAATAATCGATGTTCGGTACACTTCCGCCTCCGGGTATCGCCGTGGGATATTGTTGTGCTCCTTTTCAATTCAAGTTGCGATGTATTTTTTACCGTTTTTATCTGATAAAGCTTCTAGCTATATCTTTTGTTACTGGCTTGTCAAATTAAGCTGTCATTTGCTTGTCTTAAGAAACACTTGTAGATGGTGTGTTTCAAGATAAAAAATGACAATTGTTTCCTAAGTAGGCTTAAATCAAAATATTCCTCTCGGGTAAAATAAAAATCACACGTAAAAAGAATCGTGTTCTACAAAAGTGTGATCAAAAGTCTCGAGTCCTTCAAAGTGGAATCATTAGTTAATTTAGCAATTATTAAGACTGGACGTACATGAAAAAAATTGGAAATATTTATAATCTTTGGAATTTAAATCATGCAACTTTCAGGAGCACCGAGTCGAAAAAAGTAAGAGGTCTTATAGTTTATCCCATCTATTACTGGTATTCCAAAATCAGATTTGTTTTTAAAAATGTCATTGAAGTCTACTATCCAAAATTTGTAGTTGATTGCAAATTGCTTTTGACCATATCCTGAATGTCTTTAAAAAAGGCCAATCATGAATAATTTTCCAATTTCAATTGTCTCATTTTTTCTAACAAAACGCCGAAGAAGGGAGCTAAAGGGTTTGTTTTCTTTGAAGCATAAAAATACAATATCCAGTAAATTTAACGAGATTTATTTGGGTTAAATGTATTTAAATGGTAAACTGTTTATAAATACATCATAGATAACTTACTAGTAATACCTTTATCAGTACTAAAGAGAAAACCATGTTGTGTTATTTTAATTTAAGAGACACTAAGAATTTATGCGGTCATTTGCGTATCATAAAAAAAGAAATCTATGAATTGCATTTAATTCACGTATTTGTTGGCTGTTTCATTTGCCGTTATGTGCGGCGTTAAAGTTGTTATAGAGTGACTTATTGGAAAATTATTGACTATACACAAATACCATGAACATAAATTTCCTACAAACCCTTCACTTATGTTTACACTGGGGTAGGTGAGAAAGGCTATTAAATCACGCTAAAGGGAGCCGTGTAACAGCACAGAGTCGCTTAATTATTGTATAAAATTAGTCGGTTTTAAACGATAATTAATTCATTATCAATCGGTTTCATGGCCACTTAACATTGAACGTGCTAATGTAATCACTTGTTTATTGATAAATATTTATGGAGATCACACGGGTTAATTTTCAGATTGGTGAATATTGCTGTGATCACACAACACCTGTGAAAATACGCCGTAAATATCGGAATTTATCGGGTCATAAAACTATTAATAGAACAACAAAATTATAATAAACTTGTGATAATGGTAATAACAATATTTTTTCTACGATTTACATAAAGTGCACATACTAACATATTTTAACTTTTTTCTTGGTTTGTTTTCATTCATTCATTCATTCATTTTCTGATTCTATATTTTTCTTTTTTCCTCATTTTTCATTTTCTAATTGGTTCAAGTAAATGTAATTAAATGCAAAAAGTTACATTGGTGACAAAAGGTTATAACACAAAGAAAGCATATGATTTAAAAAAAACTGCCTCAAAACGTTTTTTATTATTATTTTAAAGATGTTTCACTTTAAACCAATTACTCAGATCATGTAATAAACAGAAGACTTCATCAATTTTTAGAAGAATTGGTAACTAAATCAATAAATGGAAAAAAAGATGCTGCTTATTGGATTCATGTTGTCGTCTTTATCCTGGCGATTCCTACCGCAGATTTTTAAGCTACACCACTAGGATGCACACAATCTGCATTTTATGTGTATCCTTATTAACTTATTTTTTATTCTATTGATTAAAATGTATAGCATTAGTTATCTCATAAAAGCTGCCTAAGGCAATGTTTTAAAAGAATAATGAACTAAATAGATAAATATATTTTGTAACATGTCAGTTTTGATAGACGTGACCTGTTTCCCCTTTTTGACGGAAATAGGTATATCCCATCCATAGCCACTATTAGCAGACGACGTTATAGTGTTTTTCATTATTTGTCAAGAAAGCTTGTCGATACCGTGTCACAAATAATAACAAAATTTACGGATTTTAGAAATTACTATTATTATTCTGGTAAAAATGGAGATTGTGTGCTACTTTACTTTAAGATAAACGTATTTCATGGATGTTACAATTTAGTACACGTATTTTAACAGCGAAGGATCTTTAAATTTTAACACAAAAATGTTCGGATTTGGTATCGGAGAGATTTCCTCATGATTTAGGATTTTTATTACTGGTGGATATTAGGGGAGGAGTTTTATGGCGAAAAAATAGCCATAAACAAGGAAAAAGTGAACATTGGAGCAATTGATCTAATATGTTAGTATCGATATAGATTATTACGGTAATTTATATTATTTAGTGGTGTCTGTGAGTTGTCACACTTCGATAATGCCGTGTAAATATTTGATTTGTTAAGAACATGTGCTTGTTTTTGAAAATACAAGTGATGCTTTCTGGTTCAATTCATTAAGAAATTATGAATATTTACTTTTAATTATTTAATTTTCTTGTTTTACTGAATATTTTTTTTTTGTTATTTGAAGATTGGAGAAACATTATTTTATTTTTAAATTGTAACATTTTTATTAAGGAAGACTTTTTATTTTGACATACCATAGTTTGATGTATGTGCGAATAATGATCATTCAAATATGTCACCGTATACAGACCTTGGTGATCATGAACTCTGTAAACGAGTAAATGATAAATAAATAAAACTTTTAACTAGCTACTTAATTTCAGTCAAACTTTTTATTTAAATTCTTTAAAAAGAGAACTCGATTGTGATGTAATTTTAATGAAAATCAAACAAAATCTACTTAAATCTATTCCTTTTTACTGATGTCATTTTAATGATAATGAAATATCGTTATTTAAAATCCTATTTTTAATTTTTTTTAACTTAATGGTTCACATTCATTGAATTTGGATACACCACTCTAGGGTCTACTAAAAGGTTCAAGTATCTCTTTACTCGCGTAATAATCATCAAAATTTGGAATAAGTGACATTCAAAAAAACTAAAAATTACAAATTGCTTCGTTTAAAATTTCCATTTAAAATACACAATGCAAAAGGTTCATAGGTTAAAACTCTGTCGATTCTTTCCTTAATTAAACCGAAGCTATTGCCCATGTTTCATTTCCATGTTACAAAATTATCTAAGCGAATTCATTAAGGATATTACACTGCTGCATAATGGATTGCTAGAAGAATGAAAGGACACTATCTGTGAAAGAAGAGAAGGGGATGCAGAATATAATACATAATGTCATTAATTTATTGGTTTTCTTGTAGTGTTTCTTGGTTTTCAGAGATTGATCCATGGTGATATTTAATTCCATATTTTTTTTACAATTTTATGTAAACGATTCTAATTTCAAATTTTAACCACCCTCAATGGATTGTCGGTACGTCTAAAAAGACCCGATTGACATCTAAATCGCGGTAAATAATTTTACTTTTAGATTTTTTTCATCACTAATCTATCGGTCCTAATCTATCATTATTGAATCGCCGGTGTGTCAAAAAAGGCGAGATCAGCATCTAAATCAATTTCACACCATTCTTGATCATCACCCAGAGGGGGTACCTGTCACGAGGCAAAAAGTGCCGGGATATTTCCAAGAGCGGTCTTCTTTTACGCGCTATCGATGCACGCTTCCCTCTGGCCCAAATATCCGAGTATTGATTGACTTTCTGATTGAAGTTTGTTTAGACTGATTAAGAAAACAAGAACGATAGTGTTATTTTAGCGTCTCGACAGACACAATTTAAAATCAGGAAATACCGGCAAGCACGAGTGTGTTATTCAAATTCTTCGTTATTTCGCATTTACACGTTTTCTGGAATTTGATACAAATGTATGAATTTACAGGCATTTGGACATTATGTGTACATTTTTTTCAATGTTTGTATACAATTGTGAACACTGTAAGGAAATTGTTACAATTGTGAACATTATAATATAAGGAAATTGTTTAATTGTTTCGAAATTAATTGTTAATTCGCGATTTGCCACTTAATCGCCCAAGGATTTTGATTTGCACCAATTATCAAGCTATTACTAGCCTTTTAAGAAAGATGATAATCTGTAATTGGTGCTAAAAGTGAAAAGTTTTGTATTTCAATTAGACGACGGAAGTGGGTTCACACACACGTGCCAAAATCATTATAAATTTACTTTTCACACTGACCCTCGGAGGTAAGCGGTTTCTTAATAACGCCGATTTTATTTATTTTTTTTTTTAATATTTTTATTATAATTAATTTTTTTTTGCTTACAGGATTCAATTACAACGGGTTTGTTAATCTGATGTGTGTTTTCGTTCATTTAATTTATAAACGCCGGTACTATCTTCATAGTGTAAAGCTGTGTATTTTTCTATACGATTGGGAAATGCATAAATCAGTAAATCTGGTGTTCAAAGACTGAAAAAATCAATAGGGCAGATCTAAAGATCTCGCAATGTGATTGTTGTACCCGCGGTTTCCGTCAACGCACGTTAAAAGATTTTCTATAATATCCTATAATCTGTGGAAAAGTCATATGAAATGTATGTTATTGTAAGTAGGGGTTACAAAAGCACGTTTGTGTATTTGAACAGCCGGCAGATATATCTTCAGTAATTGAAAGAAAACTTCTTCCTTGAACACGAATTATCTTGTAAAAGTGCGTGTTCTTAGTAATAATTTTCATGTAACGAATGATAGCAAGTGAAAACCTGAGACAAACAGATAAAGCAAAACATGCCAATTTTAACCGTTGATAAGTTAAGAGTTGGGTAATTATTTCAAAATGAATATATATCCCCTTAAAACGACTGGCATTTATTTTTTACCATTTGATTATGACATTTAGAATTATTTAAAAAATATTTAGTGTATTCGCAAATTTACATAATTAATGCAAATTTAACACATTTACTTTAAATAGGAAAAAAGTGAGAACAAGACAATTATTTTAAATTAAATATGCTAAAGAAAATCAAACCAGTTCTTGTCTAACTATTTTGTTTGTATAATTAAGCTAGAAAATGGAGAGCTAGAGAGAGAGAGAAGTACTTATATTTTGACATATTAGAAAAAGAAATCCATTCCAGACCAATAAGATACCTAGTATTTTAAATTGATTTTAATGCATTACTATACCATCAGCAATTTTTGTTTACATTTTGCAAAATATGAAAACAATATTTAGGCTAACTACATGGAGCTCAAGGTCAAGAGATCAAGAGGATGCTAAAAGCTTCTAATTAATAGTGAAACATTAGTTTTATCCTAGACCTAATAGAAATGATTTCCCATGGTCAAACTAGAAAGGACAAGCAGTGGATTCATTTCCTATAACACTCGGTCTTGATAATTGAAATCCTTTTATTAAATTCCTGACCAGTACTGGATGCTATGTAGGTGGAAAATGGATCGGATAAAATGTTGTGACAAGTCTTTCCTGCTTGTTGCATAGATTTATAACCATGCTAATGGAATTCCATTAATTTTATTGGATAAAATCTCTAGATTTCAACGTCACACCTTTGAAATATTTAAATTCTGATTGGATGCCAGGGTGGTAAGTAGAGTTCGGAAAACAGTGTCAAATTGAAGATTAAGAGATTATTGCGTTTAACACCTTAAACAAAGAGTTCAGATGACACTGTTTATTTTAAATCTTTTAAGGGATTTTTGAAACCCATGATTTTGCTGATATTAAGGTGACTGACAAAATTATCAGATTAGTGGTTAAAAGCTTTTAAAAAAATCTGTACCCTAAAACAATATTAAATGGTTGTTTGCACTATTTCTTAGCTAAAAGTTGCAATGATGTTGGTGCATGCTTGCCGATTCATTTTGTGTACTGTACATTCCAGAATATAAGCATATACTTGAGCCATCCCCAGGTTAGACTGCCAATCTTTTCGATATTGTTACATTTTGTTTTTTTGTTATTAACAAGTTTGTAACAGCATATTGTTTTGGCATGGCTTTGCTCTTGCCTAAGTATATGTTTATACACTGCAGATTTCTATATTGTGTTTCAAAAGATTTTTATTTTTATTCAAAAACTTTTTTCTTCTTTTTGCAGTTATAACCAGGGATTTAACATTATGACAAAAGTTTGGATTCTGTTGCTATGGCAAATGTTCCTTACAGTCTGCAGATCTGGAGCAGTCGGTATGTACCATCTATTTATATCATATTCAGGCCAAGTCACAAAAAATTCACACATCCAAGATTTAAGGCCATCAGAATTTTCATCTAGTTAAAAAAATTTTGGCAACAATAATGACGATGCCGTTTTACTGTACACAATGTTCAGTGGGTATTCTTTTTTTAACAAATTCCAGCCACACCCCTTTCATTCTTGTAACAGCCCCTCCCACTGCCTAAGTTAGAATCATGCTTTGGACAGATCCGAGTGTGAGAAAGTTTGTCACTACACATTCCAAAGGTTGGTGGTTTCCTCTAGGCACTTTGGTTTCCTTCACCATCCCAGAACTGACTGCCTCAATATAAGTAACAGAATCTTGACTGAGGCATAAAACACCACTTCTCCACTCACTCCATTATACAGTACTGCACTCTTTGGTTCTAGCAGCTACTTGTAGTATTCAGGGTGGTTTAAAAACTTAACCTTACATTTTAATATGAGGTACCTTTCGGGATGTTGATGTCCACCCAAGTCATTGGATATTAAACTGGGACCTCCATGCTTTTAAATATTCAGGATCACACTTTTGATGTATGTTTATGTTACTGAGATAATATTTCAAACAGATTCTTATTTTTGTATTAAAAGTAATGATGAAAATCGTAACAAAGATGGTTTATTTATCAAACTATTTGTAATTCTGAGACATTTGACTAGATTTTCTGTGATCAGTTGGCATGTGAGGGGTGTTAGTTACAAGTCTAACCTATAATTTTGTTATGTCACTTATCAGGGAGATAGATGTATCAGGTTTTACCTAAGACGGGACTATTTGTGTTGTTAGCGATAAAACAGGTGCCCCTTTTATCACCAGTATTATCAATATAGGTAGTTTTAAGTCAAAATCATTCAAGGTATTAAAAGTGAAAGTTTTTTTATTGTGTTTAGATTGAAAATAATTGTAGATTTCTGTCAATTTCAGTAATTATTTCCCTATATCTTGATAAAATTATGTGTTTTTATTCAAAAATTTTATTATCAAAAACACAAAATAAATGTGCAAATGGAAAAATCAATTTGGTTAAAAAAAGTGTTAATTTCAGTTTTTATTTTCATTATTTGAGAGAGAGGCAAAGTGAGGTGGGAATACCACACATGTCTGCCTTAGCACCTTTCAATAGTGTGTGTGTGTGTGTGTGTGTGTGTGTGTGTGCATTACCCTTATTTATGATTATCCAGTAATGCACCCACAACCACTGATTGCTTCTTACTGGTATTGTAAATTAATTAATAGAGACATGTCAGGCTTAACAATTTTGACAGATAGAAAGCAGAAAGAAATTAAAATTAATATGAACAACTATATCATTATTAATAATGAAATACAATTTTCCTTTCAAATTTCAAATACAAAAAAATCTCATTTTCAAATTCCTCTTATTTTTTTCTAATTCTTCAAAATAATGAACACACACACTCACTTAAGATGTGTTCAGTGTGTACAGTTATTCTGAAATTAAAAATTCAAATCATTGAAAGGTTATGGAGGTCAATGGAATCTTTGTAGGATGTTTGAATTAAGTTTGACAAGGATCAGGGCACATTCAGTACCAGAAAATTGGATTAGCCCTCCATTGAAAGACTTGCGTCTTATGATTCCGTTTTAATATAAAGGCCTTATTCTATTTATTTTTCAATTTTTCCCTCTAATCAGATTCAACTGGGGTATTAATTCATGAATTGTCACCAGCTAGTAAACTTAATTAATTTCTTTATTTTCATTGACATACCTGTATTGTGATGGAGTTAATATTTAGTTCACATGTGAATTTCAATACCTGAGCTGCCATCTACCTGTATATGCCAACCCAGAATTGTTCGGCTTTAACTTACAAATGAAAATTAATTTTTAGCCATATGTAGAAACGGAAAACCTGAATAGGGAAATCACAATATCATACAGACAGCTTGTTGATACAGCCACTGTTTTTGATCTTTAATCCTACAATCAATTTTCTGCTATTATTTTAATGTTCTGTGATCTGCGAGGTATATGCTGTATTTTAAAATAACACATGGGTCTGTAAATCCTTAAGCAGAAAACATCCAATTTCTACTCCCCAACCTAATTTGAGTTTTCATCAGTCCATGACCTCACTACTGAAGTACATGTAAAGGGGGTGTTGTTGAATGGCTTTAAGACCAAACACAAAACATATTTTTCAACTACCTGTAGTATATATGAAAAACAATAAGGTGTTCTTGCTTTAAAAGGACACATGCCACCTTATAATGGCACAGAATTTTTATGCTTTTGAATTTTCACTGGAGTTTATGTAAAATTTTGTCAATGTTTTTCCTTTTGGGTTCATTTATGGGACACCATTCAAAATTTACTTTACATTTCTTACATTGTGAATGTCTAAATACTTTAATCAACATTTTGTTTAGATTTATAAAAAAACATTTGATATGGTCACTAGAATTGCCTTAAATAATTTTGATAATTTATTTAGTTTTGAAAAACAGTATATTTTTATACATTTTTAAATTTACAAAGACAATTGTTTTATATGCCTTTATTAGATTTGAATAATTTAAACTTGTGTTTACACACCTGAAAAAATATTTTTCTTTGATATTAATGGACACTGTTGACATATCTCTAAAATAATGTTCGGACAAGTTCATTGTACATGTATACATATGATTTCAAGCTGAATTTTTTTTTTTGGGGGGGGGGGGGTATAATAAATTTGTTTGTCATTACATTATCAACTGTCAACAGATTTAAAAGTGTTTCCATAGTGAAATTACACTGAAATGAGATATTATTGTCTCAGTAATCTATTCATTTATTCTAAAATTACAACTTTTATTTCTAAAACTGATACCAATTTTGACATTAGGCTTGACAGCAAAACATTTATTGGGATAAGCTCACTTGGTTTCAAATTTATCTCCCTTGGTGTTTATTCAAACTCTGTTTGCAGTCTGTTTGTGTAATTGCACAAAATTATCTCCCTTATCTTTTGAAATGTTTGCAGTTTGTTTACAAAACAGTTGATTTGATTGCATCTTTTTAAGTTCCTGGTTTAAATTTAATCAGATTTTGTGTGCATGTGTTTTACTATTTTATCATGGAAAATGCCACAATTTTACTGTTTATTTCCATAAATTTAGTAACATGTTCGCATTTAGTAGCATGTTCAGGAAAACAAAAAACAAACTTTAATACATTGTAATCTATTTAACCATGATAAATGTCCTCATTCCATTAAATTTCAGTTTTGTAATATATGTTTATTACCTTAAAATGAGATTACTATAAATTAAACCTTTTATTAGATTTTCCGTTTTCAGTGTTTTCTAAAATTACACTAATTTAAAATTTCCAGAGGCTTAAATAAATGTTTAAACATTGCCTGAACATTAGATTGAGGTCTTGTATGTACATGTAGGTATCTTTAGTAGTAAATTCACACAGTCTCCCCTTTAGCTGGTGATAGTTCAATATAAGTTAACTATTATCTGTTCCCTCATCTCCCTTTCATTGCAATGTAGTTTTCATTAAAATTGAAACTTTGTGTGAATTCAAAAATTAAATACTGTAATGACTCCAAGAGGGTAGACCCAAGTTTAAAACATGTAGAATAATTGCACCATCTTCTTCAACTAAAATGCCACTTTACTGGCAAATGTTATGTATTCAAAATCTTACATCGGTTACGAGTTTCCAAGTAATTGTAATTCAGAGTAACTTGTAAAATTCAAGTATTTTTGCCAAGGAAACACACTGATAATGCAACGGAGTCCCACTAAAATTGATTAGGAGGATAAGAATCTCAGAAGTGAAGTGCTTTGTATAATGTTATAAAACATTCTGGAAAAATGCTTGGCTTAATAACCAAAAACTAAAATATCCGATTTTAATCTTGACTCTGTAAATTTACATGCACTGTGCATATATCCCACCAAGTGTTTAAAGTGCCAAGGGGGAAATGATAATTTAATAAGGGAGGCTGGTCTCTCGTTGATGAGTTGTGATTAAAGTAAGAGATTGTCATACACAGGAAAAACGTAGCCTTTATTAAGTTATCCAATTCAAACAAAGCCCAAATATCTGATAAGGCGAAAGTTGCCGTTTCGAAACATTTTATTTTAGACATGAAATTTAGAGTGAAATATTTGAATAAGTTAAGTAATGAGGTTTTTTATCAGTGCATCAGAAGTGCATTTGAGATTTGGCGAGAAATGGATTTGAAATGTAGAGTAATTAGAAAGAATCAAATCACTGAATGATGGGAAATAAGAAAGGATTTATTCTGGGAAGTACAGTTTTATGTGGCCAAGTGGTCAAAAATGCCAGCTTAGAGATAGATCGCTTTGCTTTTATGATCATCTTGTTTGAATCCCACTCGATGTTAGAAGTTTGTCAGGAAGTTAATTTTCTCCAGGTACTCTGGTTTCCACAACCATCCCAGAACTGACCACCTCAATATAAGTGATATATACTCTTGACTGGGACTTAAAACACCATTTTTTCACTTCGACATTTTTTTTTTACATCTTTGTTCAACAGATAACATTTTATTCATGAGGAGAACATGTATTCTAATATTATCTGCTGTCAGTATTCATTTATTGCAAGATAGATTTTAAGATTAAATATTTTGAAATTTGAAACTGAATTTTAATATAGATTTAAAAAAAGAAAAAAAACTGCACAGTAGCAGTTGATATGTTTTATTATTTACATGAAATTTTGACATATTGCCTTCTTGTAAGTTGTCAGACATAACATTGGATATATTTAAACGTTTTGAAAGGTTTATCTTGTAAACATTCTTGCACACTTCCCTGTCATAAAAATAGTTATTAAATTCCTGTCTATTTGTCACTTCCAATTTATTTATTTTGATGAGTTTATGTCAAGAGTCAGAAGAGTGTAAAATATTTTTTGGAAAGAGGTGGGATGTAAGAATCTTTTTGAAAAGCTTGAGAATGAAAACTGCAATGGAGAAAAAAGTTGATAATATGGATTCAGTGTAGACGAGATTAGTAATTTTTTTTCCATGCACTTCTTTCTCGGGCATTATTTAGTTTTTTTTAGACTTTTTACAAAATTATATTTTAGTAGAGGATTCAAATTAAACTAGTTTTGGTGTTAAACTTGCTACAAGTGCTCCAAATATACTTGTAAATTGATGTGATCCTTGAGCAAACAACCAGTACCTAAGTAGATGAAAGAATCTCTGGAGTTGATGGATTGAAAACAAAATGTGCAGATAAATACATAGATGATATTATTTTCCCATTATTACAGGTCCATTTTGTAATGAACTATCAGTTTTTGGATGAGTTTTAGAATGTATTTAAACAATGCATTTATATACTATAATTAAATTATAAGGAGCTTTTATTGGTAAAATTATACATGCATCCATCTGTTGTTTTTCAGACAGTTAAGTGCTGTTATAAAATACGGAGAAGGGCTGACTAACCACTAAAACTTTGGGGTTTTTTTTCTCTTCAAAAAATCTTACAAAAATTTATTTCTGGTTAATTTGAATTTATGTATAAGATAACCTATGCATGTTTTGTGTGAGTAAGACCAGGTACATTACCATTATGTCTGTATAACATAATTGGGAGGGTCCCTAACCCCATTATCTTGAACATGTGACCTTTTTAAGGGTCAATTACAAAATGCATTTAATTTAGAAGTCGTGTTCTGATAAAACTATCGCACTCCTTATCCTATTTGTTTAATATTTACCCCTAGTTTCCACGGCGATATTGTGCAGGTCTCGGAGTAATGACTCTATGGTACATCAAACATTTTTGGACTGAGATATGCGAGGCATATGGACATCACTTATCTCCTGTCTGATGCTAAGCTTATCAAATAAACAAAATATATAAGCCAACTGTCTTTTATCAAAGTGTAAAAAGTTGGAGAATTGCACCAAGATTTCCTAATTTGTTTTCAATTCGTTGGCACAATAATGGATAAATCAATAGTATTGTAATGGTTTGAGGGTTTTTTGCGTGATAAAAACGGAATCTGTTAGTTATCCATTGTGTCAGGTTGTCAAGATATTTAATGTTACGTAGCTTGTTAGTATCCGTAACGGTAGCTACAATGTTCAATGTTAATTTTGTTCTAGAGTTTATTGGTCAAGAGGCATTATACATTATTTTCCATGTCACGTATGTCTTTGGGAAACTTGGCTGCATGGATATGAATGAGTCATTTCAGATCAAATCCATGAAGGGGGGGGGGGGCACAGAAGGATCCAAGAGTAAATTAATTTTCTTTTTATTCAATTTGACTAATTCAAGCTTCCAATAATTGTGAGTTATGCATTTTCATAATTTGTTGATTTTTCAAATTCATGCATTAGGCCCTTGAATAGTTAATGCCAATACTTGTTAAGATGTATCGTGTCGGATTCATTTTATATTCAATTGAAAGTTTTAACATTTACGAAAATTGACATTTGTTCTTGCAAAATTTGGCATTTTAAAATTTATCTACGTAAGTGAAATTTTGTAACTATGCCAAGGCACAGGGGCAATACAAAATATTAAACATAAAATGTTGGATTTCAGTTTTAAAACGGACGAGACAGATAGATATGATACTGAGGAGTTATTTTTTCGCCTGTAAACATGAAAATAAAAATAACAAATTTGTATCATCTTTCACTGCTGTAGACAAGGCAGATTAAAATATCTTTGGTTTCATTAGGAAAAACGATTATTGCTGAAAATTTATATCTTCAAATTCTCAATAAACATGAAACTGAATTAAGATGCAAGTTTATCATTTATATTTAATCTGGATTCTATTAATATCCTGGTACTGTGTTTTCATATGGCACCTTCACGCATTGCTTTTTGATCACAATATACCCACACACAAAGTCCAAAAATTCATTACATGTCACTGCTATGAATATGGGGGGGGGGGGGGGGGGGTCAGGGAGGGAATATTAGGGATTTGGGTTTTGCATTCTAGTAACCAGTAACAATACTTTGTTTGACATCACTAAGGATGACGTTGCACAACTTGATACTTACTGGTAGTGCACATGTACTTATGCAAATTACACTTATGTGTGTGGGATGGGATAGAGGTATCTTGCCCATTATTACCCATTAGATATTTTCAGAGTGCTACAACTTATTCTTAAAAGTAAGGATTAGTCACATAATGGTAGTAAGCATTTTAAAAAGTAATGGACATCAATGAATTTATAGAATATCAAAAGATTTGCAAGTATAAAGGGATATTTTTTGGTTTAGTCAGAAAATATACAACAATATTCTAGCCAGACAGTGTAACACATTTTTGAGTGGATTTTGATAATTTGTTGTGAGGTATAGAGAGAGGTAAAGAAGAACACTTAACTATACAAACTATCACAGTTGAGTGGCCTGGGTAAAGCAATATTGGTATAAGGGCTAGGAAGTACAGAGGCACACTAAATAAACAAATCGATGTGAAGTTGTATTTCCAATCATTGTAACAGCTATACTCATTATTAAAACATATGGAATACAGTCAGAATAACGCTTTCCCATCCATGCTTGTTTTGCTTCAGCTCATTCTGATATATACAGAGGAATTATCCAAAATGCCAGGTTTTTGCAGTTTGTGTGTACATGTTTTGCATGAGCTGATTTTGATATATACATAAGAATTATCCAGAATGCACGTTTTTGCAGTTTGCGTGTGTTCATCTAATCCCAGTTAATTAACGCAGATCCAACACATTGAAAAATAAGAAATTATGATATCTTAAGACAACAAAACTTGCACTTTGTGTTAAACAAAAATAATTCTTGTTTTAATAAACATGCATAATTATACTGAGACATCAGGCTCATCAAAAACATCTTTTTTTATATACTTTTTTCATATTTCTCACATTTTTGCAGAAAGAACAGATGTTATTTTGAAAGCTGTAGGGTATTTGGAAAATGCATTAAAATGCAAAATTTACAACAAGACAATAAGTTAATATCAGGTTTAGATGATTTCTGTACATTTATGAAATTCTCTAATAAATGCTAACAAGGATTTTTTGATGAACATATGGGTAGGGGGAGGGGACTTTCAGCTATAAGATGATAGGCATAGTGCAAAAAATAAAAAGCATACTAAGACCTTTGCAAAGATATACAGTAAAAATTTCAATATCTCAAATTGCAAAGGAACAAGAAAATTTAATTTCAGTTTTCCGCATGTGAAATTAAAAATAAAAACAATTTAAACAATTATTTGGACCAAATGCTCAGTTGGAGTTATCTATGATATTTGAAGAAAGCATAATGTGAAAGAGAAAGAGAGAGACAGAGCGCAAAATAAAATCTTTACAAAAAATAGTTTGAGATATTGAAGTTCTACTGTAAATTAATATATAATTAGTGACATGAAGTTTAAATTATCTAGCCTTGGATATAAATTCCACTTTAATTAATCAATCTTCATGTGTCTTTGTGAATTCTAATTTTGTCACATTATCTAGCAGGGGAAATGTCATACTACATGTATAAATTTACACCTAACCTTATTACATCTCATGATTTGAAAGTGACTTTATATTCCATCTTGGATGCACACAGGTGACATCTTCCTTTGATACTTTGTAATGGACATTGGTCAAGCTAGGGTCATTCCATGATTAGATTTGATGAATTTAATTACCCTATCAATAGGTCAAAAGCAAGGACTGGAATGTTTAGACTTTCTTAACAAATTTTTAATTCTGACTGGATTTTCAATCACATCAAATTTTAGTAGGCAATTATAACTTAAAAAATCTTGTTAGTTTACTTTTCTGCAAACCGTTAAGAGTATAGCAGTAGCCATTTATAGATTTGGCTCTCATCAATGGATTAATATTATATGTATACCGGCAAGGCTGTCAATCGATCTTCTTAATTTGGGGTCGAAAAATGGACCCCATTTCCAAGATTCAAAACCTATATTTTTCCCAATTATTTTGTGAATTTCCCAAGTTAAATAAAACGAGTACAAAAATGTTTCTTTTACATTTAGAGTTTAGATTTTCCCATTAGATTTTTTCCCAAAAAATTCCCATGAAATAGATTTTTTCCCAATTTCAAGAGCCCCAATACCAAAAAGGAGTGGGACAGCCCTGAACTGTAACTTATTATACAATTTTGGCTAACTGTAAAATACCTTGTACACAGGTGGTAAATGAAATATCCCTGTGTATGCATGATCCCTGTGTATGCCTGATCATTTTCTTTGATCTTATCCTTTGTTATAATGTAATTAAAGATGTCAATTTTATCATGACAACGGAATTACTTTTATTAATTAAATACCTATCATATGTACCTGTATAATCAGAAAATGAAATATTCCCAATTAACTCACTTGAAACTACTTCCGTCCCAATGGCAAGCTGTGTGTATTTTATAAGGTTTATTTCGTTGTTTGTACTGTCAGATCATTGTTGACAGGAACAAACATTTGGTATGTCGCAGAACTGACCAACACATAATTATATATGAATGTTTGATTAATATTTTAACTCTAACCAAATGATAATGATATGGTCAAAACTGTCAGGAATAATTATGGTGGTTTTTTTTGTTGAAAGTCCATTGAGAGGTGAGGTGATAGACATTTCATTAATTCTGAAGTTTCTGGGAAATTTGACAGTCTGTCATTGGCTGACGGTAAATTTAGAAGATAATGATTGTTAAGAAGCTTGGTCAGTGTGAGTCATTTGACCAATGTTGATATTAGACATTAAATGCATTTGTCTTGACCACTGGTCATTCATTGTGCTTTGTTGACTTTGATTTTCATACTGTTTGACCAAGACCTCATTACCTTATCTATAATCTTCTGTAAACATGTTTGATTTTGACAGTTCTTGACCATGGGCTAATTACAGTGGTCACTCAACTGGTCACTCAAGCCCTTCCAGCAGTATACCCAACATCTCCACCCAGTTTTTGTAAAGTATATTCTCTGGCATGATTAAGTAGCCATCTTGTCTCGCGGACAGCTGCATCTGTAAATGTCAAGCCTACTTGTTTTTTAATCATACATTTTCTCATAATAGGCAACAAGAATGACTACATTAACCATAGCCCACCTTTTTACTTGAATTATCAAAGTACGTCTACAATTAACTAACAAATTAATTAAATATTTATATATGGACAGATGACTTTATGTTATATGCTACTGTTTCATTTATTATAGTGTTTAAACTTGCATTTTCGGTTGTCAGTTGTCGCGTTCGTTACTCCGAGGCATTCTCCATTACGCCTAATAAACATTGACATAAAACATTTAAGTGAATTTACTTGTTATAAAAATTACAAACTTACACTCTTTTTACTGTGTGACACTTAAAAATGGATCCAGAAATTTTAAACGAAAGCTTTAAGAAAGTCACAATACAATTTCCTTCTGTTACACATTTGTCAGGTTAAGAGACTGAAAGACGTCAGATGTAAAATGTCCGACAATGCACATTTGGTCTTTATACCATATTCTTGTAAATGCTTTTAGCTTTTAAAAGGAATGAAACATGTCTTTTAATTTGAAAACTAAGGTCATTTTAAACACTAATTTTTCTTTATTAACAGTTGTCTAAATTTTAGTTTTCGGCTCTGATTTTATACATTTTGGTAAAATTTAACTACATTTTCACAAGGTGATTGAAAGTCTGTGAACTTTTCTGTAATATTTGAGTATTGAGATTTAGAAAATTCAGGTGTCTTCACTGTTAAGAGTGTTTAACTTTCTTTTTTGTTAATTATGATCATTAATGGTCTTTAAAAATGGTGATTTAAACAGTGTTACTGCAGTAAGTTGGCCAGTATCAGATCTGTCTCTTCAGACATGGGCAGTTGCTTAAGATGCCTAGTAATGGGGTTTTACTCTGGTAAGGTAGTCATATCAGATCAGTCTCTCCAGACATGGGCAGTTGGATAATTAATGTCGTGATCTGTGTAATAAATAAGTACATGTACTGTGAGACTGATACGAATGTTGGCTAGCATTGTTTATGTACATGTAGACTGAAACTCGTTAGCTGAAGATTTAATACAACTACAAAACATTAAATCAGATGAAAGCATAAAGGATAATGTAAAATCTACAGGTGGACATATTGCCCCTTTCTGTCTATAAAAGTAGTAATTCACATTATATTCGGTAAAAATAATAATTCAGAGGTTTCTTTTATCATATGAAAAATTGTTGTCGGCCTGTCTTTTCTATTTGTGTCTTGAATATTTTTCTGCCCATAAAACACAAAGTTTTGCATTTGATGGTAAAAATAATTTTTTAAGAATTTCTTATCAAGATATATATATCTATACATTTACTGGTTTAGACATCTCTCCTTTTTTGGCCATAAACAACCATTTTAGAGTTTTTGAAAATGGAAACAACGACCTATACCATTTTGCCATGATTTCACCTGGAAGTCAATACCTGTAGCAGGTGTGTGATTGTTACATCTGAACAAGTTTCCTTTATCAAGCAGTCAGCCAGCATGTAATAAAGCTCGGATTTAGACCTGAAGCATTTTCAATTCACAAAAATATATTGTTTTACAAAAGAAATTCTTTGAATATGATTTGCAAAGTGACAAAATGCCCAGAAGGCAGGGTTCATGTAGCAGGTAGAAAATCAATCTCTACTGTCATGTTATAAAAATGTTTTATATTATAAAAATTTAAATGAATGTTTGGATATTGAATTACGTATAGATTTTTAGCAGAATTTGAATGCTACATTTTTTTTTATTTATTTAAGTTAGGCACAAATTTTTTATTTTAATGTATTACTTTACATCTCTCTCTCTCTCTCTCTCTCTCTCTCTCTCTCTCTCTCTCTCTCATATATATATTAAAGTACATGGTACATGTATACAGTATATTTATATAAACTTTTTAATCAGTGTAGGAAATTAATCAAGATTGTTTATTTATACAAAATTGAGATAATATTTTGATGAGCCCATAACAGTCTATATATTAAACAGTAAATACATTGTATGTACTACCAAAATGTTTAGATAACCGAGAGATTGATGCCTGTCGGATGAAGACAGAAACCCAGCATTATTATCATACTTATCCAAACACACTTCCATGTTTAATTGTGTTTTCCGGTGCAAAATCCGATTATTGATAAAATTTAGAAGTCTATCACCTGCTTATAAATTTATTTATTCAGATGAAGATAGTAGGTGGAAAGTAATATCAGCAGAATTAATCTACAGTCACACAAAATATATTCTGATTTCTAATGCATTGATTGTTAAAAAAAGAGTATAAAGCATTTTTATTTCTGATAACTCGATAAACTTCTATTGTTACTTGATATTTATATTTGATCAATTTAAAAATTAAATGCTTTAAATTTTGTGATTCAAGGTAATGATAAGTGCATTGTGCATAAATCTACATAATTTGCAGATTTTGATGCAGAAAATGAAGAATATTGTTTTGGCTTTTATAGATTTCACACATGCATGTGTTGTTTCTGGATGAACTTGCATTTTTCAAAGATAAATGGATAAGTCAGAAATTGTGTGTTTAATTTTCTTCACAAAAAATTACAAATACAACAATGAAAATATGACATCACTGGGGTATCAAATTTTAGATTTTTATGTAAAGTGGAATTTGTTAAGATGTTCATTATATCGCTCCATCTTTCGTTTTAAATATTTCAAGGAATAAGAGTTCGCTGAGGATATCAGATTTGATATTGATGTTTAGGGAATTTTGTGTCGGGACACATGTACCCGCACATGCATTAAGCACTTTCCTTCCTTTTCACTCAAACATTTACTGAAGACAAATTATATGGCTAAACTAATCTAACCAATTAACATATGAAATTTGGTACATCAATAATGAAGTGTTTTCTTATGTAGAATCCATTATGGTATGTTTGTAAATTGTTGGCATAGATTAGCCATGTGCAGCAGTAATTAAGCGGTGTAAACTTGAAATAACTCCTGTTTTAAGGTGTTTCCGTGGCAATCTTTTACGGCTTATATACATACACCATGTCGTGGTTCTTGTATTGCACGGAGCACACATTTGTTTTAGTTAAATAAAACGACAAGAGCTCTCGTGTTAACTACACAATTGATCATAACAGCGGTCAGGAATGTGAAAAAATGATAATCTTTATCTCATTAAGTTAAGTTACATGCATACAGCACGTTGTTCTTGTATTGGAGTACTCATTAGGACTAAGTTACATATTGTTTTTTTAAGTTGTTGTGTGCTCTAACTCGGATGCAGATGAATTAGCCGCGAAAAGTATCTGTAAAATCTCGACACAAAATATACAAGTGTTGGAGAAAATCTCTCGTTTAGTCAGACCAAACACCAAGTTTCGTGTTGACATGCATATCCTAGCATGCATGCCTCGTTTATATTCAGACGGGGTTTTTACATGTTTCTTACTGATTGATGCTTGTCAACTTTAACAGATAAAACAGGTACTTGTTTGAAAGGGGGGTTAAATAAAAAATACCATACGCCCTTGATGCTCAAAAATATTTTTTTCTGTCTTCAAAAGAAACTTGATCTTTTCAAGGGTAAAATAAATCATATTTGTGATATTCTGTTTGGATTAATTTATAACATTTATTTATGATTTATTATTACTCATTCTTTATGCAAATTTTAAAAAGTTCAAACTCATATATGATTTCCTTTTCTCTTGACATGGGAAAAACACATTACATGAAATTGTATAACTCCACTTTTAGCTGGTGATGTCTCAATACATGTAATTGTAACTACGGGCAATAAAGATTCTCTCTTCAGAATCAGAATGAAGGCATGAATGAATGAATGAATAAATAAATGATTGAATGAAAACTATAAGATATTAGGGTAAATGATTAAAATGAAAAGTTTCTTGTACTTCAGGGAAAAAAGTCACACAGGAAAAAATCTCTCTCTCTCTCTCTCTCTCTCTCTCTCTCTCTCTCTCTCTTTTTTTTATGCAGGAAATTTTATTTTTTAAAAATAAATTCTATTAGAATGTGTTAGGTGTTAGACAAAATAAATGCAGATTTATATATCAGACACAGAGTTAGATACAATAATGCATGCACATTTATCAGTTTTTATGTTGTCGAGACAGTCCCATCTGGGATTTTTTAAAAACCGTTCAAAAAGACAAGATTATAAGAACCAGATTTTTCTTCTTGTGTGTGAAAGTTCCAAGAAATTAAGAAATCTGTAATAAATCATAGCTTTGTTGTGAAATATGTTATGATTGGACAGACTTAATGACCCAAGATTAAGTTAAAGATGTTATGATTGGACCCAAGATCAGTAACAATGGCAATATTTACTTTGAAGCTTTTGCCAAAACTATAGTCTCAGCAGCTTTTGTTTTCTTTTTTCTACAAAGAGTTTCGACAATGGTCTAGGGTTACTAATAATTTGTGTGTGTTACTATTAGGATGTAATTGTTTTGTAACTAAGGGTTTGGTCCTTTATAATATAGTGCACATGATAAAGTGATAAAAATATGTTTACTTTTCATGACCTTATAATGCTTCATTGCCTACACCCCCAAGGAATGTTAATCTTTGTATTTTGGTGGAGGGAAGGGATTAGGTTTTTTTACCCCATGGAAATTGTTTGCAACTGGATGATGCTGAGGATTGGCAGTTGCAACAATGATAGTGGTGTGTGTGTGTGTGTGGGGGGGGGGGGGGGAGAGAGTCTGAAACCCAAGAGGATTTTATTTCACAAAAACAATGAAAGGGTTAGTGCTTTACAGCATATGACATGATTTACCATGATGTTCAATACATTGGTCAAGCAAACTGCCCCTACCCTCCATGAAAATAAAAAGAACGACCTTTATTTCAAACATTTGAACCAAAACCTAACACAACTCGAAGGATTCTGGGCCAAGTGGATGCCCAAGAACTATAACTTATCACAGGCTTGACCTATAAGGTTTTAGAAAATTTCCAGTTTTAATGCTGGTTTTATTTGTTCAAGTAAAATAATTATTTAGTTTCATTTCTTAATTTATGTTTTTTCAGGACCTCCAAGAAATACTGGGAGAGTTCGTGATCGCCAGGTAGCTAACATTGGAGAATCCAAAAAGATTTCCTGCCCAGTAGAGGCGGATCCAGCACCATTTATACAATGGACCAAAGATGGTGTGGACATTTTACACGAGGAGTGGACACGTTACAAAGTGTTACCAGATGGGTCATTAAGAATTAAGGATATCAATATGGAAGATGCAGGGCGTTACAACTGTAAAGCAATCAACGGTTTTGGCAGTATTAATATAAATTACACACTTATTATAGTTGGTAAGTGAAGTATAGTAATTCATATTTTTAAGAAAAAAGGAATGAATCAGTCAGGAAGCCTGTGTTGAAATTTAATTATACTGAAATATGAGAAAGATTTGGAAAAATTAGACTGGATCCATAAAAAGTTTTTTCCTAACATTTGGATTAAAAATTTTCTTCATAAGCAAACACACTTCACCCCTTTCCATACCTAAAGAAAATAATAATAGTTTCATCTCAAACTGATTCTTTGAAATAATCACATTATTTCATTTTAGACATTTAATTCCAAGTCTTGTTTATTTATAAAGTCAACCCAACTTGAAGTATTGATTTTTGAAAAGTCAAAGTAAAAATAATGAAAATCTTCTTGAATTTGTTATACTGAAAACTGTTCAATATTGCTTAATGAACAAGAGATCTCTTTGAATGAATGTCGGAGAAAATTACATTCCAGTTCAATATAGAATTAAAACTCGGCAAATCTTCTTTAGACGTTGGATGTAACCTGTTTGACAACAATAAATCAAGATGGCTACAGTACTGATCAAAAGATAGACCCATTGCTGCTTGATAACTTAATCTGTGAAAATGACATAAAATTGCTTCAGAGGGGATCAGAAGATAGATCTGATCTATCTATCACTGCATTATAATTTACTCTGTAAAAATGACATGATATGCTTTGACTCTTTGACAGATAGATTTCCTTTTGGAAAATGGAAATCCATTATTTGTTGTTTGTGTAAAAAAAATGTATAAATGTGAATCGTGGCATGTGTGTGAGAATCTTGAAATCTTAGAGATCAATACCATAAATTTGTAATTCTTTCCCGATCCATGACAATCAGAAGATTGCTGGTTAATCCCCTCATTCGACGATGAAGAAAAATTGACTAATTGACAAAATTCCAGCAAAACCTGACATTAATGCTGTCGTAGTCTTCAACAAGTGCTTGTTGACACGGCCATCGCTTCGGTAATTGTTGGTTTCTAGATGGGGACTGAAAGCGTTTATCTGTTGATCTAATGGAAGGCGATGGTTGTAAAACCCAGTCTTAGGCACTTTAATTGTCTCAAAACATCATTTACAATGATGGAAAAGCAATATCTCCATGATATTGCTTTTAGAATTACGAAGAAGGGTTTTTATAAGTAATTGAGATCTGTCTTTGACCAATAATTGTCTAGAAAACATGTCACTATAAAATTGCTTGCAAAAGATATTAATACAACATAAAAGAACAGTTTAAAGGTTTCCGAGTTCAAATTATGGTATTGGATATCGGTAATATCATATAAATTATATTGGAATGCTGGAAAACAGGATTTTATTGGCATTTTTTCTTCTATTAGGTATTTTTAATATCACTGTTTTGTCGCTTGCCTTTGTATGACTGATTTCTTTCTGAAAATACAGGCTGTTTAGTTCTGCAGACATTTTGTTAGTACCTTGAAAATTAAGTGGCTTCATTTGGCAAGTGGTCTAAATTAAGTGTTGCTTACAGATACAGCACTTCTAATATCTTACTCAGCCAGATTCTTTTGTTAGAAAGTGTTGTTCGAGTTTTGATTTTCTCTGGGCATATTATTTCCACCAAGATCAACTCCATTGAAAATCCTCTTTGTATTGGAAAAATTAACCTGTGCTCGAAATTCAAAATGAAAAAAAATATAATCCAGAGAAAAAATGGAAAGACACTGGTACATGTATTAGAATTGAAATTTCAAAAGGAAAAAAATGATTCCAGAGAAAAAATGGGAAGACTCAGGTATCAGAATTGGCCTAAAATTCTCCGACCTTAGTTATCAGTTCATGAAATGAGTGATCTATATTCACCTCAAATAACCTGACTGCTAAATGTTAGCGAGATGGGGGAGGTAGTAAGAAAATTTATGGCCCATAATTTTGAAACTTGATAAGTTTGTTGGTTTTGTCAGTAACACTTAAAGATCCATTGTAGAAGGATCTCTGTATGTGCATTTCTTTATGATGTTTTAACTGAGCAATGTAAATTAAAATGATGGCTTAATCTAATTTAAGATATACATGCATATAGCTTCACATGTCTTCAGAAAAAATATCCCAATGTCAGATTTAATTCTTGTATTTTACTGCTCAGAGGTTTATTATGTGAGTAAATGAAATAAGGTTCAAGATTTTTTCATTTATTGTCAATGCTGGTGGTTGTAGGTGATTTTTTGTATTAACTTGCAAATACCCCCTGTCATATTAACAAAACCTGTGCCTTATGTTAGGGCAATGAATGTTTATAGAATTTTTATTTTTATGTTGGTAGTTGTAGGTCATTTTGAAGTCTTTTCATATTAAAGTATCTATATAACTGAGGAATTTAAACTTCAACCTCAGACTAAATGTCATGTAACAGGTTATGTCAAAATTCTGCTTATCTTCTATGTTTAATTTGTATTTTATCCACTGACAAATGGTCTCATTAAGGCTAAGCAAACATTATTTTTGATTTCCCTGTACATGGTTGTCATATGCACAACACAGGGCAAAGGCACTTTTTGTAAAAGTTTTTTGTTCCAGTTTTCATGGACTTGATACACAGTCCACTTACGTTTTGTTTCTTTATTTTTTTTCTTGACAGCACCATAGTACCCATTCAACAAGTATTACATTTTTCTCCCTCTCATTACCTTTTACCTAAACAAATTTTCAAGTTTTATTCACATAGAATGTGAGAAAACTTTCTATTTTAATGTTTTTGTTTTTAACAAATATATCCTTTTAAATGGAAAAGTCATTGATTTTTTTTTAGTTTTGGTTAAAAATACATTTCGTAAAATAAAAAAAAGGTTGGCATGTTTGTATATGTGTACAAACTGTCAAGAAGTTTACCACAATACCGACATAAAACATTTCAGTGATAACACTTCCCCTTTAGTGTTCATTAGGAGAGAGACTTCCACAACAACCCAAATATGGAGTTTAGACATTAAAATTTATTATAATTTCTGAACCTACTGCCAAGTACCTGGTGTCAAAGTGTTATTAAAAACAAATTCTACCTGTAGTTCATTGGCAAATGACTGAATTTTTAAAGTTGTATTTTGGAGCACATGATTTACTGGGTTTTGGGTTAAAAGTATAGAGTTGTTGGTGTTAATGCTGTTTATCAGTAAACTTCAACATGAACACCCAGTGTTTGTATTCCATTGATAAAACAAGTTTACACTGTTATATGGAAATCAAGATGTCTGTTTGTTTATCTTTTTTTCATTTAAATTTTTTATGTGGTGTATACATGTCCTTTATTGCTAATTACAATGGATGTATTGGGTTGGTTGGTTTGAGAGGGGGGGCAGCATTGACCTCTTAAATTAGTGAAAGCATTATTAACTTGTCTTCATATAAGTTCCATAATACCCGCCTCTCCTGGTTAGGAGGTTTCTGTATCATGTGACCTTGTAGTTTGCTATGTAATGAAGTACTAGCTCTGAAAATTATACATATTACAATCACTTATCGATACAGATCAAATCGGAAATGGCAGAGCTCATTGATTTTGCCACTAATCCTTCTTCCATGAATTTTTTATTTTACTTCTTTTTGGCATAAAATATTTACAGCCAGCTCCATGGAATGTGGATACATGACTTTATGCATATGTAATGAAAACTTAACATAAAATCTATTAAATAATCTATATAACAAGATGATAAACATTTTTTGGTGAAATATATTACAAATACTATATATAACTGCAAAATTTCTTCTCCTATCTACCCTTAAGAGGATACTTATTGGGGGAGAATATTATAAACATGAAACAAAAATTTATATAAAAATATTACTATGTAAAACTACAAAGTCTTTCTTCCTACCTATATATACCCTTATACCCTGAATATAATGTATGGAGACAGAAGCATGAAGATAAAATGTAGTAACCGGATACATCAGCTCTAATCACTTAGTTTAATCACAAAACATATTATTTATCAACCAGAATCACTTACACACCTTTTATGCATGAAATATGAGATTATCTTATAAACTGATAAATCTTAATTACTTCATGAAAAATTCAAAATGTGAAGATCTATTCAATTCGTCATTGATTTATATTCAAACATCTCTCGTTAATAAGCAGTGATGTAGTGTAATTTACTTTTGATGTATCCATTTCACCTTCTGTGTTAAAAAACAAATTTATGAGCCCTTATAGAAATTGTACACTGTCTACTCTACCCCTTTTTTATCAGAGAACAATCCCCCTATAATAAGTGATTGCTAAAGAGATTGATCAACCTAGGACTACTGGGGTATATGCTGTCATTCATTATACCAAATACATTTGAATATTATAACCATGGGGGAAAAACAACAACAACAGCCCATGGGTGGGGTAAGGGTTGGGGTGGCACAAAAATAAGGGTTTAAAATGGATGCAAAAGGAAATCAAACAATTAAAAGTTAAGTACCGGTAGAAAACCACTAGACAAAATGTGATATATATAAATTGATGAAAATCCTATGAACGGTGCAATCGAGGGGCATTTAAAAGACCAAAAGGCGGGTGATGAAACTGTTGACATATATCATTTTGCACCTATTCAATATTGTCAAAGCTTGAAAAAGATATATCCTGTGGCTTTTGAAAGCAATTAAATTAAAAGTCACATTCTATGGTATATTATTGCATCTTCTGGATAACAAAATCGAGTGAAACATTAATGAGAAAGCTAGCTGTTTTTGAAATCAATATTTGGCAATGGAATTTGACAGACAAGAATATGAAAAGCAGAACAATAGTATTACATAATTTTGATGTATATATATACATCCATTGCTGTGAATTGTCTGGATAGCGATTCCTAAAACAGATTAAATAATACTGTTTATGGGAAAATAATATTTCGCATCAGAGTTGATTGTCTGTTGACATTTATTATCTGTCACGCTAAAACCCGTTAGCATACTTCTCCCCTCTAAATTACCGATATCACATGACAAAAATACACATTTTTTCATAATTATTACAAAATTGGCATCAATTTTCATACTAAACTGTTTAAGGTGTGATCTTCTGTAATCTATAGCAGGATATATGTGCATTGCTGTAAGCAATTCTATTACCAGAATAACAAGTAAGGCAAAGCTTTGTTAATTTTGCCCTGGTGAGGGAGGGTTATCAAAAAAGAGCAATTTAGCATTCAGAGCTGGAGAAGTTGTTTTTTTACTTGCCGATCAAACTTTTGAAATCTAGTCTGGTAAAGCAGGGTTATTGAATTTAAAAAAGGCTCTCAGCATTCAGGGCTGGAAAAGCTTATTTTTGACTTGTTGACCAAACGTTTGAAGTCTATTGGTCCAAAATGAAAGCTAGTCTTTCAGCATTGATTAATAACACTGGTCCAGAGAAAATTTGTAATAATTACAACAAATATATGATCTGCAAATATGAATCCAAGAAGCAAGTATCTTTTCCTTCGACACACAGGGACATAATATTTATCAAACTTTATTATTTTTATTAAAAACATTACTTCTAGAATTTCAAATGCTTACTGTGAAAACATAAAAAATATTTTAAAAACTGTGAAAGAAAAGATTTGTTATTCTTTAATTTGGATATGAAGTTATTTTATCATTTAAAAATCTTAGGTGGGATAGTCATTTTGTATATATCACATGGAGGAGATATCATTATCAGAGGGAAGATTGTTGTATTTAAAATGATACCCCATACATACATTGAAAATCTACAGGTGTTATTTCTACCCTGAACTAGTCAATACTTCATCAAAATGTGGTCCTACTTGAATGAACAAAAATCTGTATGACTGGTAGGATTGTTTACTTTCAATTATCAGACTGAAATTGGAAAAGAAAAAAGCAAATAATCATAACTGTCAAAAGTAAATATGACCTGGATCATTATAATGATCTCATTATTAGACTATTCCCAGGGGTCAGCTGTAAAATGACCTTTGGAATATCATTTATAGGCCAGCACAATAATAAGTCATATCCTGCTCATTTTAACATCTCCCAAACAGTTAAATTATGAATTACCATATATATACTAATATGAATTGTCCGTATTGTTCTATTTCAATAAATCTTTTATGTGTCTATTGTTTATATCCTATTAACGGTGGCAGATCAAATTCAAAGTCATTATTTTTTTATAGCTCTGCTAGACTTAATATTGTTCTCTTAATATTTATCTCATTTTTCTGTGTTAATCACTTTTTTCATTTTTTAAGGACTGGTAGATCAAATTTAAAAAGTCATTATTTTCGCCCAGTATACGCTTTAATATATTATTTCACATTTATTTCTGTTCACTTCAACAATGAACTTAAATGTACCTTATAGTCACCACATAACAATGTAAAGTGTTTGGTAAAGTATTAAAGACTAAATGGAGAAAATTGAGTCGTTAAATTAAAGGAAAATACCATTTATAATGTTGTGTGTGATTATGCATTATAATTAAACAAGTTCAATATATTTACAATAATTCACACCCTTAAACAAATTTAAGACCAACCACAGTTAAACCAGACTGGACTTCACTTATTCAAATAGAATTTACATGACTGGTTTAATTAATTAAACCATATAGACGTACATTCTCAATATTAGCCAGGACAAAATAATTAAGAATAATTTTTTTTCTCCCATATTTTGCATATACATGTATTAGCTCAAGATTTACAAAAATGTCCCATGAGGGATCACAGGGACCACAAAATAACCTGTACACCAAATAAAACAAAATTAACATACACACTGAACAGACTGTGAAGGGGAACAGTTCATTATTTTCTATTCAGAGCCCTTATATAATAACTCATTTGGATTATATCTAGTAAAAGTATTAAATTTGACAGAATTCTACACTAATCTGTTTACAATTGAAAGACCAATGACTTTTCTACTTGACTTGTATAGCCCTATCTCCCTTGTAAAATCTATTGTAAAGCCTTTCTCCCCTCTCCATGAATACCATTATGAAAAAAACCTAGCCAACTGTTGCTTTTTTATTAGTAGTTGATATTTAATTCACTCATTGAAAAGAAAAATTTATGGTAAGAAGGACAATTTTGAAATCTATAGAGTCTTAAAGCTAATAATATTGTTATTATTTAAAGTTAAGTGTCATTCAAGTGCATGAGGTCTGACTGAGAATTGACAATCTCACTGGAATTGACAATCGCACAACTCCATCCTTTTTTTACATACCTAATGCACACAGGTGCTTGATCTGGGACACAGCTAGTTTTTGTGGGTATAATTGTCCACATGGAGTAAAAGGGGAAATCTTTAATTGAATGAATAGTGCCATACTTGATGCAATTTCCCCAGCAGTATTAGCTATTCAGAAAATGTAAAATGGCAAAAATATCTTTTTATAAGATGACAGTTTAGTTTTAAGGTATATGGCTTACTTTTAAAGGTGGGGACAAAGTTATAAATGTATGCTCGGAAGGAGGCTAATTAGATTCCATTCATCACTTTTACCTAATCTAAAATGTACCCAAATAACACCTAGAACATATTGTAGTAACTATATACATGTGCAGTCGGGCCACATAACATGTTTTGCTTGAGAAAAAAACTCAAATACATGTTATCTTAAAAGATTATAATCATGATAAGAAAGGTTTTTTTTTCATAAATTTATACATTTCATTCACAAGTATCCCAATTCACTCCAGAATCAGAATGAATGAATGAATGAATGAATGAATGAATGAATGAATGAATGAATGAATGAATGAATGAATGAATGAAAACTATTAAGATATTAGGGTAAATAATTCAAATGACAAAAGTTTCTTGTACTTCAGGGAAAAAAGTCACACAGGAAAAAATCTCTCTCTCTCTCTCTCTCTCTCCTACATTTATAAAGGAAATACCTGCTGAAAAATAAATAATTAAGCCACCCGTGTAATTTCTCACCTGTTCAATTTTTTCTCCAAAAATGCCAAAAAACTGAACACTTGATATGTGTATAAAATTCAGGTAAAATTTGTCTTCTTGTCAGGTAAACAGCTATTTTGTATGACATGATAGATGCTAGTGTTATATTACAGAACACGGTGGATTCAGTAATACGACACGGAGTATAGTCAATCTTGTTTGTATTACATGAATTATGAAGAGGGACCAAAACATTTGATACATTCCTATTTACTGTTAACTCATGGTATAAGTTTCAAAGATTTTCTTGACAAATAACTTCTGATAACCTAATCTGTGTCTCTTTTAGAATCGCTAAAATTAGCATATTCAATTCTTGCATTAAAAAGTATGGTTCCCTCATAAGGTATGATGTTATTACATGGAATGAGTCTTGTGTGACTGAATTCCTTCCTTTTACTGTTTTATATTAAACAGATTTTTTTCCCCAAACCTGTTACAAAAAGTCTACACCATAGATTGTTTTAAAACAAAAATGAAAATTTGATCTAGACATATGTCCCATGTCACAGGCAATGCGACACACTTAAGAGCCCTCCCTGCACATTGCCCTGAGCACACTGCAAATTTTCTATCACTTCACCTATAACTGGTGTTGTCTCAATATAAGTGAGATATTCTTGACTGATGCCAATCAATAATTATACTTAACTACATATATTCCAATATTGTTAAATATCAAAATACTAAGAATGTTATAAGAAACAGGAAAAGTCTTAATAAATGATAATAAATTATTCTAAAAATAGGGATAGAGAGAGAGGTATAATAATGAATGTCAAGTAGGTCTTCAATATAAATCAAAACCTGAGAGGAATACACATCTATAATCATCATGGTTTATATATAACATCATTTATAAGATCAGTTTAAAATGTATAACTTCTTTAGTTAAAAAGTCCCAACAAAAAAGGCGAGAGAATTCTGTTGATTGATGACTGTGAGGTATTTTGTTGTCACTCCATTCATTTACGCTAAATTGTTTCATGGTATACTTCATTGTCTTATGTTTTTTCTTTTACATTTAATAATAACATTTATTTTAAAATCAAATAAGAATGTTATTTGAAATATATATTGACATGATAAAAATATGATTTGAAACAGATCAATTTATTTCAGTACTGAGTAATATGTGTCTATTCTTGGACTACAAAATGAGATGCATTGCAAGTATTTATTACCAGAATTAACGGGATCTTTCAGCACAATGTCCCCCTTGTTTTGTGTCTCCATATTAATTATCTTGGTAACCAGCTAAATCTTTAATTCCCCAACTCAGCAAAATTGAATGCCTAATGTAATCTGGTCTAAATTTAATTAAAAGTATATAAAATTTGTAAGCTGTTGGTATTACTGATACTAATATGTTAATTAACATGCTACACTCTCTCTCCCCCCCCCCCCCCCCTCAAAAAATTTAACAAGGAAATAGATCTACTTATCTTCTTGAGCAATCTTTGAGACATTTAATAATTTTCCTATCACATACCACCCACCCCCAAGTATATCTTTGTCCAGGAGTAACCAGTGATGGATCTTTTTTAGCGATTTTTAGACATATGTTACTGTCATACTATTAAGCACATTATGTGTGGTGACATTTTGATGTCAATAACTTTGCACCTTTAAGCAATAATAACTGTTATATTTATGTTTTTTGACAGTTTGTAACCATTTTTTAACAAACAGCACACCTGTACAGAGTTACAGGTATTATTAAGGTAGATCATGAAGGGGATTTTTATTACTTTTTATTACCTTTCGACAGCAGGAAGATGTACACCCCTATTACTTAAATACCATTTTATCGGTTCAGTCAATAGTGTTGTTAAGCATATATAATGTACATAAAATTGATATTTATTCTAATCTTCTTGTTGTACATAAAAAATGGCAGGTGATTTAATAGCTCAGATTGGCATAACATTATCATTACCATTACTTTAATAGGTTTATATCTGACATTATGTTTATTCTGCTCTACAGAATGAAGGTACATAACTTATTTCTCCCACAACACTTAAACATAACTTATTTTATCCCTGGGACACTTAAACATATATTTTCGATTTTCTAGTTCAAGACACAAAAATGGTGTTTTTCGGATTTTTCTGATCAATATACATGTAGCAACAGCATGTTACCTCCACTGTTCCCCTTAAGGAATTAATATAAGCTTGAGGTTTTGTTTTTAAATTGATAAAATATAAATCAACTTTTTGTCAACTTTGTAAGTCTTGCATTGATAATAACTTGATAAAATATCAATCAACTTTTTTTGTCAACTTAGTAGGTCTTGCATTGGTACATGTATTTAGGCCACAAGCTTGTGTTTTGCTTAATGCCAATAAAGTTATTTATAATTAATACATGCATGATTCATTCCAAATATCTTACAATGCACCATTCTATAATAATTTTAATTGGTTGTTTTAAAAATGGTTATATTTGCATTTGTTTTGTTAATGGCACTACCTGACTTATGGAATTGTTAATACTCATGATAATTTTTTCTTCAACAAATCACAGTGAGTTACCTAACCTGAATCTGCAAGGGAGATTATTTGTTTCTGTAACCAAAAGGATGTTTAACCACTGTGGTTCAAGGGTGGTATTCTTTATTCTTGCATTTTGAAGATGTTAAATTTTGTTGGCGTCATAGAAACTCAAGTGTTATTTCCATAACAATGATAAAAAAATATAACTACATTGTATTTGTTTTACGCTTTGATTTTTTTGGCATTAGGAGGCTAAATTGTTATGTTGGCATTGGAGATGCCCTTGCGTCATAACCATGGCAATGATTAACACCAAATGATTTGGGTTTTTTTTTTAAATATAATATCTTTTACCATTAAATCAAGCATTTTATGGATAGTGATTGTAGCAAGGGGAGATAAAAATCGCTCAGAAACAATATAATCATGAGATTCAAGACAACAAAATGTGTTATGTAAATTTTATGATAATTTGTGCGAAACCCCAAACAAAAACTCACTCTGATTAATTTTATGGCAAAGTATAAATTCATACAAAGATTACAGGGTCTAATGAAAAAGCGCTGAATAATATGTCTGAGGGTGAAATTAGAACAGAGAATTCATACATTTGTCATTTTATATATTAATATTCATATTGCATAGCTAGTCTGTATTTATTCAGGGCCTCGGTAAACGGCAAATAAAGTGTCCACATCATTGATTTAAAAATACAATATAAAAATTGTTAATTATAGACAATCGGTGCATTAGGAGGAGGCGTTGTGTAATAGGGGATCATGGAAGGAAAAAATCCAAAGTTTTGTATTTATTATTACCACCTCTTCAGTTTTTTGTGCAAATACCTAAATAATTCTAATGTTTACATATAAGTTATTGATTTAAACAGTTTTTAAACAGTTTTGCCAGTTTGATATTCCCCCTTTTTTGTGAAATATTTTGTTTTGATAAATTAATGGCCTCTGATGTCAATCAATGCATGTAAACGTCGTTCATTGAGTAAAAAACAATGATTTATCACCAAATGATGGCTATTGCATATTTAAAGTTTTTTAATGAACAATATGACATTTAAGATATGACAATACATTTGACAGTAAAAGTTTGTTTCTTGGAGGAAATAAGATGTTTTATCTTTTGTTTTATGAATTTTGCTTGGGGGGATCAGAAATTTATAAGCACATAGAATTAATTTGTGGCAAAGTTCAGTTGTATTTTCCATATTTTACGTAACATGTTTCCGTCTCAGAAATATTGGCGATGACAAAAACAAAACCAGATACTGCGCATATAGTTGCCAAGTTTATCTATTAAAGTCGTACATTCTGCAATGACCAATTTAAAATATGAATATTCAGTTTGTCTGTCACTACAAAGAAATTTTAATGACTGAACCAGTATGATAAAGATTCACTGAAATAATGATGTAAAAACCTAGACATGCACATGTGATCTAAAAGTACAGTAATAAAATTTGAGTGAGGAAAAAAAATCTCAATTTTCAAAGAAAACTCTATTATTTTGCCTTTATTTATCATAGCATGTTGTTTTATAATGTTATACCAGTAATGAATTTAAAAATTTCCTGGCAGTACTTAAGATGAGAAATTTTCCTCCCCAAAATAGTAATGAGAAAACATGAGATATGGATGAATTAGGTGTTATAAACACACTGTAGTCCTGTGTTCTTTCGGCTTTTGATACAGATACAGATGTGTCGGTTTATCTTACCTCCTATGGAATGACAGATTAGCTAAATGTGGGAACAAATTAAAAATCATTAATGTTGGGCTCTTTATTAGTGATAAGATGATGTTAGCCTGTTGGAAGACTTTTCTCTGCACAGTAGGTCCGATACATACTGGCTGTCAGTTTTCTTTGTATATGTTTATAAACCAATTCCTTTTCTGCTATGACTTAGAACCACATTGCCAGTTTCATAGAGAGAAAATATTCAGATGGATTTTAAACTCTATCAAAGTGATAATTTTAAAAGCATTTTTGCATTAACACAATCAGTAGGCTTTGTATTATACAGTCGTCTTTGTTTTTTAATGGAATTATTTTAAGACTTGTTTTAGTTAAACTAATCAAAAATGTTTTTTCTAATCAAAATTGTTTTCCAAAAAATCTGTGCTTTAAATATTAAAAGTACATATAAGACAAATTTTCTAGATAAAACCTGAAAATATATCTGGTTTATAGATTTTAATAAAGAATCTTCACAGCATGCTGACCGTTCAATACCAAAATTTTATTTCTGTTTAATAGATATTAATTTCAAGAATACCTTGAATTATCAAGACAACTCTAGGGAAAAAATCAACTTGATAGGCACTAAAAATGTTAGGAACAGTGTTTTATGTACTTTTAAAATATTGGAGGAAAAAATAAAATTACTTGTATGACTCGATGGTTAAGGTAGCCAAGTGGTTGTGGCTTTCAAATCCAAACATATGGTAAATTATTAACCTTTCACTTTACTCATATGGCTTTAAATGTAAGGGGGTGGCCAAGTCGTTATGTTATGGCTTTCAAATCCAAATGTGTGGTTGGTAAATTATGAACTTTTCAGTTTAATCATGTGGCTTAAAAGGTTAGGGTGGTTATGTCCTGACTGGTTGGTTAATTATTAACCTTTAATTTTACTCATATGGCTTTCAAAGTTAGGGTGGCTAATTGGTTGTGTTGTGGCCTTCAAATCCAAACAACACCGATTACAGGTACAACATGTAATATGTGTAGAGTACAGACTTAATGTATGATGAAATTTATTAACCAATCATTTAATTTATATTTTACAGATCCAGGTACCAATATGGTGAAAGAAAATGAACATTTCTATCCATTAACAGAAAATGTGGATATATTAAAAGAAGGATGTAAGTTATTATAACTCATTCTAACACACACACACACACACACACACACACACACTCTTTAATGCGATTTATTCATAAATGGCATTTTCAATAGGCTTCACACATATACACTGAAACTTCAACAGACTTCATCATGTTTGGCATTATACTTTAGTTGTTTCAAATTCATTGTGCTTTAACAATAATTTCCATTTAAAGCTTGAAGAATGTAATAAATCTTTTATTTGCTTATTTATTTATTCATTCATTCATTCATTCATTTGTTCATTTATTTACATTTTATAGCTGAACCAAGATTTGTACAGCCGGAGAAAATGAAACGACAACATATAGTGAGACCAGTGGGAAGTTCAATTCGGTTCAAATGTCGAGCTGTTGGCAATCCAAGGCCGCAATTATCATGGCATAAAGATGCCAAAGTGATAGCTACAGAGGAAGAACATAACAAACGACAGTTATGGACATTAAAATTACGAGATTTAAAAGAAAGCGATAGTGGTAGATACACATGTAAAGTTACAAATCGTTTAGGATCTATCAACTATACCTACACATTAGAAGTTATAGGTATGTCTTATAGAAATTCATTTCATTTCTTGTCTATTTGTCCTTAAGTGCCAAGGTCGTTTATAGCTCTCTTGTTCTGCTTTTTGGGCCTTCATTTACCAGATGCAAAAAATTGGTAATACATGTAGTTATCCACTAATAGATGAAAGACCTTCAGTTTGGAAGGCCTTGGTGTACGAATGGCTAGGCTTACAAATTACAGCACTATTAACCACTAAGGGTGGAATCTTAACTAGTGTAAAAAGTTTTTATCAGTTAATGCTTGCTGTAAGGATGGTGTTTTTTGTGGATATTCAGGTTTCTTTTATTCACATCCCAAAACTGACTGCTTAGATATAATATAAGAAATTGGTACAGCTATAAATTGCTGTATGCATACACCGGTGTGTGTGTGTGTGTGTCCAAAAGAGAGATCGTTTTGCATGTTGAACTACACTGCTAGCCTGTTCAATCAGTTTATTTATCTTAATATATCTAATTTTTGTTTTTCTGTAGAAAAAATAAAAACCAAGCCAGTTTTATTACCACCAAACCCACTTAACACAACAGTAGAATATGGCGGCAAAGCTTCACTCAAGTGTAATGTAGAAAGTGTAGTGCAACCTCATATTCAGGTAAGACAACTCTTCACAACTTTTTCCTACGTCTATTAGAGATTACTTAAAAAAATGATTGTAAAGGTATGGCTTGATGACTGTCTACATGTATTTTACATATATGACATGAAAAAGAGCCATTACTTAATATTATTGCAAGGACATTACATGACAGCATAAATTTCACTTACTTTACCTACAGCTGGCAAAGTTCTGATATAAGTGAAAAACAACCCTGACTGGAAGGTTCGACCTGTCTCGAGTACATGCTACTTGTGAATTCTTTAATTAACAGGGTTCATTTGTTCAAAGTTTTACTGATTTAATCTATAGTTTTAAAATTAATAATTTATTAAATTTCAAATTTTTGTTTTATAAAAATACAGTCCAACCTGCCTTAAAGGCCACCTCTATATAAGGGTCACCTGCTTATAAAGGCCAGTTTAATTGTGTCCTAACTGTTCTTTATTCTTATCATTTGAACCTGTATATAAAGGCCACCAGCCCATAAAGGCCATTTTTACTGGTTCCCTTGGGTGGCCTTTATAGACAGGTTTGACTGTAGTTAGATAGAATACCAGAAATAATGTTTTACTAATCATTGATAAAACTTATCAAGCTTTGTACAACTGGGTCCTATATGTAACATAAAGAACAAAATTTGAGAAAAACGACATTTTTCACCCAAAAAACACATTTATCTTTATCATGATGTAGATGTGGTTGATCAGTTAACAAAATATATACAAATATAAGTAAACATTTTATCAAAGACCATGACACTCAATTAATCTTATTTTGTCAATTTTTCTTATTTTTATCAATTTTTCTTATTTTTCAGTGGTTAAAACGGATAGAAGATCCTAATCAAGACTCTAATTTAAACACTACTATTAATGTTGGAGGCCAAAAATTTGTTGTTTTAAAAACGGGAGAAGTATGGAATGGTCCAGATGGATCATATCTGAATAAGTTAATTATCGAGCATGCCACTGAGGCTGACGCCGGGATGTATATATGCCTAGGTGCTAACAGTATGGGTTATAGCTTCAGAAGTGCTTTCCTCACAGTTTTACCCAGTAAGTATTTACACACTTCAGCTGGTTCTGTGAAAAAAGAAATCTGTTTAATATTTAGAGATAATTTCCTTTAATTATTTTAATTGTCTTTAAACAGATTTTGTTATTAAGTTTTTAAACTGGTTAAATAGAAAAGAAGCCATTTCATTTTAAATTCATTACACCAGATCTTTAAATATTTAAGTACATGGTACAGACATAAAAACAAAAATATGGTTTTTTATCTTAATTTTGTTTTCTTCTTCTTGAAACTTGACGTGGTGCATGCATATATGTGCTTGCCATTCCTTAGGAATAAAACTTAATTATTTTGAGTTGGGGGCCGAGATCACTCAGAAAAGAAGTTGTAATAGTAATAATAGCTAAAATGTATAGGGGCCCAGACTGATTTTTAGAGAGCCATGGGCTACTGGGCCCCTTGGTTATTGAATGGATGGACTTTTTTATATAGAATTTTTCATATATGTCAATTTTGCCCGATTTGATGTCTTCAATTTCATAATGCCTTAAATTCAACTCATTGAACACAACCTGACTCAAAATTTAAGTGAAAGAGTCTAGACTGGGAGGCAAAATGTCATTACTCCAATTAATACATACTTTTACATTTTCTAACATTTTCTTTTTTTTTTTCTTTTTTTTAGATCCTCAGCGTTCAACAATGTCTGACGATTCAAGTAATACAAGTCTGCCATTAGTGATTGCTCTTCCAGCTTTTGTTGTTATTGTTGTAGTGACTATAGCAATCATAATTCTACAGAGACATTTACGAAGAAAGTATGGAAATAATTCAAACACAAATATTAAAGCTAGCCCTCGTTTTAATCCTGTACCTCAACAGGAACAAGAACCTTTTCCACAAATTCATAATCAACCAGTGTTACATGTAAACCCAATGCATAATCCTCCACCACCGCCACAAAAAGACATGTTCTATCCAGGCGTTCAAAATCCACATTTAATACACCAATCAAGTAGAGAGAAATTATCTAAAAATAACCATAGTATAGATTGTTATACGGACATTTCATCAGTGTCACAATCACATCATCAGCATCATCACGGACCACAGCAATATTCATATTGACAAAATTTCTAGATCATCATCTCATGTCGGAAAGAAAATTGTGTTTTGTATTCATTTATGTAATCATACATGAAGTTCTCTACACCGTGTTTGTAGATTTGTGATGTCCTACTGACAGAGTAACTTCAGACAGCCTGGTGGTTGGTGTTGCTAGGATACTCTGAACCGGGCATTTTGTGTTGCTAGAACACACTTACCCTGGTGATTTGTGTTGTCAAGATACACAGTGTTATAAGTAACCATTTGTCATATAATGATATAATGGTCATCGGACAGAACAGTAAAATAGATTTTGATCTGAGTGAATCTAGAGATGTAATTGCAGAAGGGTTGGGTTTTGTGTTGTGATTGCCTTGTAGTGAAAGCAAGGGTGTAATGCTTAAGCGATTGACCAAAACTATTGAGGTATTCATACTCTTGGACATTATGGTTATTGAAAGAACAAAGATTGGACATTCCACTTGATGCTCGGGAGAATTCCACTTCATGTTCAGGAGAGCATAGAACATTTTCGAGGTGTAGTCATTTGTGTTAGCAAGTTATAAAGTATATGGGATTCGAAAGTCCAGCTTTAAAACTCTGCATTAGGTATGGGAAAGATATTTCAGAAAATTGGAGTCAAGTAAAATGTTCAGTTTTAGTGGCAACACTATATACTGAGAAAGGAAATATCTAAAAAGACTCACAGTGAAGGTATTCAGAAACCACGAGACGGGCTGTATTAATATATCGTACTCTATGAAGAGAACATACCTCATTATTGTAAAACTGAAGTGCAAATTATATTCATCACCACTCAAAGAAAACACAAAAAACTTGTATATTTTGTTGTGTTATTTTCTGCCAAAGGATATATATATATACGTTACTGAAGCCATTATTTGGTAGCTAAGCAACAGTTTTATTATTTATGATTTGTGGAATAATTCAGATTTTAATTGTGTGGTCCAATTTATAAGTGGAACAATTGCGTTAGTGACAACAATCTTGTTATAGTGCTGTGATTATTTTAAGACTTGATTTGCAAGAAAGTGTTATATATATATGTATATATATATATAAATGACTTTGTAGAAAATTTGCAAAATTAATCAGTTGATTTTATTTTGTCAGATTTTTCAAAATATTTTGGTTGAAAATATGTATTAAAATGGGTAATTGATATACCTATTGATATGAATGTTATGTGCAATGATGTATCCATATGGGTATTATTATTATTATTTTATTATTAATATTATTATTATTATTATTTTTGATATACATGTCAAGTAAAGACTTTGACCATTGGTCAATTGTAATCAAGAATTATTATTATTATTATTATTATTTCATTGTCATGTTCAGAGTTGTCTGAATTTTAAACTCCGAAAAAAAATCATGTATTGATTTAAATGATCAAATACAACATATCAAACACAGATAATGTAAAATCATTCTATTTTCATAGAAACAATCTCTTGGAATATTTTATTATTATTATTTTCACTTAAGTGTTGGATAGTTTTTTGATTTTCTTCTTGGGATTATTTAAAGTGAGAACAATTGAATTAGTTTTAGGAGAAATTCCAAAATTTTCACACACCAATGGCACAAAAAAAAGTTGAAATTATAATATTTGCTACAAAAAATTGGGAAAATATTGCAGATTTAATTGTGGGATTTATTTCAATTGAAAGTACGAGTACTAAATTCATTCCAAAAGAAACTAAAATCCAGAAATGAAACACTATTTCATGATTGTCTTCTTTTACAGATTTATCATACATGTAGTAAAATGAAAAAAAGAGATTGTCTATACACACTACTAATTATCGAATGAGATTGTCAACAGACTATCAATAATCGAATGTTTTTAGTTTTGCAACCCACAGTTCAGCTAACATTGGTGTGGTAGAAGTGCCTTACATTTTTTTTTTTTTTAATATTTATTTAAACACCCACTTGCACAAAATATTTATTAGGAAAAACCATTTTCTCCCACTTTCCTCCCTCCCACTTGATTTTAGGCCTAGCAAATCATATCTGGTTTTCTAGTCGCCCATGTGTATACCCAGATCTTAATGGCTATCTAGAGACAACTGTGATATAACTTTCACAACTTCTGTTAAAAAATTAGAAAAATGACTAATAAATGCCTGTCTACCTACCTACGTAACCAACCTAATAATTTGAACTGCAACACTAGAACCACATAATTTTTGTTTGACCTTAATGCGTGATGATTTGTGTCATGTTCATTTATATATGTAATCTATCTATATACAAAAAAAAACCTTTTATATTGTCATCAAGATTTAAAAAACAAAAACAAACCAACACACAACATTTGTTATACAGAGTCTGTTTGTACAACCAAAGATGGTGTTAATGATGATTTTAGAGTATTATTTAGTGGTATGTTTGAAAACCTGGACTTAGGACCTGGACTTGTACATTGAAATTTAACTCTCAATTTTGGACTGGACTCTATCCATTGTTTTGAAATATCGCCCTAATTCCCTTGGATGGACTTTGTATGGCCATAACATTGCTAGTACACTACTTTTAAGGGCCACACTGGCCTATAAAATGCAATGTTGAATAGGGGATCAAACCTTGGACCTACAACATTAGGCAAGTGCTCTACCATCTGAGCTATCCAGACCAATACAAGAGTCCAGGTTCAGTCTTGGTTTTCAAATATACCTTATTTGTTATGTTACTGAATATAATTCTTCTACAATTGTTTGTTTACACAAAATAAGTGTAATGATGTCAATGTGGACACATTAAAAATACTTTTTAAGTAAATTATTTATATTTTGATTAGTTATTATTATAGTTATTTAATTAATTGTGGCAGATTTATGTCATATTCAATATAAGATTTGAATGATTTTGTGATCTTCTGACACTGTAGAACCTATCTGAACCAAGATGCTTAGTTATATCATTCTGATTGCACATGTTACAACATGTATCTGCAAGAAAAAGTTTGGTCCATGTACTGAAAATTCTCTAAATAGCTTAAAATTGCCTAGAATCAATAATGAAACAAGTTTGTAAACAGACTAAAATCACTTGTGGATATATTCTGAGCTGTGTTAGCTGTAAGCAAAATTTTGGTCCTGATTGAAAAGATTCTGAACAGCTGAACAGTTGGTTCATAATCACACTAAAATTCAGTTGTTGGTTTATTCTGTATGGAAGAACCCAACTGGTGGAAATATTCCATTGGTTCTTTTTAGACCTTCTTGTTGTTCTATGTGGATATATGCATGTATCTAGATATCCCTTCAATAGGTTGAGGCACCATCATATCAACAACTTTCCATTGGTACTTTTCCCCAACCAAACAAATTCACAGAACTTGACCATTCAATTTCAAAAGTAATACAAATAAAAAATATGGAGAACAGAAAAAAATTTGAGAAAATATAGTTCTGTTAAAAGAATTGTTTTACTAATTTGCTTAAATAGGTTACTTTTTGAAAGAATTTCTCAGTAATAGAGCCAAGTGATTATGGTTACCAGGAATGGAGAAAACATAGTATACCCATTTGAAGTATTTTTGTGCTCATACCTCATGGTGTGTGACTCAATTCACTGATAAACCCCAATCTGCAGAAACCTGAAATTTTATCCCTAATACGTAAATAACCCTGTGCTTAATCCTACCATTCATTAACACCAAACAGGGTACGCAGCTAGACATAACTACAAAAAATTCTAAATTTGTATTATGAAATTAGTCCCTGACAATGGTAGTTCTTGTGTTAAAGCAAGCATCCTCTTTTTTTGAGTCCTCAATAGCAGTTAACCAGAAATGAATATTACATGGTAAAATTGGGGTTTACCATCATACCACATGATCAATAACCCTTAATATTTGTACAGAACAATAAAGAGATTATCTATATTGCCTGTTCTCTGAATGACAATGTTTTTGTTGGAAGGAATCAACTTATATGATTCCATACCCAATAGATATAAAATGTTCTGGCCAAATATTATTGGGTATTCATGTGATATAGGCAAACATCATTGACCTGTCCACTTGACCTTTCATTAGGAATATTCATATAGAGTGATCCACTCTGTACATGCATGTTAATTTTGTAGTTAATACTATAATGGTTTCCCATGATGTTGACAGAATAAATACCTGTGTCCTTCTTGCATAAATATACTGGTCCATGATAAATATTTAAATTAAAGGTCAAGCAGACAGATCAATGTTGTTTGCCCATACTATGGTAAGAAAAACCTATTATTGTTTTTCTTGTGAGATGCGATGGTCACAAGAGATCAGGACATCTGCAAACCAGTGCTTGAAATTGATCAATTTTTTTAACCAGTCCTTATCTGATAATTTCAAATTTTTTATTTTGGTATATAGGAGACTATTGACAAAGTCTTTCCTAAAAGTTACCAGTCACAGACTGTTAGGCTGCCTGTTGTTTCAAACACTATATGGAAACATTTTTTTCTTCTTCTCACACCCTAACCTGTACCACCTCCTAGCTTTTACCAAAGAATAATGAATACATACAGGATATGTTTATTCATAATATGCAGCTGAAATAGTGAGAACCCAGAGTTAACCAAAAACCAGTATAATCTTAGATACTAGTACTTTATAGAGATTTAACATTATTGATATTGTTAAATAATCTATTTAAACCAAATTGGGTCGTGAATGTTTTTGGTTCAGATAAGTGAATTATAAAAAGGGCTCTTACTGGGCCATGTTTGAGGCAACTAATGGGCTCCATTGAGGCAACTAATGGGCTCCATTTATAATTTTAAAAATCTTAACACCAAACTGATTCTTACAAATGAGAAAAATAATATTGTTATATATGTTTAAATGAAACAAGAATTCTGAGCGGAATATTTTTGAACACTTTTATCTGTCTGAAAATGTAAAAATGTCTAAAATTGAGACAAAATCTGAACTTTTCAGACAACCTTTTTTCATGAGGGTCCCTACAAAGTTATATGGTGATGTGCGAGTTGGTTTAATGTGTAATGGGAGACAACTCTTGCTATTAAAATAGATAAAAATGGAGTTGCAAAGCTATTTGTTCCATTGGATATGGAATTGCACAATTTGGTATTAGAAAATTTCTATAACCTTTAGACACCCTTTTTTGCAAAAGTATTAACAGAACACATCACATGGTACTTTGATCAGTTATTTATGTTAAACCATTGGGCCATAATATGTTTGGTATACATAATACAAGTTAATGGGTGAGATGAGTTAATTGCTTGTAATTTAAGGGTACATTTGTAAACTGAGAAACTAGGCAAATACAGAAATACATAACAGTTGCATGCAGGCAAAACACTGCTAAAAGTTGTTGACTTCCAAAAATAATATGGTTCGTATTTTTCTAGGGGAATTAGACATTTTTCTGTTCCATAATTACAAGTTCTTTTTTTTTAATTTTTGGCCAAATGGAAACATTTAAAGCACAACAAAGTATTCCAACAAATTCTTTCTTCAATTCAGCTATTGTGGATTGCATTGTGAGACAATGATATTTCTTGACCGACTAGTTTAGTGTGTCAGGGGAGACAAATCTAACTGTGTTCATATATCATTAAATTTGAGAATGGAAGAGTGCTTTCATGTAAATACAAGCATCAAGTTTATGTAATTTATTTTATCTTTGTAAGATGAGGATGTATTTGTTGTGTGAAATGTATATGTGCATTTATAAGTTGGTTAAATCCTTTGTTCTGAATTGTTTTATCTGTTTCTACCAAGGTTTTTAAATTTTAAAACATTTCATTTTTGTCTTTATTCGTTAGAAAACCTGAAGTAATTGTGTGTTTCTTTTGAAAAAAAACAAGTCTAGAAAATAATGGCTGGGGGGGTTTAAAATGATTTTTTCTCTAAAATATTTTCTTTTTGAGTAGAGGTCATCATCAGTATTTCGGGCATAAACATTTAAGTTTTATCTTTATTTGTAAGAAGAACTAAAGAAATAAAATTGTGTGTTTCTTATGTTAAAAAGAGCCTTTAAATGATTTGGGAGGATTCTCCTTTTTTTCCTTTTTGGGTAGAAGTAAGCATTTTCAGACATTAATAAACAGTGTGTCTGGACATAGAATTATTATTATTTGGTAAGCCCAATATAATTTGGTTCCATAAATATTTATAAACACTAACAATTTTGTTTTAATAGAATTCACAAATGTACCGCATGATCAATACCCCTTAACGTTTAGAAAAAGTTTACGTCAAAATGTCCAGGAGAATTTTTTCAGAAACCTTATAGGAATCAGGTGGTACACTGGCAAACCCCAATATTCAAATTGTGAGTGCTTATCTTGCAGTTTCATTGATTAACTGTTGTTTTAAAATGCATGATATTCTTTCAGTTACTTTACTTAAATAGAGTATAGCTTCATAATTTTGTTTGATTAAGAATGTTAGTCCCATCACCCCTTTGGACTAATAGAATGGTCCGTTAATCAAAACTACTTGTCATATGTAATTGTGGGGTGATGGAATTAATTGATGGATCAAGTTTGATGTTCAATCATAAATTTTAAAATGATAAGACTATTTACCTGTATTTTAGGGGAAAAAATTCAAGTTTTCTTTTATAGATTTATTTATTATTATTGATACTATTCAGTATGCAATACATTTAGGTACACATAATTTCATTTATAAAGTTTGTTTTTTTTTAAAAAAGAAAAAACAAAGAATTATGTTTTATAATTTGACAGCAGTTCTTTAAAAGTTGACTTTTTATTTTATTTGTTACATGATTACCAACAGTCATTGTTAAAATTTTATCATTTATGATTATTTGTTTCTTTTTTGATAGAAAAAGTTAGATTATTCACGTCCAAATTGTTAGTTATTTTTATACTAGATAAATGTAAAAGATGATGTGTAGAATTGTCTCCCTTTCTCTGAAAGCATCAGTTTCAAAGGAGACGATTTGATTCCTTCCTGAAAGTAGAAGGATAAAGGGAGATAATCTAAATGGTTTTGAGATAAAAACAGTTATCTGGTGAACAGGGTAAATGTTATTATGAGTTGTTTACAGCATATGTTGGTGAAACATATGTATACACAATAATAAAAATACTACCTTATTAAACTTTGACTTATTTTTCTATTTAATTATTTATTTATTATTTTACTTTTCTCTCAGTTTTACTAATGATTACTTTTATTACTAAATATATATATATATATATATATATATATATATATATATATATATGCAAAACAGAGCAGTCCGGGTGTTGCAATTGAACTATAATGAATTGATGCTATGTCCATATCACAATTCCTAAGTAAAAACACTGAAACTGGCAAATTAAGTAACAGAAGTTAAGTGAGACCGGGTGCTCGGGGAGAGGAGAGGAATCACCTCATGCTCAGCTAGCAGCATCCGTCACGTGTGCAAATCCATGTCCAAAAACCTTTTAAACTGTTAAATTAAGTTTATATTAAGTTTGAACTTTTTGTTTATACATTATTGTGATTAGTAGCAGAAAACAAGTTTTTTGTACAATAGTCTAATGAAACAAGTATATCAGATAAATAGTACAAGCCAATAAATGCATAAATGCATGCGAGTGTAAAACTTGCGGACCAGTCCAATGTAAAATTTATGTGCTGATCCAATGTATAACTTAAAGGGTTGTTAATTATTAAATAGCCGTCATTGTAAGAAACTGCTATCTGGTAACAACACACGTTAATAAGTTCATGATTGTATTGTTAGCTACCAAAAACAGAAGCAGAAGGGGACACAGACCAATTACTTGACAATATACGTCCCACAACTAGACCAAACCCAGTCTCGCAACCATTACTTAACTAGAAAAGAGCAAATCTAATTCACAACCATTATGTGAATAGACTTGTTAATTATAGTAACAATGAGTGTCTGAAAGAGTCATAGGGACCGATCACAGCATGTTTGGTTCATATTGGACCAGTTTTGTCCGCAATATATAGATTTTGAAATACATTATTTGAATATTACGCTAAGGGGAGCCAATGAAAATGTTTAGGGAAAACCAGTTTTATTTGAATGGCTTTACAGGTACTTTCCCTATGCCAAATTAAAACAGTTTTTTTGGTTGATAAATAAACGCTTTAAATACAGACCATTTACCACTTTATGCCATTCTATAACAAATAGCGAATTTCTTGGATACCAAAGACAACTTTTTCTGCAAACTGTTACCTGCGCTTTGCAAAAGGGCTTTTCATGCCAATTCAAAGCGGACAAGTATTTTCAGAAAAGATTAGTTTGTGCATACACAGACGCATGCTTCGACATGTCATCACAGGGGGTAAGCTGATGAACGTAACTACAGTTACTTGCAGGGTACAAACTAAAGGTTGAGGAATGTCCAACGAACGCAACCATAACCTTGGGTTTAACATCATTGACTGCAGTGTTGTCGGTGAAAATCAACAGCTTCAGAGGTGATGTGCTCCTGCATATTCTGCTAGTCTACCAAACACCCATGCTGCTGTGTCTTCGAGGCAGACACTCCTTCCCGCAATACCGACAGGCCCTTGATGTTATCATTAAACTCCTTGCAACCAGTTACTACAAATACTCCAGGTTCTGCTTCCATACGTTCGCCCTATTCTTTCCGACAATACTTTTCATATAAATATTGGCACAAGGTCTAGCAATCCGTTGTCGACTAGTATCCTTTGTAAGTGAGTTGTCCTCTCTGACGACTTCAGTTATCGATAATATCACTCTGATCCCAGGTTGAATGCACTAACTCGCACTTTCCCCTCGATGAAGTCGACTTCCACACAGATGATGACGCAGGCACTTTTACATCTACAAAATTCAGCTCCCTGCTGATAATCTTGTACTCCTGGAACGATCTTGTAAAGATTGGTCCTTGTGCTTCCCCTCAACAATCAGGTCTACATAATTTGCTTTAGAACGCATCAAGTATTATTTAGTTTAGAACGGACAAAGTTTATTGGCTTGGACTATAGAAGGGTCAGGATTCATAGTATGGCGGTCTAATGATAAAATAATTATCCTGTCCTCTCCTTTCCGATTGATATAATGTCATATACTATGATATCAGCATGTTTGTGGGTACGAATTGCATTCATATAGCATGCGTCAGACGTTCCTGACTCGTTATTCTGACTCCTGCCTAAGGTTGAGCTTTGGAGGTTTCCAGATGTTCAGCTTGATCCGTTAAAGCTTAACGAGTTGGACATTATCAGGACCTTGGCCTCTTCAACCATATTTTTCATTGTTCAGAAAAACTTAATCAAAATCAAACATACTAATCCATGTCCGAATCACATTTCAGAAGCAAAGTAAAAACTTCAGAACTGACAAGTTAGGTCAGACACGTGAACTTCCACCAGGGGAGTGAGGCCGGGTGCTCGGGAAGGGTAAGCCCCTCCTGTTTAGCTAGCTTCACCCGCCACGTGTGTAATCAAAATTGTGTGAAATGAACACGGAACAATATATATATATATATATATATTATATATATATATATATATATATATAGGACGTCAAATATATCCAGGGCAATCCTGTGATGACGGCCATAAAACTTTTAAGGGCCTTGATAAGCCTAGGCTTGCAATATCTCCGAGTCAACAATTTATTTGCAAGCAACCTGCTTCGTTGTACAAAGTTCCTGTAGTGGGAACAAGCTCTACCATAGCATATTAATTGGGAAACAAATACACCATAAGCAAGAGAAACGGGTATATTGCTGCATAGAAAAGGAAAGTTGACAATAGATAAATTGAAGTCATCACCTTTGTCATACAGTTTTATATCTACCCTTTCGTGTGCGTTATAATTCAGGTATTAGTCTAAACTAGACAATTGTGCTCTAACCAGGGGATAAACAATACCACACCGCCGGTTCTTCAAGTCTTGCTTCATATTTGGACTTTTACCCCAATTATGCATCAACAAAGTATTTCACAAACGTGATGACTTCCATTTGCTATTGTTTACTTTCCTTTTCTTTGCAGCAATAAACTTGTTTCTCCTGTGTATGGTGTGTTTGTTTCAGTTATTAATACGCTTAGTACTGCTTGTTCCCACTACGGAAACTTAATAAACCTACAAATCAAGTTTTGACTCATGTTATTTGCAACCCTAGGGTAGGTAAAACCCACAAAAACGTTTTATGGTCGTCATCACAATATTGTTGATAAGTACATGCACGATGTCTCTGTATCCAAAATTACCCCGGACATAATTGACGTCCCATAATTCCAATTGTTTTAACCGCAGTAACGGTCATCAGCTTAAGGGTCATCTAAGTAGGAAAATTCAAGTGAAAACCATTTCGTTGAAAAGCGTGAAATAGGGGTATAATTATGAAATTACTTACACAAGTGTGGAGATTTTTAAATAAAAATACAGAAGGAATTGATAATTTAAGAAATTTTAAAATATTTGTTGCATGTTTTTATAAAAATTGTACAAAAATACACGTGTTGGGGAAAATAGCTTACACCTTGTATAACGAATTGATTTTAAAAAATGAAAAGATATTAAGATAGTCAACGTCATAGAGCAGTGCAAAGGGGCCAGAGTTTGTTAAAGAAATACGAGGTTTTTGAAAACTCGACAATTTACGGTTGAGGTTACCAACGATTTATTTTCCTTTTAAAAATGCGTGTACCAGGCGTGATATTTATATTCTAAGGCCACTACTAATCCAAAATACAACAAGTCACTAAAAGTGCACGGTCACACAATACTGTTCTATTTAAATCGAGGTAAATATTGTTTGGTTTCAACATTGTTGAACTATATAAAGCCGAATATGCCTCAGTAATAATCAAGTAATATTTAAACTTAGCTTTTATAATCTTCCCTTGGATCGTTGGTAGCCTTAGAATATCAACTATCACGCCTAGTACACGCATTTTTAAAAGGAAAACAAAACATAAAAAACCTCAACCGTAAATTGTCGAGTTTTCAAAAACCTCGTATTTCTTTAACAAACTCTACCCCCTTTGCACTGCTCTATGCTTAATATCTTTTCATTTTTTAAAATCAATTCGTTATGTACAAGGTGTAAGCTATTTTCCCCAACACGTGTATTTTTGCACAATTTTCTTTAAAAAATGCAACAAATATTTTAAAATTTCTTTATTTTTATTTATAAATCTTTACACTTTTGTAGGTAATTTCATAATTATAACCCTCTTTCACGCTTTTCAACCAAATGGTTTTCACTTGAATTTTCCTACTTAAATGACCCTTAACCATGTGATGTCATAAACTTAGCTAGCTACAGCCAGATAAAAAAATTAAACAAACAGCAACAAAACAAACATTAAATGGCTCATGAATTTTTATTCAAAAAGACAATGGAAATTTCTAAATAAAAATGACCTTATACCATTAAACTCCGAGCTAACTTCTAGCCTTTTGGAGCTATAACACACTTAGGGTATTCTACAACGCACCAAACCATTTTACAACGTGCCTAGATCGAAAGACTGAGTTGGTTTGCTGAGCAATGACTAATGTATTTGTGATATTACAATTATAGGTTTACTTAAAATGAAACACCTACAACAACACAAACCAATCCGTGTTCGTTCTACTTGGTGCGTTTTCGAATTGACAAGAACCGGAGCATCGCCCCTAATATATACTATGGGCACATAACTCGTACCCACCCAGCGGTGATATAACAATTAATTCTGCACTTATTCCCCTTGTGAAACGTACAGTATAAATATTCCCGCGTTTCGATAGAATAACGGAAATTATTTTTCTGTGCGGAACGTAACATAGAATGATGTGTCTGTTTGAGTCGCATGGTGTTTTATGGGTAGAATGGATTTATAGTCATTCTAGGTCAGACCTCCACCATTGACGCCCCATCTATTCTTTTGTATTTTCTTATTTTTAAATGTCAACAATAAAATCTAAGTGGAGGTTCTAGCGCTTCTTTTCTATCATTTGTGATATCTTCAAACGCAATTTTCCATAGTTTAATCTCTGGGGTTTTCCTGATGATTGAGCATGGTTCTAAGTGTTATGTCTATATTATACAGGTGTTCCGATGATACTTCGACTTCATATATAATGAGTTTTGCTGCCGTATGGTGTGTTCGGCTGTAAGCTGTTACAGAGTCCGCCTGCAAGCTGAAATATATGTGTCCGGCTTTAAGTTGGTATGGTATTTCCGCCTGCAAGATTCTATGGTTTGTCTGACTGTCAGCTGATATGGTGTCCGGCCGCAAGCTAGTATAATGATTTGCTTCATATAATATGTGAAGAATTGTGACAAGAATAACATCTATATCTACTCTTCATCAGCAGGACATCCAGGTCATTGTCAACACACCAGTTTGGCCTTGTGGGTAAATACACAACGGCTTATTAACTCTAATATAGATTTCATCACCCTTTTTCATGCGTATGGGAAAAACAGGGACGCTATAGAACGTAGTTCGTATTTATGGACAACAGAAGTCAAATAAAACAGCGACATATCATTCTTAAAACAATCTATTTGTATCCTTGCCGAATTTCTGCCTATAAGACACCTGGTTCTGTCTACGTATGCGTCAATTGTCAATAATAATGAGAACTGGTACAATCCCGATATGGTCAGCTTAATTTTTCCGTTCGGATTTAAAGTAGCAATGTTTTCGATGTCTTCCACCTTTGTTGGAGACCATGTCAGGAGATGATTATCTACAATTATAGATATTTATACAAAGTGTTAGTATATAAAAACGAAAACCGACCACGACTTAATGCAAAGAAAAAAACGACTAACTGAAAAAACTTTTCAGTCTGAACAGGAAAAAAAACAAGTTGTCTTAATTAAAAACAAACATACCAGTCCATATCCAAATCACAATACCAAATAAAAGTAAAACAAAATTGAAACTGTCAAAGTTAAACAAAAGAACTTCCACCAGAAAGTGAGGCCTCAATATAGAGAACACCCAAACTTAACATAGTGAACTTTCAAACGTAACATAATGAACATTCAGACGTAACATAGTGAACATTCAGACGTAACATAGTGAACATTCAGACGTAACATAGTGAACATTCAGACGTAACATAGTGAACACCCAAACTTAACATAGTGAACTTTCAAACGTAACATAGTGAACATTCAGACGTAACATAGTGAACATTCAGACGTAACATAGTGAACATTCAGACGTAACATAGTGAACTTTCAAACGTAACATAGTGAACATTCAGACGTAACATAGTGAACATTCAGACGTAACATAGTGAACATTCAGACGTAACATAGTGAACTTTCAAACGTAACATAGTGAACATTCAGACGTAACATAGTGAACATTCAGACGTAACATAGTGAACATTCAGACGTAACATAGTGAACATTCAGACGTAATAGAATGAACAGCCAGACTTAACAGAAAGAACTTTTAGACGAAATGGTGATGTAGAAATAACAGAATAGTTTTTTTTAATTAATCATTTACGTTAATGCAGTTGAAGGACGGGGTTTGTTTTGGCTTCATTGTGGTGTCCTAACTTAATATTAAGCCTTTTAATGTTGTTATGTTGTCAAACCTAGAACAATTAACACTCCAGGACTCAACACAATCTTTTAGCTTTCCTTTACTATACTCTTTACAGACCTACGTAAATAAAATCCTTTTTCAACATCACATAGATGGTTGCGCCACGTTGTAAAAATAAAAAAAACAAAGCAAACTTACTAGTCTATGTTTAAGTGGCAATCAAAAAATCAAGGTAGAAACTGTCATATATAGCCAAACACGTAAACATACACATACGTACCCCTCTTTACATAGCTACACCCACCATCCTTGTTATTAAAAGTGACAAAGGAAGTAACATGGAAGCTATGGGACGTCAGACACACCCATGGTAACTTTTGATTTGGTTACTCACCTATCAATATTATTGTGAGGACGGCCGCAATGTTTTTTGAGGGCCTTGATAAGCCTAGACACGCAATATCCCTAAGTGAAGAATTTATTTGAAAACAGCTTGTTTCGTTGTATAAAGTTCTCGTAGTGGGAAAAAGCTCTACCATACGACATAAGCAGGAGAAGCAGGTATATTTATGCATGAAAAAGGTTGATATTTTAAAACCGAAGTCATACATCCTAAAATGAAGCAATTCGTGGGTATAACAATGAGGTATAAATTCGAATATGAAAAAGAACTTGAAGAATCAGCCGTATCTTATATTTTAAGCTCACTTGGATAAATGACATTCTCACCGAATTAAGATATGAATAGATAGAATATAATCTTGATATCTGCATGTATAGTTGAATAATCTCACGACAGACTCCAGTTTTCGCAAGGCAACCATACATTTCGCAAGGCAACCAAATCACAAAGTCATTGTTCATAGTTTGAGCTCATTGATATACTTATTGTTTAAAACCAATATTGCCAAACACAACAAATATGTCTATCGAAACCTCTTAACACGCATTTGATGCCCTCTTCAGAATATATTGTTTGCAGTTCGTAATGATGATAAGAATAATAATAATAACATGGTGATTACGTTCCCTTGGTAACACATATCTAAATTCTATTTTGTCCCAATATTACGACACTGAAACAAACGGTAGCATTACCAACCATCCAGCTAATGCAAGGAAACTATTTATTTATTTATCTATCTACTTATCTATAAAAGACTCTAGTTTCACAATTATTCCTTAATTTGAATCTGGTAAATCATTTGTTAAATTTTAAGATACTCAGGGATTCAATGGCAAAGTGTCATTTCATGCTTACAACATTTAGATTTGCCAAAAATGTTTATTCAAATTTCTAAATGAGAATGTCAAACTTACAAAATTACAGTTAAGGAAAATCTTAGTCAAGACAATGATTCTGAAACTGGGACCAATCCCAATGAAAATTTGTAAAAAACAATCACTTTCCTTTCTCTAACATAGGGTAAATCAAATCAACAAATAAACACTTTATTGAAACAAATATATTAATAAGTAAATAAATAAATAAAATGTTAATTACCTTTGGTGTCATTGTCTTTATCAAGGTACAGAACAAAATAATTCAAGCCTAAAAGACAAAAAAAAATGAAAATCAGTGATTTGCCTTAAAATTACGAAATACTAGTAGTATACAACTCTTAATGAGAGGACTTTTGATTCGTCAGTTTGTTCGGTGCTATCAGTGCTATCAACTATGTAATGCAAAGTTCACTCACAATTAAACAGACCATATTTTACCAAAATCAGTCTTTTTTATAGTGCCATTGTTTCTCATGAAATCCAATATTTAATGGAGCGTGCAGATGTTTTCAAAAATATTTCGAGCAGCCTCCTTATTCAAACCGTGATGTTAGAAAAATGTCAACTTTTGTAAAATGTGACCTTTGTCATTGGCAACTAAATCATGAACCAAACAACAGTAGATGTAACCAAAAAACATGACACAATTCAAATCAATGATAAAATTTTAACAATGATTATAAAACTGTCAATTTTTGACAGTCATTAGAGTCAAAATCCATTGATGTGGTTATAGAATTATTGGTATATGGCAAGCTTGTATCAATGGCGTCAGTGTAGTTTCTTTATATCACTTATATTTCAAAATTATCTTTATTATATAGTGTCACACATTAATACATTCAAAAAGAAATGAGGTAATAATACAAACATAATTATTTAAACACGTGAACGTCGACTAGAAAAGTGAGACCCAGTGTTCTAGAAGAATACGCATTTCCTGTTTAGTAAGGGACACCCACCAAGTATGTAATCAAAATTAGAAATGAAAGAAACATGAAACTATGGGACGTCAAATATATCCAGGGTAATGGTAGATATAGTATCTAACTTATTAATGATATTGTGATGACGGCCATCAATTGTTTTGATAACCCCGAAAAGCCTAGACTTTCAAGATCCCTGAGTCAACAAAATATTTGTAAGCAGCTTGCTTCAGTGCAAAAATTTCCCGTGGTGGGAACAAGCATCTATGATAGCGTAATAATTGTGAAAGAAATGTACTATAAGCAGAAGCACGTTAAGCAAAGCCTGTCTTTAGTGACCACTATAGACAGGTGGCCACTATCTACAGGTTTTCATTGTTGTTGTTATCTTCCATCGTATCATATTTCATATCTACACTACAACATCAGCTTTCATAGATAGTATTATGAACACTTAATAGTAATGTTGGGTTTTATCTTACATTAGCTAGCTCAACAGGAGATGCTTACCCTTCCAGAGCACACCATCTCACTTCTTAACTTGTCAGTTTCAAAGTTTTTACTTTGCTTATGGATTGTGATTCGGACATTGAATAGTATGTTTGTTTTTATTAGACTAGTGTTTCTTCCTGATTTGTCAAAGTTCATGTTTTATCAAACACGTATGGTACTCAATATTTTATCACTACAATGTTGGTGATTCAACATTGGCGATAAAGTACACATAACTTTTAGTCGAATTACTTATTGCACACGCGACATCATTGAGAGATCTCCGATTACTTCAGAATATATGCCATGACATAGTTCATTGTTTTTCTAGGGTAAAAATATAATTTTTTAATTAATGTTGTTTTTATTATTCTAAATATCTTAGTTGGAAAGATAAGATAAAAAATATATACACAGTGTTAACATAATACTTATGATTTCTTATCATTTTAATTTCATTAAAAAACAAACTTAAGTGATACCATGTTTAATAATTATGTAATCTACTGTATGTAAAAAAGATTGTCATAACAAAAGTCCCTAATACATTAAATCTATATGTTGCTATTACAGGTAAATGTTACCTTGTTTTAAAGAGATGTAGAGCTTATTGGTTTCTGTGTATGAAATGTTGTAGTAATGTGTTATTGTGATATTAAATGATATTAGTTTCTTGGGACCAATAACCTTGTCAAATTATGCACTGGGTATTATACACAGGTAAATATGACTTAAGGCCTTAAACATAGTGGCCAATAACCACATTAGGCAGGTGAACACTTTTGACAAATGAAACATATAAGAAAAATAGTAGGGACCAGAAAAAAAAACTATAAACCACGATAGACAGGTTCTTGTTATTGGTAGGTGTTTTTATAGACAGGTAAGACCGTATATTGCTGCATAGAAAAGGATAGTTGACATAATTGAAATAAAATACGTATCTAAAATTAACATACCTGGTGGTTGGCATACCGGTACGTCTTTACTTGTCTACAGAACATAAAAAAACAGTTATAAAATAATATTGTATACCCCTATTACAAATGTATGTCAATAAAGTAAAATATGCTTATACTGTTAAAATATCTTGACCTTCCTTCAATTGTTGTCATTGTTTATAAAAATACCTGTAATTTGTTTGTGAACAATGAATAACGATATCATAGATCTGGTATTTATTATAAATTGATTATTAAATTACTTTAGTTGTATTACCGCGCCACTAAATACGTTTTACACCAAATTCAGGTAAAGCGATATTTAATAAACAAACATTGACTTGCCAATGAATTGAAACTACAATTAAACTGATAATTCAACTGGTCAATTGACTCTGACCAACAGCCCATCTATACATTAATTCCAAAATAGAAAGATTAAGTGACTAATTACCTTATAAAACACTGCCTAAGTAAGAAGCGACTTTGTTTTAAATATCTATTAATTGATAATTCGTTAGTTATTTTATTAAGTAATGGTTTGGTTGAATTTTGCGTAAATGCAAAATAAGGTTTACATTGACCTCTTCTTGACTGTTTTATGAATAGACTGGGTACTTACTTTGATATCAAGATGATATGGCGTTGTTTTGTTGGCACCAAAGTCTTTTGTCTCCGAAGCCAATGACTTGCATGCTACGCATGGTAATAGGACAAGTATTGATAAAGTAATTTTACATCGATTCATTTTGCAAACCAATACATGTGACAGAGACCTAGATGTCCATTATTATATATAAAAATTTTGTGGAATTCCGATGTCTATTAATATGTATACGAATATAGCCACTCACGAAATACATTTTTAAATTTAAAAAAAAAACGAAAGAGAAAGAATGTACTGAAAAATGACCGAAGAAGAACACGTACCCGGGGGAACTGGGGATTTTCATCAATTTAGGAATGGTGATGTATTCAATATGACAATGATTGTCCTTCACAACAACTGACTATATACACCCCACTGCATAAAATAAAAATTAAAGTGTAATTGTACATGTTTTAAATTTTTTTCCAACACCATCGTCCAATAAAGGTTTGGCAAAACAGAAACAGTAACTATTTAAAAAAAACAGAACGCAGTCATATATTGTACAGATGGCTGTTGATGGAGCACTTGATATTTTTCGAAACGGTGCCGTATAAAATAGGCGACTAAAAACTATATAAAAGCTTATTATTTGTAACTTGAATTATATAATTAAAAAAAAACTAAAACAATCAATGTTCAAATCACATTTCAAAAGCAAACTGACAATTTCAATCACACACACACACACACACACACACACACACACATCTTGAATTTAAATAAAAGCAAGGTAAATTTTCAATATATTTTAACCGATTTAGTTAACATTAGTCAGTTCTTGTCACTATTCATAGGAAACATCTATATCTACAATTAGTTTATAGTAAAACATTTGCACAAGTTGAAAGTATTTTGATCTATCCTAGTGAGCTTTAAATAAAATATAGTATTGTTTCTTCTCTTAAAGTTCTGCTTATATTTGGACTTTAACCTAAATTAATAACAACAAGAAACACAACACTTAAAGGTATATGACAAACGTGATGACTTCAATATTTACATTTTTTATTTCTATTTCTATTTCTATGTCAACATTCCTCTTCTATGAAACATTACACGCGAGTCGGGCACAGGGTGTGTAAATGCCACAATTAATACCTTACGGAAACGCTTGTTGCCACAATAGAAACTCTATACAATGAAGCAAGCTACTGTTAACGTGGGGATATTACAAATTAAACCAGTTTTACTTTTACACCTCTAGACGAAAACCAGAGGACCAAAATATGTTTAACCAAATTAAGAAAATACATTGCATGAGGGAGTATACCTTAGTTTTTGAACTTTAATTTTTAACTAGAAGCAAATTTGGACAATTGTATATTTCTGACAATGCTACATAACTATTGCCTTTGTGATATCCTCGGGGCACCAGCCATAAGCAGAGATACCGTCTCTCAGTGGCTTAAATTACATATTATACCGGTTTTCATTTTAAAACACTAATCGAATTTTGCAAGGCAAAACTTTGCTTTTCAAGGTCCTCAAAACGTTTTATTGCCGTCAACACAACATTGTTGATGAGTATGTCTCTCTACCCAATATTTTATGTACATATAACGTCCTATTGTTCCATGTTCCTTTCATTCACAATGTGATTACATTTGTACGGACATGACTGTTGTACTTAGCTTAACAAGAGGTACTTACCCTTTCGAAGTACCTGCCAGTACCCGCTAGTTCAGTTTCAAGCGTATAACCAAATTAACCAGTTTTAACACTTTAAGTTTTAATGTTTTCATTTCATGAATGAAAAATATCAAAATACAACTGATGGTTGCTATAAGGAAAATGTTTCAGACAAACATAATATCTTTAGGAATAAATAAAATATGCTGCAGAATTGGTTCTACATAGTGAGCTGGTATCTATAGCGTCCCAGTGTTAGACGACCATTTCGGAATACACTTCTTCATTTATAGTGCTTGAATCAAAATTGTGAAACCAAAATTTTTGAAATCAATTAAAAATTGACATCGATTTTGAGATTTTAAGTATAAATACATGTATAACGCTTTTGGACATTTCTAACCTACTTTAGATGGGGCATTTTGTGTCGAGTGTATTTACATAACTTCAAAATCTAAATTACTTAATGAATCTTATCCGTTACTTAAAACCATACCATGACAGAATCAGATGTATTTATAGAATTACGAACATAATACTGCTATTTTTACTCATGATTAAATCCATGACTGAAACATGCATATTTAAACTAAATTGATTATAAAATAGGTATGGTGGATTTGTTGGACGCATTTTTAAAATAAATGCATTAACGAGGTATTCTTAAAGACCTGATAAAAAAACCATGACGTAATAAAGTGACAGTTTCTTTGGAGATTAAAAATACGACTGAAAAAGTTTTATTGGTTTACTTAATTCTCATATGTCATTACTAGAGGTATTGTGGACTTGATGACCGCTTTTTTACAGCACTCCCTGCTTAGTCCGATGCATGGCGAAATGATGTAATTTTAAACATCTGATCATGAGAACTTCGCTGATGATCAAAATCACGAATGTAACAGGCGTATTAATTTGCATCTAATATTTACAAGCAAAGCAATTAAAACCATTACTGAAACATTCATATATTCCCCGACTACATTCCCATATGCTTCTTAAAGAGGTTCAGTGGATTCCATGGTCGCATTTTAAAATTATCCATGCTTAATTAGGCGCATGATGCAAGGATATATTTTAAAACACCTGGGGATATCTAAAAACCATGATTAGCCAGGCGTATGGTATGGTGGGTTTTATGGTCGTTCTTTTTAACATTGTCATTGCTCAATCTTATACATGATGTAACATTGTGAAGGTTTCGCTGTTGACTAAATCCAACTCCTTATTATATTTATAGAATACTGGTGGTATCATAAGTGGATAATTGTATAGACATTCTAATAGCAATATAACCGCACCACGTTAACTTCGGTGCCATTCAAAACTTAAGATTTATAATTAGTGGCCTCAATATAAGCTTGTATTTTCTTGTTTTGTATAGTTGTGTTTTCACTTGCACCTGTATTATATCGCGCTCACAGATGCGTTGGCTATCTGTGAGTGACATACGTTTGTCTTCTATGTTTATTTAAAAAGCAAAACACACCAATTCATGCCCAAACCACAATCCCAAAGCAAAGTAAACTTTTTGAAGCTGTTAAACACCAGAGAGGTGAAGTCGTGTGCTCCAGAAGAGTAAACACTTCCTTTTTTAGCTTGCTACACCCTCCACGTGTGTACTCAAAATTGGGAAATTAAACGCGTAAAATCTTTTTGTGACAAAAGCTGAAAGCAATAGTAAGCATGGTAAGTTTAAATCATTGGCAATCAAACACCTAAATCCCGGTCAATGTTCAAAACACAGTATCCCAAAACCAATGTAAAACTTTTGAAAACTTGCAAATGTAGTAGAAAAAAAAGTGAACTTCCGCCAGGAACTGATACAGGTGCTCTACAAGGGTAAGCGCCTCCTCCGTAGTTAGCTACATACGACATGTGTGTAATCAATATAGAGAACGAACGATATGAACAATGAGCTATGAAACGTCAAATATATTCAGGATAATTTTTCAATACAGTGACATTATACGGCCATGATAACTTTAAGGACATTGGTAAAACCTATGCTTACAATAATCCTGAGTTAAAACTGATTTAGGTTTAATTTTTTTTATCCAAGCACTTCTGGTGAGGAATTGTATTCCGAAACGGCCGTCTAGATCTGTAAAATTAAAACTGGTATAACATGTAATTAGCAACTAGCTTTGGTGTTTAAAGTTTGCGTATTAGGGACAAGCTCTTATGTCATAGAAATACATATACGCAGGTAAAATGCTGCAAAGAAAAGATAAATCGACAAATAACGTATTCTTAGTAGATTCTTGTATTTAATTCGCTAAAACATGTCATTGTCTACAACATTTTGTGAAATTGTCAAACAGTATAAATCTATAAATTACCAACAATGTTGATAAAACGATAATAACATTAATTTACGACCTTTGATAAGCTTAGACGTACAAGAAGAATTTAGTAAATTTTAAAATTTACTAATTATGTTACTAAACACTCTTGTATCTGTTCTGTATTTATAATCTGAACACAAATCCATTACGCAAACATATTTTATAATATATGTAAGCAAACTGCCTACAAACAAATTGTTGACGCAAGAATATTGCTGGCCTACACTTATCAATGCCATCAAAAAGATTTATGGCCATCATCACAATATTTTTTATCACACCAATAAATTTGCAAATAAATAAATAAATAATAAATAAATACAAAGGTTTACAACTTTGAAACACTTATGCGTACACACATATGGCTGTTGATGGAGCACTAGATATTTCGCGAAAATGTATGGTATAAAATAGGCGAATGAAAACTAGAGAAAGACTGAATATTTGGAACTTGAATTATATAAAAAAAACATATCAAACAATGTCTAAATCACAGTCCGAAAGCAAACTGACAATTTCAGTCACACACACACACACACACACACACACACACACACACACACACACACACACACATCATGAATTTAAATTAAAGCAAGGGAAATTTTCAATATATTTTAACCGATTTAGTTATTGTCACTATTTATAGGAAACATCTACATCAATTAGTCTATAGTAAAACATTCGCACAAGCTGAAAGTATCTTGAATGTCATCTATCCTAGTGAGCTTTAAATAAAATACAGTATTGCTTCTTCTCTTCAAGTTCCGCTTATATTTGGACTTTAACCTTAATTAAGAAAAACACAACACTTAAAGGTATAAGACAAGCGTGATGACTTCAATATTTTTATGTGCTATTTCTATTTCTATGTCTTTTTACCTCTTCTATGAAACATTACATCCGAGTCCTGCGCACGGTGTGTAAATGACACAACTAATACCTTACGGAAAAGCTTGTTTCCACAACAGGAACTCTACAACGAAGCAAGCTACTGTTAACTCGGGGATATTACAAATTAAAACAGTTTTAATTTTACACCAGTAGACGAAAACCAAAAGGCTAAAATATGTTTTACCAAATTTAGCTAAGAAAATACATCGCATGAGGGAGTATACCTTAGTTTTTGAACTTCAAATTTTGACTAGAAGCAAATTTAGATAATAGTATATTTCTGACAATGATACATAATTATTGCCTTTGTGATATCCTCGGGGCACCAGCCATAAGCAGAGATACCGTCTCAGTGGCTTAAATTACATATTATACCGGTTTTACAATTTTACAGCACTAGACGAATATTGCAAGGCAAGACTATGCTTTTCAAGGTCCGCAAACCCTTTTATTGCCGTCAACAGAATATTGTTGATGAGTATTCTCTATACCCATATTTTCTGTACATATACTTGACGTCCTATTGTTCCATGTTCCTTTCACTCACAATGTGATTACATTTGTACGGACAAGACTGTTGTACTTAGCTTAACAAGAGGTACTTTCCTTCTGGAAGTACCTGTCACCATTTACCTAGTTCAGTTTCACGCATATTACCAAATTCACCAGTTTTAACACTTTCAGTTTTATGTTTTCATTTCATGCATGAAAAATATCAAAATACAACTTATGGTTACTGTAAGGAAAAATGTTTCAGACAAACATAACATCTTAGGAATAAATAAAATATGCCGTAGAATTGGTTCTACATAGTAAGCTGGTATCTATAGCCTCCCAATTACACATTATACCAGTGGTAAATTTACAGCACTAGACGGCCGTTTCGGAATAAAATTCCTCATAAATAGTGATTGGACAAAAATTGTGAAACAACATTTTTTTTAAATTGACATCGATTTTGAGATTTTTAGTATTAATATAACTCTTTTGGACATATCTTACTTACTTTAGATGGGACACTTTGTGTCGAGTGTACTTATATAACTTCAAAATCTAATTTACTTAATGAATCTAATCCGTTACTTAAAACCATACCATGACAGAATCAGATGTATTAATAGAATTACGAACAAAATACTGCTATAACTCTATTTCTACTCATGATTAAATCCATGACTGAAACAAGTATATTAAAAGTCAACTAAATTAATTATAAAATAGGTATTGTGGATTTGTTGGACGCATTTTTAAAATAAATGCATTAACGACGTATTCTTAAAGACCTGATGAAAAATCCATGACGTATTATAGTAACATAGTTTCTTTGGAGATAAAAAATACGACTGAAAAAGTTTTATTGGTTTACTTAATTCTCATATGTCATTACTAGAGGTATTGTGGACTTGATGACCGCTTTTTACAACACTGCCTGCTTAGTCCGATGCATGGCGAAATGATGCAATTTTAAACACCTGATCATGAGAACTTCGCTGATGATCAAAATCACGAATGTAACAGGCGTATTAATTTGCTTCTAATATTTACAAGCAAAGCAATTAAAACCATTACTGAAACATTCATATATTCCCCAACTACATTCCCATATGCTTCTTAAAGAGGTTCGGTGGATTTCATGGTCGCATTTTAAAAGTATCCATGCTGAATAAGGCGCATGATGTAAGGATATATTTTAAAACACCTGGGGATATCTAAAAACCATGACTAGCCAGACGTATGGTATGATGGGTTTTATTTTCGTTCTTTTTAACATTGTCCTTGCTTAATCTGATTCATGATGTAACATTGTGAAGGTTTCGCTGTTGACTAAATCAAATTCTTTGTTATATTAATAGAACACTAGTGGTATCATAAGTGGATAATTGTATAGACATTCTAATAGCAATATAACCGCACCACATTAACTTCGGTGATATCCAAAAATTGAGATTTATAATTAGTGGCCCCAATATAAGCTTGTATTTTCTTGTATTGTATAGTTGTGTTTTTACTTGCACATGTATTATATCGTGTTTATAGATCTATTTGCTATCTGTGAGTGACATATGTTTGTCTTCTATGTTTAGTTAAAAAAAAAGAAAACACACTTCACACAATTCATGTCTAACCCACAATCCCAAAGCAAAGTAAACTTTTTGAATCTGTTAAACACATGAGCTTCACTAGGGAGGTGAGGTCGTGTGCTCAGAAGGGTTAGCACCTCCTGTTTAGCTAGCTACATCCTCAATGTGTGTTCTCAAAATTGGAATAAAAGGAACACGAAAATATGGGAAAATAAAAGTGTAAACTTTTTCTGTGACAAAAGCTGAAATCAATAGTAACCATAGTAAGTTTAAATCATTGGCAATCAAACACCTAAATCTTCAAACCACAGTATCTCAAAACCAATGTAAAACTTTTGAAAACTTGCAAATGTAGCAGAAGAAAAAAGTAACTTCCGCTTGGGAACTGATACCTGTGCTCTACAAGGGTGAGCGCTCCTCCGTAGTTAGATACATACGACATGTGTGTAATCGATATAGAGAAGGAAAGGAACAAGGAGCTATGTAACGTCAAATATACCCAGGATAATTTTTAATACAGTGACATTATACGGCCATGAAAGCTTTAAGGACATTGGTAAAACTATTCTTACTATAATCCTGAGTTAAACCTAATTTAGGTTTAATTTTTTTTTGGTCCAAGCACTACCGGTGGAGAATTGTATTCCAAAACGGCCGTCTAGATCTGTAAAATTAAAACTGGTATAACATGTAATAAGAAACTAGCTTTGGTGTTCAAAGTTCGCGTATTAGGGACAAGCTCTTACATGGCATTATAACTGCCATAGAAATACATATACGCAGGTAAATTGCTGCAAACAAAAGATAAATCGACAAATAACGTATTCTTAGTAGATTATTGTATTTAATTCGCTCAAACATGTCATTGTCTACAACATTTTGTAAAATTGTCAAAAAGTATAAATCTATAAATTACCAACAATGTTGATATTACGATAATAACATTAATTTACAACCTTTGATAAGCCTATGCTTACAGGAAGTATTCAGTGAATTTTAAAATGTACCGAATTTGTCAATAAACACTCTTGTATCTGTTCTGTATTCATAATTTGAAAATATAAACTCTTTGCGCAAAATTATAAATTATGTAAGCGAGCTGCCTACAAATAAATTGTTGACGCAAGGATATTGTAGGCCTAGGTCCACATAAAGATTTATGGCCGTCATCACAGCATTTTTATCACATAAAAATATATGGCACATATCAACAACAGATTTGTAAATAAATAAATAATAATTAATAAATACAAAAAATTAACAACTTTGATACATATATGCGTACACACTGTGGATTTAATAATAAATGGTTAATAATAATAATAAATGGTATATAATAATAATAATAATAATAATAATATAATAATAATATAATAATAAATAATAATTATTATTATAATAATAATAATAAAATAAGAAGAAGAAGAAAAAAAGGAGGAGAAGAATAAGAAGAATTGAGCATCTTCTTTATTGCATGATGGACAGAGCATTGGGTCGCTCCCTATCTACTATTACCTGCATGCTCTTCTTCCAACTAAAGTTTTGTTTGGCGAATAATGGATACTACTACTAATAAAATAATAATAAGTATACGATTACATAGCATTAGTACAAACAGTTCACATGTAAATTCCAAAACCTGTTGCTTTAAGTTTGAATTAAGTCATAGACCTTCTGCTGCTATCACACTATTGTTGATAAGTACATTGTATGATGTCTCTTAATGCTTCCTACTTTTGCATTGCCATAAGTGATACTGCTGATTGTCTCTGAACATTAATGTAGCTACAAAGAAAGATTTCACGAACAGTACCGTGTCAAAATGAAATCGACATTTAGGAAGAAATTTCTCCTGATTTATATCATGTAAGACCACTGAAGCCAGTTAGACTAATGTCGCCCAATTCATAGAATTCAGATACAATTCCAGATATTATTTGAATCCAGTTTGTGATAAAGGTATCAAATTCCGTACATCAATAAAAAGTTTGATTGCCTGATATATTGAAAGTAGAGGTTCTATCAGCACCCTGCGTTTGAATTATGTTTTGCCATTCATGATTCTAGGGTTCAAACTCTATTTATTTAGTTGTTAACGTTCTGTACGAAAATTCATCACATGGGACGGCATCACTAGATGATATTGTGAACAATAACACAGAGACAAAAACGTCTAACAACAAAAAGATCTTAGAGATTCTTTTTGGTTAAGACACACGGCTCTGTATACTCAGATATTTTGATCATTGTTAAAACACCAGTTTTCCCTTGAGAGTAAATGCATCCAGGCCTGGTAACTCTAATAAACAGTTCATCGGTCTCGTTGAAGTAAATAGGAAAAAGGGGAAATGATATAGGACCTTCTTGGTCCTTATTAACAACACAAGGGAAGTAAAACACGTTCTCGTCATTCCTGAAACACTGTATCTGCATCCGCGTCACGCCTACAGAATTAAGACACCTGGGTGGGTCTACGTAGGCACTGATTGATAAAACCACCGAGAGTAAAAACCATCCCGATGTTTTCATTTTAATCCTTCCGTCGGGACTCACCGATGCAATGTTTCCGACATCTGAGTCATTGGCCGCCATCCATTTTAGTTTCTTATCTACAACAGAATATGCATATGAAATCAAAAACTAACAAACTTATCCATGTTCGAATCACAACCCAGAAGCAAAGTAAAAGCTTTGGAACTGACAAGTCAGGTACGATACGTGAACTTCCACCAGGGAAGTGAGGCCGGGTGCTCCGGAATGGTAACACCCGCCACATGTGTAATCAAAATTAAGTAAGAGGAACATGGAACTGTGGGATGTCAAATATATCAACGGTAATCCTGGTCACAGAGACATCAAACTTATCAACAATACTCTGATGACGACAATTAAACTTTTTGAGGGCCTTGATATGCCTAGGCTTACAATATCCCTGAGTCAACAATTTATTTGCAAATTTGCAGACAGCCTGCTTGTTATTTTGTAATCATTAAACACAAACATACTGACTTTTGTCAAAATTAAAATTCCAAAGAAAATTAAAAACCTTGAAAACTGAGAAATTAATTTGAAGTTAATGGGACCAGGTACTCCAAAAGGGTAATATCTCTACTAGCTACATCCGTCACGTGTAAAATCGAAGTAAAAAGACATGGATATATCGGGCATCAAATATATTCAGGAAAATTATGGACACTGAAACTTCATACTTTTAGAAACATGCTCTCGGACAGAAATGGTGAAATCGTTGTTAATACGCGTTTAACTTATACTTCTATGTGAGAGAACCGTTTAGCTGCCATTCAATCGGATTATCATTCCTTGTACAAATAAAGTTTTAATTCAAAGTCATCAAGTAATGTAGATTTATTTTAGAATTGGAGAAAACCAACTACCAAGTTTTTAAATCTGTATTCGGTACTTGGACCTCCTTAAGCAATACTTTTACATTTGTTAATGTGTATAAAAGTAAACATATGAATTAGGGAAAGGGATCTGGAAAATTTGATCAGCCATAAATAGATTTCATCTGTTTCATTCGCCTTGCTCGGCTTATGGTAAGAAATACGTATTTCTGGAAAGACTGGTACATTTTGAAGATTTTAACATAATTAGGCAAGCATTAGTTCCATGGGTAGAGATTTTTTATTACCTTTGTCGTCTTTTGTTTTCCGAAGATTAAATACAAGCAATTCTAAAAGAAAAAAGAAAAGACAATCAGTACATCTATATACAAAGAAATAGACCAGTCACGCCTTTAAGTGATACATACATGTAGTTAATATTCGTATCAACTTGTACTTATACAAATATTGATACAGGAAATATATTATAAGTCATCGTTTTCAAAGAAATAGAAGAATAATTCAGTTAACGAGGTTTTCGACTGGGGTAATATGTAGATTATAAAATAATGTCTAAATATGAGAATAATTCTGTTGCTGAGTTTTATCAACAAGAGTAATACGAAAGTTGTGAAATAGTGGCGTGATAAGGTGATTTAGATACAAATCAAAATCCGGTTAAAATTAAAACTTGTATAATATGTTATTAGCAAAACCGTTCTATGTATATATAATATGAAAATCATATCGGTTTTCAAAAAGTGTTATGGCCATCGTCACAATATTGTTAATAAGTCTTTCTTATTTTCATTTTTTTATCAAAGACAACCATACCATTTAATGTCCAAATTAAAACCCAAAAGCAAAGGTTAAAGAAATGGACTTCCCCCACGGCAGTGGGACCGGGCAATTGTAAAATTTTGCAAAGATAAATAAAAAATTTCCAACGTGTACCTCGCCCTAAAATATAAAAGGAATGTGAAATCTGTCCAATTTTTTAACACGATCTGCATCTCAATCGTAACCAATGTTTTCATGGACAGGATCGTTGATGGTTTTGCTCTTTGACCGCAATGGAACCAACTTACAGTCCAACCTATCTTGAAGGCCATCTCTATATAAGAATCACCTGCCTATTTAGGTCAGTATAATTGTATCCCAATTGTTCTTTAGTTATATAATTTGAACCTATATATAAACGTCACCTGCTCATAAAGGTCAGTTTTATTGGTTTCCTTGGGTGGTCTTTATAGACAGGTTTGACTGTACTAGATGTTTTGTATCTGATAACAACTTCATCACAATATTGTTGATAAGTTTGATGTCTCTGTGTCCAGGATTGCTAAAGATATATTTGATGTCCCGTAGTCCCATGTTCCTTTCACACAATTTTGATTACACACGTGGCGGGTGTAGCTAGCTAAACAGGAGATGCTTACCATTCGGGGCATCCGGTCTGGCGTAAGTTCACGCCTCTAACCCGAGTTGTTAGTTTCACAAATTTTTACTTTGCCTCTGGATCGTGATTCGAACATGGATTCGTATCTTTGTTTTGATAACAATGTTTCCAACAGAGAACAGGTTTAATTAAACCATTGGTTATGTCAAAGAACGAAATGAATGTTTTGCTAATGAATAATTCTACCAATTAATTTAAAACGACAGGAGACAAGACTAAAGGAAAAACTATACACACTTCTTGGCTATTTTGATTGTAAAATGCAATTATAATAAGATAACAAGAAAATGTTATATTTAAAAAAGATTTATAGAAAAACCATCCCACTTGCCGTAAAGGCCACCTCTATACAAGGATCCAAATTGTTCTTCATTCATATTATTTGAACCTGTATATCAATGCCACCTGCGCAAAAAGGCCAATTTTACTGGTTCCATTGGGTGACCTTTATAGACAGGTTTGACTGTATAGTAATTAAAGTAACAAGACGTCATAATCTTGTTAAGTCACTTATGGCGTGTTCTGAATTTGAACTTATGACTTTTGAATGGATTAGTATGTTGGTGATTTATTATAAAAGTGTAATTTAGGTTCATGAAATCCCAAAAACCCGATTTTTCAAATTGAAATTAGATCTACTATTTTTAAGAGTTTAAATTGCATTGTGCGGTTATTGGGGATTTTATAGTTACCATTACAGATGTACTGTAATACTAGCATCGCTGGTTGTGCGTGAATCGTAACTCTACAATCAACAAATCGATAAATCAATCTTATCGATTTTTGATCAAGCAAAAGCATACCTGTCCATGTCCAAAAGTTAAAATTAGAATACCCGTATCTGTGCATCTGTGGCACAGGTGATGGTGGAATGAATTTTAAACATTTTATAGATATATAGCGTATAATATTTAATGCAAGTTATATATAAATGTTATGCTACATTTTCATAAAATACTTATAAACCATTCACCGAGCACCTGTGATCTGTGACTACTCTTATTGCTGTATTTAATATGTAAAGCGAAAGTACTAGTGTTGGTAATTTCTTGAATTCAAATATGCATAGGTTAAAATTAATATAATAATTGTATAAAAAGTAACATTAACACATTATTTTGTCTTTACTTACCGGGCTGTTGCTTTACGACTCGTTTTATACGTATCTACAAAACATGAATGAAATATTTATGATGTAAAATTTAAAAAAAATTGTCCTGTCTTATTGACCTTTTGTTTAAATATGTATTGATCAGTAAACGCATGTATAGGGAACGAAGTTGTCTATTTCCTCTACACGGGAAACATGCATTGTTTATAGCGAATCCTAACACTGCCCATGTATTAGGGAGTTATCGTACATGATATCTCTAGTGAAAGGTCAATGAGACAGGTCATTGTTATTTTATATACATCAGTGTTATTGTCGGTTAAAATATATATGAATCATGTATTGAATTAAAAAATTATATTGTGTTAAAGAATTTAAATAATGCTATCATATTATTGATCAAACAGCTATGTCGTAAAGTTTAAAATCTTAATGTAATAAACTTTAAATCATATCATTTGCACTATTTTATGAAGGAACATTGAATAGTTGAATATATACTTACGACATTATTGTCGTTACCATGGAGACGATGGTGTACTTTCTGAATCTGTCTGAAATTGTAAAAAAAATTACTATTACTGAAACAACTTTACAGCTAGCTTCCATTTATATATATTTTATACACAGATATTGTACATATTGTTTTATATATAAGCATTTATTAAGGAATTTCCCGATACTAATATATAAAATTACCATTATCAATAAAATTAGAACATTGCAATCAGTAAATAATTTGAGTCTATGTGTCCTTATTTATATTTGGTTAGAAATATTTTTTTTAAATGTCTAATGGATACATTATAGATACATTATATACATCAAGGTATATCTCAAATAGGCAATAGTTGTGTATTATTGTCAGAAATAAACTCTTGTCTAACTTTGCTGATAGTTTCAATCTGAAATTCCTCAAAAACTAAGGTATACTCCCTCATGCAAAGTATTTCCTTAGCTGATTTTGGTAACTTTTAGTAATATTTAGGTCCTTTGGGTTTTTTTTAATATGTAAAAACAGTTTTGGTTTCATAATTTTGCTCCAAGCAATAGGATGAGGAAGTGTGTTCCGAAACGGCCTTCAAGTGCTGTAAAATTTAGACTGGTATAATATGTAATTTACAAAGTTACCAATTAATATTAAAATTTAATTACCAGGCCTCGGCTCAACAATCATTTTCTGAACTTAGATTTTATTTAACATAAATCTGGAAAACTGAAATCGGAATATTTTTGTTTATTTTCAAGATATTCACAAGCTGTTACATTGAAGATCGAGCTCATCTTATTACATCTATATCTTAAAATTGTTTATTTATTTTTAGAACCATAAAATATATACGAAGTTTCAAGATTTAAGTTATTGAAAATCTTAGTTAAGGAATGTTTGTAAAACAATGGCATGTTACATAATATACTAGTTAATCACATAGACATGTGTATTTATATTTCTCTATTAACCATAAAGATATTCACAACCCTAAAACAAAGGCAAAGTACAAATGATGAAAACTGACACATCAAGTAAACCACGTGAAGCTCCCTAGGAAAGTGAAAGCGGATGCACTGGAAGATTGGGCAACACCGGTCAAGTAAGGTACACGTGTCACGTGTGAAATAAATTGAGAGTGAAAAGAACATAAAAATGTGAGACGTTAAACAATCAAAATCAGTTACCATACAGATACATCCTACATATTAACTATATTATGATGACAAACGACCAAAACCATTTTGAAGGTTTTGCAAAATACCCGAGTCAATAATTAACTTGTAAGTAGGTTGCTGTGTTGTAGTGTTGTATCTATCACACCGTATTAAGAAATACACCATAAGCAGGAAAAGAAAGGAAAGTTTACAATAGAAACTGTCGTCATATTTATCATAAAACTGAACCTGTAGCCTTTGTTGAGTGTTAAGATTGAGGTATAAGTCCGACTATAAAGCAGGACTTCAACATTAATTCTGTCTTGACTATCAAAAGATGTACGTTTTCCTGTTAGTTTTAAATTTTATAAAAATCTATTTTCATCCTTTTAACATTTTCTGCAAGCTTAGACCAGATCTTTCATAATTATTTTTTGTATGTTGGTGAGAAGAATACTCGTAAAATGGCGTCCGGAGCAAAACCTGACGGGGAAAAATTATTTTTGTATATATGTGATCAAAAACAAGCATGCCGGTAAATTTCCTGATATCAACCACAAAAGCAAAGGAAACGAGCAATTTAATTGAAATGCGTGAACTTATAGCAGGGAGGTGAGACCGACTGCTTCAGAATAATTGGCTTAATCGCCACGTTTTGAAGTCATAAATTGCGAATATAAGGAACTTTGAACGTTCTATCTTAAAAAATCCAAAAATTAGAAATTACTTAAATATCATAATATCATATATCCTAATAAGCTTCAAACAAAATGCATGACTGATTCTTCAAGTTCTACCACAATTATGGTACCGATGAATAACTACATTTGAAGCTATATGACAAACATTAATACCTCAAGTATTATATTGTATAATTCCCATTTCTATGCAGCAATACAACGGTTTATCTTGCTTATTACGTATCTGTACACCAGGTCCTATTTTCTTTGTTGTAGTTCACGTGTTTAACTTTATTTGACCTTTTTCGAATTTTAACTCTGCGTTTGGGGTTTTGATTAGGACATAAACTAGTATGTTTGTTCTTCAATTCACAGTGAATTCCCTATGGAAAAGCTTGTTTCTAAAAAGTGAAGTGTAACAACGAAGTAAGCTGCTTACAAGTAAATTCTTGGCAAAGGTATATTGTTAGCCTAGGCTTTTAAAGCTCTCGAAAAAAGTTTTATTGCCGTCATAACAATATTGTTGATATATACTGGATATGTTTGACGTACCATTGCTTCATGCTACTTTCATTTTTAATTTTGATTTGTAACGTGTCAGGTGAAAGTAGCTCAACAGAAGATGCCCCCCTAACTGAAGTTCACGTGTTTAACGCAATATGCATATTTTCAAAGTATTTGTTTTGTTTTCATTTTGTGGTTTGGACGTGGACCAGTATAATTGTGATTTTCTTGGATCTATAACAATGTTGCTTCAATTTCTTTCTTGCGGTTTCTTGTTATCAAATTGATATTGTTTTCATACTTTCTGTAAATTTGTCAATTATGATGATTTCATGAGTGTTGTGAAAAATCTATTAAATTACATATTATAACAGTTTTAATTTCACAGCACTAGACGGCCGTTTCGGAATACAATTCCTCATCAGTAGTGCTTGGACCAAAATAATAAACCAAAATTATTTAAGATGTTGAAACGCTACCCAAAGGACCAAAATATATTTTACCAAATTAAGCTAAGGAAATACTTTGCATGAGGGCGTATACCTTAATGTTTGAGAAATTTCAAATTTTAACTTGCAGGTGAAAGCCAGATTGTACTTTAAGTTGAAATAATGTATTCAGCCTTCAATCTACGAACCTTGTTGCCTTGCACGCTAAGGATCCCGCTGAAGGGAGTCAATCATGGACCCATTCTGAACCTAAATAGAGGTGGTTGAGTCTTAATTACAATACACTTTGTATGTTTGTTCTTTTTAAAATAACAACTTGTTTCGTTGCTTTTCTTTGTGCTGGCTGTTGTCAAGTACAAGTTATTAAGATGGAATTTTCTTTCTTTTATTTTAAGTAATGATAAAACTAATGAAATCACTGATTTATTATTTTTATTGCGTTGTTTGAGTACCTTTTTAAACCATGCGATGAAAATTACGTCATAATAGATTTCGCCAGTGTACCACGTGATACCCCATGCAATCGATTGACATTTTCTTTAGAAACTTCTTTATATCGGGAATATGCGACGTATAGAATTTCCAAAACTTTCGAACAAAAGTAAGGGGGTAATGATTAAGGGACACACTTGTGAACTCCGTTTACCGACGCCAATAGGTATAAGACGAATGTATTTATGGAACCATTTGCACAAAGTTTATTAAAAGATAATCATTCAACAAGCTTCTAAAAATGGTTTGATGGGAAGACAGAATTAGTAATTAAAACTAAACAGCTTATTATCTCCAGTTTCATTCGAGCTTTTTGCCCGTTTCCCATTGAATCTTTAGAACAAGAAAGGGTATCTTATTACTAAATAACAAATCACAACTGTAATTTGAAAATGGACTAGTATTTTTGATTGATAGAAAATTTTCATTACGCTTTGTGCACTTGAGCTCGGAATAATAATATCAATAGCAAATTAAATGCTCAGCCCAACTAGATGGCTTTCAAATGTTGCAGTGTTTAAGTGCTTCATGGGAGACAACTCTTGTAATCAATCCAACAAACCTAAACCTCTTTGTAAGATGAATTTGAATCTTTTATACACTCAAGCTACATTGGTTTCAAGATGGTTTAATAGTTCGGCGTTTCCAATAAAGGAAAACCCTTGGAAAATAAGACATAGGCCAACTTGCAAGGCATACATCCAAGATGGCAGGTCTAAACTCTTAAAGTTCGCAAAAGCATTAATATCTCTTGTTTATTCAAAATTTAGGTTCGAGTTTCATGTCCGTATTAGAATCCTTTGTATTTATGAATTGAGACTTTAGACTGTGTCCTACTTTTTCAATTTGCAATCGGATTATAACAACGCACTGCCTCTCACATGGGATGGAACCGTTTGATGGTACTGTGAGCGGTAAACACACGAGCATTGGGGCTCTGAAGATGACATTCGCTAGGTTCAGCACTTGGTGGACCTTCATAGTCATAATATCCTGGTGATTGCAAGGTAACCCGTTTCCTGTTGAGAATAAATGCACTGAGGTTTTGTAACTTTAACGACGATTTCTTCATCTTTGTAGAGGAGGGCGGGATATCCGGGGATCCCAACCTGTCGTTCTTCGCCTTTATTGACAATGTTAGGCATATAATGGATCAGCTGATGCTCGTTCTTCAGTATCTGTATCTGTATCCGAGTGAAATTATCGACACCAAGACACCTGTCGTGTACGTATGAGTTAACAGTTAATGATAAAGATAACATGAACCAGCCCGATACATGGAATCTGATTCTACCATTCTGATCCACCGAAGCAATCTGTTTGCTACAAGTCACATTTGAAGTCCATTTCAGCGCTGTATCTAAAATTAATGAATAAATAAACTGTGTCAATAGGATGGGTTGTACCTTTTCGAAAAAACTAAAAACCGTTTTGTCAGTAGATGCCATGTGTCTTTTTATGGGGGTTTATAAAAACTTTAAAACTGACAAATCGGGTTAGAAACGTGAACGTCCACCAGAGAAGTAAGAACGAGTGCTCTGGAAGGGTAAGCACCTCCTGTTTAGCTAGGTACACCCGCAACGTGTGTAATCAAAATTGTGTGAAAGGAACATGGAACTATGGGGCGTCAAATATATCATAAATTAGTATTTTAACATGACCTACATTTTGACTATTTTGTTTTCTATATATAAATTACTGTTTTGTTTGCCATATTCAATTCTACTCTGGGAGATATATGGTAGAATACAAATTCGACATGACAGATTACAATAAATTAAACAATGTCAACTGTAATACATCCTCCTTACTTATAGAATCAGATTGTACCTCATTAAGTACAAATCAAATGGTTTTTAAAGAATTTCTCAGTAGCCCAGCGAAGTTTACTTTTTGTAACACACCAAACATAATCAGATATCATACATCATGTCATTTCTGGAAAGATTAGCCGAATTCCTCAGTGTTTAGTGGGAGACAAAAGCACATGTTCTGATATTCAGACTTACTAATTGACTAGCAAGCAGACATAAATACTTCAATCTCTTGTAAAACGAAAAGCACTACCTCCATGCAAAATAGTAAACTTATATAATACAGCATAAACTAAACTTAAATTATAGATCATAACACTTATTTTCTGTCCTTTTGTTTACGATTATTAAGAAATGTTTAAACTAAATCAAATAAGGAGTATATTGTATCCAAATATCACACGAGATATTTTAAAAATTCAGTTCCTAAGTCACCTGAGCCACTTTTGTTAGCTCTGTCAACTGCAGTCGGATTCTCTTAAATGGTTTAGGAACTTCTCATGACTGGGGGGGCTTACAGCTAGACGGGCGGAAAGAACTTCTGGTTTTAGCAGCAAAGGATTAATATATAATACATAATATGATGCTTACATTTAGTAATTATATTATATACTATTTGACATTCTTTAAGGATTTGTAGTTTTAGAATAAACATAACTTCAGTAAAGAAACTGAAAGTAACTTGCATTTAATAAGGCGTACTCTTATTACTTATTGCTAGATATAATAAATAAATTTCGTTTGTATTACCTTGGTCATTTTCAAATTTCTTCAATTTAAAAACACAGCCATTCAAGACTAAAAGACAAAAATAAAAATTATTTATTACCATCAAATTGCAAACTTATACACATGGTTCAAAGAGAAAAAATAAGTGTCTTTAATCGGAGCTATTACCTTCTAATTACTTTTTTAATAATTTGACAGCAAACTATTTCCGAAATATTTTTATTTCCAGTTTTTAAACAAGGGGCATATGGACATAATGCTCACCTCACCTATGAATTATTAATAGGTACTTGTATCATCCTAATATCGTGATAAACTTTGAATTACTATTGGATTTATATACCTATGTTATCATTTCCAAAACAATTATGTTAATTTGTGAATATATTGAATGTTAATTACCTGTGTATATAACTGGACATTTAATCTAAGTTACTTTTTAGATCATTAGCATAAATTTACATTACTCATTGCGGGAATTTTGGAATTTTACATACGCAATCAAAAGAGTATCAGTACACATGCACATATCCATATATCACTCGATCGTAAGTTTAGATATAAGCAATCGATAAGTCAATTTTTACCTGTTGGTTATTAATAGATGTAATTTATCCGTCTTTTATGTATTTATAAATATACACAGCTGATTATATTCATATAGCTTAATGAATCCGACGCCACGTCATAATTTTTTCCAAATACTCTTTTAGATAAAAATGGATAAAATATTTCACACAAATATTTTAAACACGATATAAAATAAAATTGAAAGCAAAATCGAAGATTCATTAATAATTAAGTATCATACCAGTGTTAATTTTACAGCACTAAAAAGGCTGTTTCAGAATTCAATTCCTTATCAGCAGTGTTTGGACTAAAATTGTGAAACCAAACTTTTTAGGGGTTTGAAAAAATATTCAAAGGACCAAAATACATTAAATCAAATTTAGCTTAAAAAATACTTTGCATCAGGGAGTTTTTTTTAGATTTTGAGAATTTTTTATTTTAACTAGAATGAAATTAAGACAGTAAGTAGTATAATAAAAATAAACTTTGGAACTGACAAGTCAGGTTAGACACGTGAACTTTCATCGAGGTCAGTTGCTCCGGAATGGTAAGCACCTCCTCTTTGGCTAGCTACACTGCCACATGTATAATTTAAATTGTGTGAAAGGAACATGGAAACTATGGAACGTCAAATATATCCAGGGCAATCCTAGATACAGAGACATCAAACTTATCAACAATACTGTGATGATGGCCATAAAACTTTTTGAAGGTCTTGATAAGCTTACACTTGCAATATACATGAGTCAACAATTTATTTATTTATTTATAAGTTAAGACAATAATAGTACAAATAACAGAGTATAACAACTATAAATGTTACTATGACGAGTTATTTGATAAAAACATAATGTAGTATATTTACTTACCGGGTGTCGGGTCTGTATCTGTATCACGTTTGCGGTGTTTCTACAAAACATTTGATAATAAATAACCTGAGTAGAATATCAATGAGGTAAGTGCAACACATACACATGTCATTGTAGATAAGATAATATAATGTCGTCTATGTAACATTTAAACTGGCTGACATACTTATATAATAAAGTCAGGTATATATAATTTAAATCGAATGGCATAAGAATATATTGTTTAGGGATACAATGCTATAAATAATAATAAAGTTTTAAATATTTATATAATTCAAATTATTTTATGAATGAATTTTTATTTTGTAGTTTACGGAAATAGTCTTTACCATACTTACTACATTATATTTCTTAACACAGGCTGATAATGTCCAACTTGTCATCTCCGAGCTCTGTATAATAACACTGACTCTTAAATAATGTTTTAAAATAGGTTTTTAAATATTTATATCATTTATACTATTTTATGAATGGATAGTTTATGAATATACCATACTTACTGCATAATCTTTGTAAACACGTAAATCTGACGTTGTCACACTTTCAATCTCCGAGTTCAGCTTGGTTGATGTGGATTTTGAGAGCAGAATAAAAGTAATTGTAAATGCATGTAGAATGAGTGAAAGTGGAATGAAAATAATCAAAACAAGTTTACCTTTATCAACCATTTTTACAGGTGATAACTAAGTATTTATCGAGTACGTCTTGTTATATAGGTATAGATATATATAACATATGGTATTTCCAGTAACAAATAAAGAGAACATGTCATATATAGGTGGTTCGATACAGGCAGTCCACCCTTTCAATTCAGAAAATTGCATATACCTCTATAAATAAAATGAACAATGTGAATCATTTATTAGTAGTTAATACTTGAAAGTAGACAAATTTACAAAATAACGGATACGTATGGAACGCCAAAACTGTCTTATGTATGATATAATTGTGTTGTGTATTCTGCATATTGTTACCTGGTGTTACAACATCAATGTTCGATATCGTTAGAGTTAGATCAATGTGTAAAGTTAAAAATTTGTTATCTAATGTTGACTTATCTTAAGCCTAGGTTAAAAGTTTATACATCATTATGTTGAGCCAGAACTTCAACATGCTGAGTCAAATAAACACGATCTAACGTTACTGCACTATAGGGTTAATTTATCGTTCCATTACATTAAACTTATTTTGTATATTCAATGTTAAAACTTCATAAATTTATGTAAATAACTTAATTCCAGGTAGAATATTATTATCTTAAGCCATTCAAATTATTTTTAAATGGTCATTTCTATGTTTTATGGCGATTTTTCATTACACTTTTTTGAAACTGCGTTATTTCAAATTCGTGTATCATTGTGCTAACTTGAACTTCAGTGTATTCAGACATTATGTTACCGTGTTGTGTTACATTTTCTTTTTCTGGTGTTATTCGGGTAAGTTCTTAAGTTATTATTTAATTACATTAATTAAATGCACCCATAATTTAAGTTAAATATGAATTATTGCAAGTTAACATGACCCTACTTATTTTTGAAGGTCATTATTTTATGTCCCGTTGTCGTTATCTTAGGTTCTGGTTAATTTCATCTAATGCTGTATAATTTATTGGGGTTAAAACTTTGTTTTCTTAATTTATTTTTCATGGTATAAGGTTGTTATTTGATTAGTTTAATCGGTTTGTCAATATGTGAAGTCGTAAAATTGCTACATGTAAGTTATGTTGCGGTTTCTTTATGTTAAGTCCATTCCGACTGTCTTGTACTCATTCGGTATCGGAAAACACTCGTGAATTCAGCTTAATACTTCTCGCGGTAAAATGGATGGCCTGCGAAAGTTTTTTTAGTAAAAAAACGATTTTTAAATTGTTATCGATTTTATAAATCGTCCAAACTACTTTTAAAACATGTACTAACGTTTTCATTTAAATTGTTCAAAATCGATTATATGATTTGTGTAGATATATACATGTACTGTCAACAATTTTAAAACGGCCATGCACTGAGTTTAGCATAAATAACTATGTCAGAGTTATACCCCAAGTTTTTCTATGTAATTTATACATGTTATAGTTTTCGAATACATTGAATATTTGTATGAATAACAAATACTTTTAAAATAAGTATTTAATATTGAAGACAATTTGTAGAGATGTTGATTGAAAATTGAATATTAAAACAAGTGTCTGTGCATTTTGTAAATACATGTACATGTACAAATGTACGTTTGATCAGTTACTATAGAATAACAAGCACTGTACACTGTACTGTACATGCACATAACCAGTGATCATGCATGATTTTTTTCAGTATTACAGTTTCTTCTACCATTTTACTCACCACCTTGATGTAAATATAGGGAATATTGACTTGGGTGTAAAACACCGCTACTCAAGTACAATATTTTGGTAGTAGAATATTAGGAAAAAACAAAGTCTTAATTAATTAAATTTATTACAATAAATAAATACACAACGAGCAAATGATTTATTTTTATATATGAAAACACTATTAAACGATAACAAAATGCCAACGAATCAGTTTGTGATTAGTATCAATGTGCAGCCTTTTGTGAAGCCTGCCTGCTTTATGCCCGTTTAACCCCGTTTGGTCCATTATGTGCAAGACATCTGTAACATGCTCTTCTGAATATACCGACTGAAACCAATTTGTCTCTGACTGGGTGAAATAACAATTTAACTTGACAATATAAATAGCTAACGAAATGTGTAACATAACGTATCGGCATAATGACTGGAAAAAATGAAGTTCCAACTTCACATGACAATACAATAACTTTAGGGTAATAAAGTTTAACTAAACAAAATGACATAGTTACGTAGCAATATACTTTGATGCCTGAATACCAAGAAGTTAAATTTAATATAACACACGAACTTGAAATAACGCAGTTTCAAACAATCGTAATGAAAAATTGCCATAAAACAACGAACTGGAATTTAAAAAATAATTTGAATGACTTAAGATAATAATATTCTAACTATGCTTAACAAGTTTATTATTATACGTTTTAACATTTAATATACAAAATAGACTTAATGTAATGGAACGATAAGTTAACTCTATAGTGCAGATCATGTTTATTTGACTCAGCATGTTGAAGTTCTGGCTCAACATAATGATGTATAAACTTAAAATAATAGCTCATGATAAGTCAACATTACATTCTGAATTATTAACTTAACTCATTGATCTAACGACATCGAATATTGGTGTTGTAACACCACGTAACAGTATGAGTATGCATACTACACAACACAATTATGTTATGGCGTTCCATAGACACGCCAAAATATTGTTTATTGGAAACTTGCGACATGTATACATATTAATAACAATACTCTATACAAACACACGTTCTTGTTATGTGACATCCTTTGAATCCCATGTTGTATGATTAGAACGAATACATCGATAATAATAATGATGATGATGATGATTGATTGATTCAATTAAAATATACGTTATATGGAGTTTGATGAGATGTTCCAAGCTTCTGTTTCTAAAAGGTTCATCTTTAAAGTCAACGCTTGATTTACTAGTATTTAAGAACTCGTAATCTCGTTCAGATTTTTTAAGTTTTCTAGATGAGTTACGATAATATTTTGAATAATTTCCTTATAGATTTAAAATAAAAAATCTTACTCAGTTTGCGAACAATATAATCAAAAACAAAATACCTATCCATCTTTAAACCACAACGAGTTACTGAAAGTATGTTTATTTGTTTTAATTAAAAGCTCTAAACGAATTATCAGGTACAAACAAGAATTTTGTTTCCCTTTATGACATTTTTTTCTTACTGCTCAATTCATTTCATTGAACATTTTTCTTATAATTTAATTTTTGTTGGGTTTTATAACATATCTAATTTATCTTGTTTACAAATACACCATTTTCTAGCTATGTAGTATCGCGCACGTGAGTGATACAACATTTTGTATCACTACAGAAGCCTGGACTACTTTTTTGGGGGGAATCCCCTTTCCCACAAGCTATCAATAAATAACTGAATCTTTGGAATTCAACGCAAGAACGACGGAATCAAGATGAGATGAAAATTCAGATTTCTTTCGATCCATAAGTGATGCCTTATTCAAAGAAACAAATCTTGATGTCCAATTGAAGCATATAATCAAAAACAAACATACTAATCCAAATCCGAATCACAATCCAGAAGCATAGTAAAAACTTTGGAAGGTAAGACATGTAAATTTCTACCATGGAAGTGAGACCAGATGCTCCGGAAAGGTAAGCACCTAATATCATTTATTCCCCGTATAAAAACGTCCGAGAGAAATGGAAACGAAAAGACTAAAATAATGAAACTTGCAGTGGGAAGAAAAATGTAGTCGATTTTGATCAACAAAAGAACATGTGTGACATGTTCAAAAGTAAAGTCCAATGTCGACATCATTGCAATATAACTACTTGTCGTTAAATGTCAGGTCTTCCTGTTTGCCAAGGGCGAATGAGACTGATTCACGCTTCAGGTTAATAGATCAACTGTTTAGAATATTACAATTACGTTTTTTCTGCAGCAAATGTTGATGTTATAACAATAAATGTGTTTTTTGCCATCTCATATGTCACATCGCCGTATACACAAATAAATTCTTAAATGATCGATTGTCATGAATAAAGCATTATTGAACACTTCAGCGACTTATCGAAATGTATACATGTGTGTAATAACGTAGTCGTAGTTGGCTACCTTGCTTTGATTATAGTAACTGTTTATTAGTTTTTAACTTGAAACGATTATTATTAAGCTGAATATGTTTTTAAAAGAAAAAAGATTCTATGTTATTTTCATATTTTTCGTATTATCCACATAGATATTAATCCGTCATTTGTGATATTTCTTCTGACCGTGCTTCCATGTTCATTTTTTTACAATCATGACAGTTAAAAACAACTGGTCGTGGTTTTATAATTTTTATTCAAATTTATTAGGCCCTCAAAAAGTTTTATGGCCGTCATCACACTATTGTTTGATGATTCTGTGTCCAGGATTGCCCTGGATATATTTGACGTCTCATAGTTCCATGTTCCTTTCACACAATTTTGATTTAACACGTGACGGGTGTAGCTAGCTAAACAGGAGGTGCCTACCCTTCCGGAGCACCCGGCCTCACTTCCCTGGTGGAAGTTCACGTGTCTAACCTAACTTGTCAGTACCAAAGTTTTTACTTTGCTTCTGGATTGTGATTCGGACATGGATTAGTATGTTTGTTGTTGATTATTAAGTTTTAAAAAGTATTGAAAGTGAAGAAGTAACAAAGGATATGTGATAAGTTTGAAAACCATTTTTATTTTCTGACGATTGTAATTGCACTTGTTTATCGTGCGGACTCATACATTACACGAGTGTGTTGTGTGCTGTCCACTAAATACAATTGTATCGAAACGTCAGAAACGCATAATATAAGTGATATTGCAGTTCATTAATCAAATTTGCAATTTATTTTAAATCTAGCATGGATATCAATATTTGGGTAAAACTAAAGTTTTTGTCAATATATACATGTAGTTTAAAATCATCTAACAACCTGAAACTAACTTATTCCGTTTGGCTGTTTTCAAGTTTTTCCAATGTTTTCTGCAATATTTCTTTATTACTCAAAACAGATGTATTCCATATATTTCTATATGCTTTAAAACGTAGGAACAGAGCGAGAAAATTCCTTTTTTACAAGATAATCGAAGACCTGTTTCAAGGCGACCAAATATTTATCTAAAATGCTCCTGAATTAATTAATGGCCCTTAGTTTCTGCGCTTTACCTGCAAAGCAGTTTTTTTTACAATACTAGTGTGCAGAATTTGTAAAATGAAAGATGTAGATGGGACTTTCCAATTATCCAGTAAATTGCAAAAGCAACTATTCTATTACCTATGACCTCATTACAACAGACAAACAGACGTATTCTCCCGTAGATTCCCCTAAAAATTACGAGCAGTGCAAGATTTTACAAGGTGCATAATTTGTAGAAATGAAAGATTTGGATTGGATGTTATTTTTAATCAATGACTATACAGACGTATTCTCCTATAGATTCCCCCCAGGCTTCTTACATATTTTCCCGTAAATTCCCCTAAAATTTACTAGCAAAGAGAGATAATCCACTTCTGATACTTGATGAATACTACCTAGGGATGGTAGCCTGTTGATGTAGATTATAAGAAGGTTTCACAACCTATTTTCACATTTGTCGCTGACAATCCTCTACGTCATCTGGCGTTAAATATTTATTCCCAATTGATTAAATTGGAGTATTACGTCAATGACTAGCCATCTAACCATGATTCGTTCGTTTTCTTTATACTGTAATGTTACTCGTGCCGAAAGAAACGCGTTTTCTTGTTTTAATTACCTGCTTTATTAATATACGTTTTGAAAGCTCTATAGACATATTGTCGCAGGTAAACGAGTATGGAAAAACTCTCCTGGTTAAATAAACAAGTTATCCACTTATGATAGTTTTCAAACTTTACTTTGCTTGAAATTGATTAAGTTGTTGGTTTTGATTTTTTTTACTTTTCAACATAAAATGTAAAATGTGCAAGATAAAACAAAAATATACCGATCAATGCTTAAATCACAATCCCAAAAGCAAAGTAAAAATTTTAAAACTGGCAAATTAGGTTAAATATGTGAATCTCAACCAGGGAAATTAGGTTTCCTGCCAAGAAGGGTAAGCATCTCTACTTACTAGCTAGCTACACTCGTCCCATGTGAAATCAAACTTAACAATGAAAGTAACATCGAATTATGGGGGAGGGTCAAATATATGTAACAAAATTTGCCAGTTTTTTAATTTGCTTTTGGATTGTGATTTGGACATGAACCAGTATTTTTTATGTTCCGAGTTGTATTTGCCTTATAATAAGTACAATTCTAAAGAACAATACACGGAATCATAATTTTATGTCAATAATTGGAGCCATAAAATTATATATTATAATATATCATAATGATAGAAGTTCATCTGTTTAATTTAATTTTCCAGTTTTACAAAAGTTTGCTTTTGGATTTACTTTGGGCATGGACTGGTATTTTGTTTTTGTTAACTAACAACAATCTACTGCACAATTATTCAAGTGTATTAATACGTAATTAAAAACAAACAAACCAATGTCCAAATCACTATCCCAAAGAAAAGTAAATAAAAACTCTGAAACGGACGAATCAAATTAAACAGAAGTACATTTCATTAAAATTAAAATACTTTTCAAATGTCTCTGTAATTAATATAATAATTTCAGAAGAATGTATTTAAACAATTAATAATAAATTTAACAAATATAACAAAAGTATTTTAATAATAAAATTATATTACTAGAAATATTTTTCACTTTTTTGTTTATTAACAGTACATAGAAGCGATTTTCGCCTCTCTATGAAGTCCACATATGCTCAGTCCCCTTGATGTTTTCAAAAACGTTTTTCTGTATCTTAAACTCAATAACGGTGACTGTCCAATTCTTATTGAACTCGCGAATTCCATAATTGCTATTGCATGCGTTATTTTTTTTTTCAAAAAAAGAATGAATTCAAATATTTTCAGGAAAACTGGCCACTATATCATATTTGGATGCACAGTTACTAAATATTCTATACAATTCTTTCTTCGGTGTCTTCCATAACTTCCTCAAAAAATCCCAACCTCGGCCAGAAGTTTTTAAAATATATTCGGAGTTGGTAGGGTCCATTCTCGCTGAATATATTCCAACAATCAGGGACTGAATCAATCTAGCACATATACATTCCTTCAATATACCCATATCCTTTTGTGGCAGAGTGAAAACTGACAAGTAACCCGCCAAAGTATGTCCTCCAGCTTCAAAGGTGTCAAGGACGTCACTATCTAGCATCATATAACACATATTAATTGCAATTTCGAATACGTAATATGTTAACGCTGAATCTCCGAAATCTATGATACCGGCTACTTCATACTCACGATCATCGCTTCCAGATTTCCTGATCAAGACATTGTGTTCTCCGAAATCTGCGTGGATAGTTCCTGATATGCAGAAATAAAAAATCAGGTAAGTATCGGATATTTGGCAATAGCCATTGAAGCTAAGAATACGCTATTAAAGATTAAGTTCTGAAAACGTTCGATTCACCAGTTTATGTACAGTGTAAGTAACATACATTTGATCAATTTTTAAAAAGACGTTTAGCTGGTTGGTTACAATGAAATCCTCAAAATTCCTGCGTGCAATTCACATTAAACTACTTAACTCCATAGATAATCGATTACTGTAGTAACCACTCTGTTTGTGAAAGTGAAATAATCTTCATATTCATACAAAAGCAAATAAATTTGAATAAAGATTGATATTTTTCACTTACTTGTACATAGTCGCAACAGGGAATCTGTATGCGCATTCGCGGTTAGCCCAGAATATACCTGCATTTAGTAAAACGTTGATACTATGAAGATTTAACATGTTGAAAAACCAGGTAAATGGCAGATTCTGTTGCGCATATGACGTAAAACCTCAACAAGGACATCACTTCCGGTGTAAACTTCGCCATTTTCGACATGTAAAATCCCCATAACGCCAACTTTCTGCAGACATACATGTACTTAATGACAATCGCGGATGCGCATACAGATTTCCTGTTACGACTAGGTACAAGTAAGCGAAAAATATTTCACTGTCACAGATAAGAGTGGTTCCTACAGTAGTACTGTAAATGTTACTTGTGCCGAAAGAAACGCGTTTTCTTGTTTTAATTACCTGCTTTATTTATATATGTTTTGAAAGCTCTATAGACATATTGTCGCAGGTAAACGAGTATGGAAAAACTCTCCTGGTTAAATAAACAAGTTATCCACTTATTACAGTTTTCAAACTTTACTTTGCTTGAAAAAGATTAAGTTGTTGGTTTTGATTTTTTTACTTTTCAACATTAAATGTAAAATGTGCAAGATGAAACAGAAATATACCGATCAATGCTTAAATCACAATCCCAAAAGCAAAGTAAAAACTTTTAAAACTGGCAAATTAGGTTAAATATGTGAATCTCAACCATGGAAATTAGGTTTGGTGATCCAGAAGGGTAACGTCTCTACTTACTAGCTGTCTACACTCGTCCCATGTAAAATCAAACTTAACAATGAAAGTAATATCGAATTATGGGGAGGGTCAAATATATGTAACATAATTTGCCAGTTTTTTAATTTGCTTTTGGATTGTGATTTGGACATGAACCAGTATTTTTTATGTTCGAGTTGTATTTGCCTTATAATAAGTACAATTCTAAAGAAAAATACACGGAATCATAATTTTATGTCAATAATTGGAGCCATAAAATCATATATTATAATATATCATAATGATAGAAGTTCATCTGCTTAATTTAATTTTCCAGTTTTACAAAAGTTTGCTTTTGGATTTACTTTTACGTGGACTGGTATTTTTTTTGTTTACTAACAGCAATCTACTGCACAATTATTCAAGTGTATTGATACGTAATTAAAAACAAACAAACCAATGTCCAAATCACTATCCCAAAGAAAAGTAAATAAAAACTCTGAAACGGACGAATCAAATTAAACAGAAGTACATTTCATTAAAATTAAAATACTTTTCAAATGTCTCTGTAATTAATATAATTTCAGAAGAATGTATTTAAACAAATAATAATAAATTTACAAATATAACAAAGTATTTTAATAATAAAATCATATTACTAGAAATATTTTTCACTTTTTTGTTTATTAACAGTACATAGAAGCGATTTACGCCTCTCTATAAAGTCCACATATGCTCAGTCCCCTTGATGTTTTCAAAAACGTTTTTCTGTATCTTAAACTCAATAACGGTGACTGTCCAATTCTTATTGAAGTCACGAATTCCATAAATGCTATTGCATATGTTATTTTTTTCAAAAAAAGAATGAATTCAAATATTTTCAGGAAAACTGGCCACTATATCATATTTAGATGCACAGTTAATAAATATTCTATACAATTCTTTTTTCGGTGTCTTCCATAACTTCCTCAAAAAATCCCAACCTCGGCCAGAGGTTTTTAAAATATATTCGGAGTTGGTAGGGTCCATTCTCGCTGAATATATTCCAACAATCAGGGACTGAATCAATCTAGCACATATACATTCCTTCAATATTCCCATATCCGTTTGTGGCAGAGTGAAAACTGACAAGTAACCCGCCAAAGTATGTCCTCCAGCTTCAAAGGTGTCAAGGACGTCACTATCTAGCATCATATAACACATATTAATTGCAATTTCGAATACGTAATATGTTAACGCTGAATCTCCGAAATCTATTATACCGGCTACTTCATACTCACGATCATCGCTTCCAGATTTCCTGATCAAGACATTGTGTTCTCCGAAATCTGCATGGATAGTTCCTGATATGCAGAAATAAAAAATCAGGTAAGTATCGGATATTTGGCAATAGCCATTGAAGCTAAGAATACGCTATTAAAGATTAAGTTCTGAAAACGTTCGATTCACCAGTTTATGTACAGTGTAAGTAAAATACATTTGATCAATTTTTAAAAAGACGTTTAGCTTTTGGTTACAATGAAATCCTCAAAATTCCCGAGTGTAATTCACATTAAACTACTTAACTCCATAGATAATCGATTACTGTAGTAACCACTCTGTTTGTGAAAGTGAAATAATCTTCATATCCATAGAAAAACAAATAAATTTGAATAAAGATTGATATTTTTCACTTACTTGTACATAGTCGCAACAGGAAATCTGTATGCGCATTCGCGGTTAGCCCAGAATATACCTGCACAGAGTAAAACGTTGATACTATGGAGATTTAACATGTTGAAAAACCAGGTAAATGGCGGATTCTGTTGCGCATATGACGTAAAACCTCAACAAGAACATCATTTCCGGTGTAAACTTCGCCATTTTCGCCATGTAAAATCCCCATAACGCCAACTTTTTCCTTTCTACAGACATACATGTACTTAATTACAATCGCGGATGCGCATACAGATTTCCTGTTACGACTAGGTACAAGTAAGCGAAAAATATTTCACTGTCACAGATAGAGTTGTTCCTACAGTAGTACTGTAAATTAACAATTAAAACTTTCCATATAGAAAACTCAGGGTTACAACACACTTCAAGAAGTAAAAATTGCCAAACACAGACATGCAGGTCCATGTCCAAATCAAAATCTCTAAGGCATGGATAAAATGACATATCACACCGTGTAAATTTTGCTAACGATGGTTGTATACAAGAACGTGAAATGTTAAACTCTTTTTAACAATAATTAATTTTGAGGTATGTTGCCAACGATATAACTCCAATTTTCTATTGCCAGCTTTTGTTTTCTATGTAGAATTATACCTGCATCTCCTACTTATTGTGTTTTTCTCAGTACATTATGGTAGGGCATGCTCCCAATAAGGGAACTTTACACAAAGACGAAAGCTGCTAAGAAATAAATTATTGACTCTGGGATAATTTAACCATAGACTTATTAATACAGTCAAAATGTTTTATGGCTTTCATCACAAAATTGTTGATATGTACAATGTCTCTGTTTCCAAAATTATTCTGGGAATAATTCACGTCTCAAAATCCTATGTTTCTTTCGTTTTCAATTTGATGATTTCACATGTGAGGGGTGTAGCTAAATGGTCAAGAGGTGCTTACTCCTCCTCCGGATCATCCGGTCCCACTTCCCTGGTGGGGGGGGGGTTTATATGTTTATTATAATTTGCCAGTTTTCAAAGTGTTTACTTTGTTTTAGGAACTGTGATTTTGACACGGTACGTTTGTGTTTGATGATTATCTTTCATGGTGTGGTGTCAAATGTACCTCCAGATTAGCAAGAGTTTAACCTCGCCTATAATATACAAAAGGCTTGGTCCTGTACACAAGATGTACTAAGAACACATTTATCGGAGATGCTTACCCTTTTGAAGCACCCAGCGTCTCTTACCTGGTGGAAGTTTCCGTGTTTAACCAAATTTGCCGGTTTTCAAAGTTTTTACTTTGCTTTAGGATTGTGGGTTTGGACATGGATTGGTATGTTTGGTTTTTTTTTAATATCACTGTACCTGATTTCAGTTCGTTATAATGTTCAACTACTTCTCTTTTAAATACATCTATGACTTCTTCAGCAAGCTGTCTCTTCTCCTGATCTGTTATATACTCATAAAACTTTGTCAGACCTGGTACTTCTGTCAAACTCCAGATTCGCCGGTGCTTGGCATGAGCCGGATGATAAAAGTCCTACAATATAAATAGACATGTTTATATATATATATTAATATTTCTTGAAACAATAAACATTTCTATCCTTGGCTGGCTTGGAAATTCTCCTGATAGGAGCCCAATTGAAAAAAGTAGCCGAAGATAGTCCAAAATCGTCAACAGAGCTCTGGAAGTCTGTTGAAATGACTGGTATCAAATCAAGAAATAAGAATGTCAAAATTTGTATCGAACACAGTGCTGTTATTCAAGCAAGACGCCCTTCTACAAACTACTAGCTGTAAATTATCTTGTGTTGATACCAAACAATGCCACCGAGTCTAAGGAAATAACTTCTAAATGAGATGTATTTGTGTTTTTATTCTTAAAATGGTTGTACTAGGAGTGATGTTTCTTTGTGGAAATAACAGGGCATTGTTTTTGTGGAACAAGCTGTATATTCAATGTTTTCAAATTAAATAGATTTGTTCCATGGTAAACAAGTGGTTTTTAAACCCAAAAATAACGACAAATATGTTAAGGGGGAATAATCAACGGGCTTTGCCCGTCATTTCAATTTGTCATCTTAACACTACTACAGGGTGCTTTAACTATAGTAAAAAAACAAACATACAAACCCATGTCCAAATCACAATCCAGAAGCAAAGTATAACACTTTGGAACTGACAAGTCAGGTTAGACACCTTAACTTCCACCAGGGAAGCGATATCGGATGCCCCGGAAGGGAAAGCACCTCCTGTTTATAATTATACCTGACACGCTTTATCAATTTCTCCAGACACTTTACCAATCTCAAACAGTAAATCTGCCGTGTATGGTACTCCAAGTAGGATTCGACCCGGTAAAAACTCAAACAACCGTACTATATATTTTCTACCTAAAACAAATTTTAAAAATGCATATTTAAGCTAAGCATGACGGCGAAGAGAGAACATTGATACAACTTTAATAATAAGTTCATAGAAAATTTAAAAAGTGATCATTACATACTTGTATTCATTTTCACTGACAAATGCATTTAACCAGGGAAAACAGGTATAAATGCTGGGAGTTGGACAGAAACCCAAAACAGTGTGTTTGTTATAATCAATATATGTTTCATTTTAGGTTACACAGAGTGAATAAGAATATTCTTCTTTCCTGAAAAAGCATTTAGCCAGGCATGCCGAGAGGTAAAAGGAATCGCAATGTTTGAAACGAAGCAGAATTGAATTTTATGACGATAACAATGAACCTTACCCCTATCATGTTCAAATTCTTCTGTCGACATTAATGTTCCTTTCACATTATAAACAGGACGAGGTGTTTCTATACCACGATTATACACATGTAATACCATCTGATTCTGTGCATCTGAAGAAATAAATAAAAACATGTAGTGGTAGTGTCTTACTATTATTTATTGTGAAAACTTAAAATGGTATTTGGCTACAAGATCTAGGAAGGAGGAGACGGTTATTGATCCTACAAACTTGTGATTGATGAAGCCCTTACTTGAATCGTGGAGATTGTAGACATTGGATATACATGTAATAAACGTATTATGCAATACCTTTGTATTGTCAGAAATAATCTACTTTCTAAATTTGCTGCTAGTTCAATTCTAAAAATCGTCAAAAACAACGGTATTCTCCGTAATTCAAAACATTTTCTTATCTAAATTTGGTTATTTTTTTATCCTTTGGATTGTTTTTCACCCCCTTGAAGAATTTTAGTTTTACCATTTCGGTCCAAGAACTACTGACGAGGTATTGTATTCCGAAACGGCGTCTAGTGCTGTAAAATTAAAACTGGTATAATATGTAATTTCAATGGAGTTGAAACTTTTACCAAGGAGGTTAGTCCGAGTGATCCAGAAGGTAAGCGCCTCCCGTTAAGCTAGCTACAGCCGCTACTTGTGAAATAAACACTGGGAATGAAATATGGACTATCGACGTCTAATATATCCATGATACTTTTGTTTACAGAGACATCATACTTATCAATAATATCTTTGAATGCCTAAACTAAATATCCAATGATATATGTATTACCAACAAAATCCTCGTTCTTGGAGTCCAGAGAGTTCAATATTTTGAGATTATATCCGTCCGGTGATAGAGACTGGACATACTGGTTATTATACTGCTGGTCAACATAAACGTGATAGTACGGTCATCGTAACTATTGAGTTCTTTTATACTTGTAACAGTCATTCCATATAAATCCTTCACAAGTCTGATCACCGTGTCATTGTCCACCTCGGGTCTGACCCTCTCCCCGGGGATCAGAACCGTCCGTTCGTTGCTCTCCATGTGTCTGCAATAGATAATATTTACCGAAGAAATCTGCAATATAAAATATACGGTTGTTATTTCGACAGTGAAACATATGGTCTGACATAGTACATCCATTAATGAAAAGGGTCACCGTCATGCAATTTGGACTGGCCATTGTTATTCATACTTGCATCGGTAACGAAAAAAAGAATGTCATTTCTTAAGTAAAACCTACATATATAGGCAAACAACATTGACCTGTTCGTTTGACCTTTCATTAGGAATATTCATATAGGAGGGTCCATCCAATAAATGGGTAGTGTTAGGATTCGCGGTTAATTACATTAACACATTCGCCATGATTAGTGTTCACATCATATATTCCTGTAACTTAAATGCACTTGTCCATAATGAACATTTAGTTAAATAAAAGGTCAGGCGGACAGGTCAATGTTCTTTGCCTATATCAACACAGCGGACAGGTCAATGTTCTTTGCCTATATCAACACAGCGGACAGGTCAATGTTCTTTGACTATATCAACACAGCGGACAGGTCAATGTTCTTGCCTATATCAACACAGCGGACAGGTCAATTTCTTTGCCTATATCAACACAGCGGACAGGTCAATGTTCTTTGCTATATCAACACAGCGGACAGGTCAATGTTCTTTGCCTATATCAACACAGCGGACAGGTCAATGTTCTTTGCCTATATCAACACAGCGGACAGGTCAATTTCTTTGCCTATATCAACACAGCGGACAGGTCAATGTTCTTTGCCTATATCAACACAGCGGACAGGTCAATGTTCTTTGCCTATATCAACACAGCGGACAGGTCAATGTTCTTTGCCTATATCAACACAGCGGACAGGTCAATGTTCTTTGCCTATATCAACACAGCGGACAGGTCAATGTTCTTTGCCTATATCAACACAGCGGACAGGTCAATGTTCTTTGCCTATATCAACACAGCGGACAGGTCAATGTTCTTTGCCTATATCAACACAGCGGACAGGTCAATGTTCTTTGCCTATATCAACACAGCGGACAGGTCAATGTTCTTTGCCTATATCAACACAGCGGACAGGTCAATGTTCTTTGCCTATTCAACACAGCGGACAGGTCAATGTTCTTTGCCTATATCAACACAGCGGGACAGGTCAATGTTCTTTGCCTATATCACACAGCGGACAGGTCAATGTTCTTTGCCTATATCAACACAGCGGACAGGTCAATGTTCTTTGCCTATATCAACACAGCGGACAGGTCAATGTTCTTTGCCTATATCAACACAGCGGACAGGTCAATGTTCTTTGCTATATCAACACAGCGGACAGGTCAATGTTCTTTGCCTATATCAACACAGCGGACAGGTCAATGTTCTTTGCCTATATCAACACAGCGGACAGGTCAATGTTCTTTGCCTATATCAACACAGCGGACAGGTCAATGTTCTTTGCCTATATCAACACAGCGGACAGGTCATGTTCTTTGCCTATATCAACACAGCGGACAGGTCAATGTTCTTTGCCTATATCAACACATTATTATATTGTTCGTTAGCAATGACTTTACAACTAACAGATGTCCACCATATTGAGACCAGGCCCCTGTTTCACAACCCTGTTTAAAAATTTTTTAGATAACGAAGAATTTAAGGTGTCATATGGAAGATATTTCTAAGCTTATTAGTATTACATGTAAATGTTTCATTATGTTGAATATGTTTATCTGTGGTATCATAAACCATTGTCAAAAATTATGGAATGATTGTGAACCTTTGGGTCAGTTGTCCAACGATTTATAGGTGTTATAACTTACACATATATGGGTTTTTTTGGCTCATTGTTATTTAAATTAATGATCATTACTTATTTTTTAAATATTTACTGGTGATTGTAAATATAAAACACAAACATACCAGTCGATGTCCAAATCACAATTCCAAAATCAAAGCAGAACATGGTAAACTGGCAAATGAAGTTAACTGAACTTCCACCGGGGAAGTGAGGCCGGGTGCTCCGGAAGGGTAAGTACCTCCTGTTTAGCTAGCTGCACCAGCCTGGTGTGAAATCAAAATTGAGAATGAAAAGAACATAGAACTATTAGACGTCTAAGATATCGGGGATAATTTGGGACACAGATGCCCGTATTCACACCTGTGTTTAAGACAGGTTTTCCTTTGAGAACAGCTTAAATCTTTTAAACCTGTTTCACACTTGTTTCTTAAGTGTGAGCTCATCTCAAATATCAAGGTAAATCTAAACCTGGTACCAGGTAGGTTTGTATACTGATTTACCACAAGAATTGCAATGGAACATTACATTGATGCGATTGAGAGGCTTGATATGATTGATCTGATAAACAGAAGACCACAGGTTTTTCGTGATAGAACAGACCCGTTCGTTTTATATGATGATGGTGACTTTTTCAATAGATTCCGTTTCCACAAGCACAACGTTTTGGATATTATGCAAATTTTAGGAAATGCACTTACACTTAAACAACAAAAAAGGGTGTCAGTTACTCCTCTTCAACAACTTTTGATAACATTACGATTTTATACAACAGGAACATTCCAATTAGTTGATGGTGATTTATTTGGTGTGTCACAACCAACCATTTCTAGGGTTGTAAAGAGAGGACCTAAAGCAGTACTATAACGACACAGATGAGCATTAGCTTAGTTATCTTATAAATGTCGGCCGTTATAATTACCAACATGTGTTTGTCTTTTTGGGGGTGTTCCTGCCATGAAACTGGGAATATTAAATAAAAAAAATTACATCGAATTTTAAATTATTGTTTAAATACACATATATGTTATACATTTCTCTGCTAAACATTGTGATGTTTTTTTAATCCTTCAAAAACGGGAAAAAAACTATAACATCGAAAAATTATTTCATATTTATCAAGGTGTATCCGCAAACGCATTAACCAATTATTGCTCAGCACACAGTTAAATAATAATAATAATTTATTGCTCAAACACAATTTACATAATTTGTTAAGGCAATATAGAATATTTAACAAAACAAACACCATACAAATTTACAAAGAAAGACAAAAAACATGTTATAGATAAAAGTGGATTTAAAACCAATAGTAAACGGTGTTAAATGTAGTAAACGGCGGATACGGCACCCCACTTAACCAAAGGTTATGTCCTAAAAGTGGAAGACGAGTACCACTTAATCTAAGTGTTTCCTCTTTAACGGTTTTACTCTGGTACCCCAGAAGGTATACATGTAACTGGTTGAAACTAAATTGTTTTAGTTAACATAAGATCAATTTATTGAAGCAGTAAACGTTGTATTTATGGACATGTGGCCCTTATATACATCTTGGGTCAACTTACTTGAATAAAGAGCAAGTTATATAAGGTTTCAATGGCCTTTAAAAAGCAGGTTTTATTGTTTAAAAGATATTACCATTATCATTTCGATCATATATGAATAGAAGGAAAACCAAAACGGAAAGAGTTTTATTTGTACCCTCCATTAAAGTTTTAATTTCGACTAAAAAAACCTAAAAATGACGGAATCAAGCAACTTTGAACATTTCTGTGAAAAGTAATTTTTCAAAAATTTTACCGTGAAAGAATTTCAACGGTGGGGTACAAATGGGAACACTTACCACCAAAACATATAGTGGGGACAAGCTCTATATATAATATATTCTAGTATATTAACAATATGGAGTCTAATTACACTTTTGATACCGTTTATAAAATAATATTTGGAAATAGCCTAATGGGTGGAGTGGAGTAATAAAGTATCGCGTCTAGGTCAAGATGCTTTCACTTATATTGAGACGGTCAGTTCTGGGATGGCAGATGAAACCAGAGTGCCCGCAGAAAAACAAAAATCAACCGACCTTCGACAAGCAAACTGACAAACAACTTTCTCGCACTAGAAACAATTCCAAGAGGTGAGAGATGCTATGACCGTATGCGCGCAACTCAGCCACTGAAGCAACATAATCACACCGTCAGCTGAATATATAATTTTGTAGAGTACAAATGGGCTTCATTCCAGTGAATGTATATATGGAAAACTGTATGATATACGATACAATTATCCAAAACAGTTACAATGTTTGCTTTATAAATGCTCTTAAATTTATACAGATTTTGTGTCTGCATAGACCGAATTATTTCTGTCACCAACCCTTTTTATTGATGATAGGAAGCCGTGGGTCACGTCAGAAATAATTCAGCCTTGTGTCTTCCTTTATATTGATAAATTTACGGACACGGACAGACAAATAAATCTTGAGTCAGATGTGTTCATGCTACCTTATCTGAAAGTTTGTAATGTAGAAATGTAAATAAATGGGGCTTATGTAAATAGAAATTAAATATACGCAGAAAGTGTGTGTGTGTGTGTGTGTGTGTGTGTGTGTGTGTGTCAGAGAAACTGTGTGTGCAGAGAAACTGTGTGTGTGTGTGTGTGTGTGTGTGTGTGTGTGTGTGGTGTGGTGTGAGAGAGAGAGAGAGAGAGAGAGAGAGATCAGTTTTAAATATAATAGTGTACAGTCTATGCACTGGAGTCACTAAAACCAAAGTCCAAATGACATTTTATCTGGTATTTATAACACGCCCACAAAATGTCGGATAAAAATGAAAAGTAAAAGTGGCTAAACTAAATGAAATAAAAATGTGCTGAATGTGTATTTACTTACTTCGGTATCACGTTGATATGCGATCTCTGCCTCCTTGTGGATAAAAAAAAACTTGGAAACGCAGTTATTAGGTCACTGTGACATCCAAGGTATCATGTGGTGTATCACGTGACTTTTTGGTATGGTACAAAAGGTAAATGAAGGAAAATACACTCGCTTTTGATTTGGTTTTGTTGAATTAACATTAAGACAGACCTTTCTAATGGAGCGTTTTTTTTTTTTTTTTTTTTTTTTTTTTTTTTTTTTTTTTTTTTTTTAATTTTATCTATACGAATCTAGACGCGAGTTATGATCTTAATTGCGTTATACCAATCTTACGACGAAATTCCGTGAAAAAAAAATAATTATTCAATTAATCAAGTGATTACTGAATAATCAAGACTTTCAAGCCATTAAGGATTTTAAGTCATTCCTTTGTTTCGGACTTTCCGGGTAAGACTTTACCCGTGACTCTAATTACTTAATATTTTAAAGTGCTAAGTTTCCATGACAACCAGGTCTTTTTGATAGTGTTGTTTGCAGTTTATTTTATGTTTAGAGTCGGTCTCTTGAAGTGGCCGTTGGATAGCCCAGCTGCAGGTCACAATTCGGACACAGAATAAATTTATCAACTTTATTCGAGTTTTAAGTTTTATTTTTAACTAGTTCAAATTGAGCTAAAGATTCTGTCTCCAACTGAATTTTACAGCAAAAAAAAAAAAAAAAAAAAAAAAAAAAAAACAAATGGTAGGACATTCATATTTTTGGTATTCTTAGTAATTTGGCCGCGTATTCCCGTTTACACGGGTGCAAGATGAATCTTAAATACAAGGAATAAACCGGGATCCCTCAATATATGTGCAAAACGAAGGGGAACTTATCCTGGCGCTTATTCTGCAGGATTCCTGGCGCACATTTATGGTAAGAGCCAAATTGTGGTTGGTAATAGGGCCTCAAGTGTGTCCCTTCAGGGGCTCCGTAGGTTTCCACACTTGACTTCATTCAAAATTTACCTGACAATTCACAGACAGAAATCCACTTTTACCCGACATTCTAGCGCATTTCAAAACATCCATTCATTACCGTTTACATGTACCCGGGGAATGGATTTTAACTGCATTTAATAATAATTTTAAAAAATAGCGTATCACATACTCTTTTTATATATATGATACGCTTATTAATGCTTAAAATCCATTCCCCGGATAATCTGGGGAATGGATTTTAAGCATTTAAGAAAAAAATAATCCGGGATACCTGTGTTACCGTTAGTAAAGATGACAAAGGGCATAAAGTATTTCTGCCATATGAAGGCGAAACAAAAACTAGTACATACTAAACTGTTCAGAAGTGGGGGAGTAAGCTTGATAAGAAAAAGCATAATTCAATTTTCCAAGGTCATAACTCTTGAATAAGAAATATTTCTTCAATTTTTCGAATACCCTAGTTGACTTTTTTAATTCCCTGACCTTAGAACTTTTTTAAATCTCATACTTTTCCTGACGCGTGTAACCCGGTCATGTTAAGGCCCACTAGCGGGATTACAATGTATTTCACAGTCTCCGCCTAGGTTTTCCTGACACGTGTAACCCATGTTAAGGCCCACTAGCGGGATTACAATGTATCTCACAGTCTCCGCCTAGGTTTTCCTAACACGTGGAACCCATGTTAAGGCACACTAGCGGGATTACAATGTATCTCACAGTCTCCGCCTAGGTTTTCCTGACACGTGTGACACATGTTAAGGCACACTAGCGGGATTACAATGTATCTCACAGTCTCCGCCTAGGTTTTCCTGACACTTATAACCCATGTTAAAGCACACTAGCGGGATTACAATGTATCTCAGTCTCCGACTAGGTTTTCCTGACACGTGTAACCCATGTTAAGGCCCACTAGCGGAATTAAAATGTATCTCACAGTCTCCGCCTAGGTTTTCCTGACACGTGTAACCCATGTTAAGGCCCACTAGCGGAATTACAATGTATCTCACAGTCTCCGCCTAGGTTTTCCTGACACGTGTAACCCATGTTAAGGCCCACTAGCGGGATTACAATGTATCTCACAGTCTCCGCCTAGGTTTTCCTGACACGTGTAACCCATGTTAAGGCCCACTAGCGGGATTACAATGTATCTCACAGTCTCCGCCTAGGTTTTCCTGACACGTGTAACCCATGTTAAGGCCCACTAGCGGGATTACAATGTATCTCACAGTCTCCGCCTAGGTTTTCCTGACACGTGTAACCCATGTTAAGGTCCTGACTAGCGGGATTACAATGTATCTCACAGTCTCCGCCTAGGTTTTCCTGGCACGTGTAACCCATGTTAAGGCACACTAGCGGGATTACAATGTATCTCACAGTCTCCGCCTAGGTTTTCCTGAGTCTCCGCCTAGGTTTTCCTGACACGTGTAACTCATGTTAAGGTCCTGACTAGCGGGATTACAATGTATCTCACAGTCTTAGCCTAGGTTTTCCAGACACGTGTAACCCATGTTAAGGCACACTAGCGGAATTACAATGTATCTCACAGTCTCCGCCTAGGTTTTCCTGACACGTGTAACCCATGTTAAGGTCCTGACTAGCGGGATTACAATGTATCTCACAGTCTCAGCTTAGGTTTTCCTGACACGTGTAACCCATGTTAAGGCCCACTAGCGGAATTACAATGTATCTCACAGTCTCCGCCTAGGTTTTCCTGACACGTGTAACCCATGTTAAGGTCCTGACTAGCGGGATTACAATGTATCTTACAGTCTCAGCCTAGGTTTTCCTGACACGTGTAACCCATGTTAAGGTCCTGACTAGCGGGATTACAATGTATCTCACAGTCTCCGCCTAGGTTTTCCTGACACGTGTAACCCATGTTAAGGTCCTGACTAGCGGGATTACAATGTATCTCACAGTCCCAGCCTAGGTTTTCCTGACACGTGTAACCCATGTTAAGGTCCTGACTAGCGGGATTACAATGTATCTCACAGTCTCCGCCTAGGTTTTCCTGACACGTGTAACCCATGTTAAGGTCCTGACTAGCGGGATTACAATGTATCTCACAGTCCCAGCCTAGGTTTTCCTGACACGTGTAACCCATGTTAAGGTCCTGACTAGCGGATTACAATGTATCTCACAGTCTCAGCCTAGGTTTTCCTGACACGTGTAACCCATGTTAAGGTCCTGACTAGCGGGATTACAATGTATCTCACAGTCTCAGCCTAGGTTTTCCTGACACGTGTAACCCATGTTAAGGCCCACTAGCGGAATTACAATGTATCTCACAGTCTCCGCCTAGGTTTTCCTGACACGTGTAACCCATGTTAAGGCACACTAGCGGGATTACAATGTATCTCACAGTCTCCGCCTAGGTTTTCCTGACGCGTGTAACCCATGTTAAGGCCCTCTAGCGGGATTACAATGTATCTCACAGTCTCCGCCTAGGTTTTCCTGACGCGTGTAACCCATGTTAAGGCCCTCTAGCGGATTACAATGTATCTCACAGTCTCCGCCTAGGTTTTCCTGACACGTGTAACCCATGTTAAGGCCCACTAGCGGGATTACAATGTATCTCACAGTCTCCGCCTAGGTTTTCCTGACACGTGTAACCCATGTTAAGGCCCACTAGCGGGATTACAATGTATCTCACAGTCTCCGACTAGGTTTTCCTGGCACGTGTAACCCATGTTAAGGCCCTCTAGCGGGATTACAATGTATCTCAGTCTCCGCCTAGGTTTTCCTGGCACGTGTAACCCATGTTAAGATCCACTAGCGGGATTACAATGTATCTCACAGTCTCCGCCTAGATTTTCCTGACACGTGTAACCCATGTTAAGGCCCTCTAGCGGGATTACAATGTATCTCACAGTCTCCGCCTAGGTTTTCCTGACACGTGTAACCCATGTTAAGGCCCACTAGCGGGATTACAATGTATCTCACAGTCTCCGCCTAGGTTTTCCTGACACGTGTAACCCATGTTAAAGCCCACTAGCGGGATTACAATGTATTTCACAGTCTCCGCCTAGGTTTTCCTGACACGTGTAACCCATGTTAAGACCCACTAGCGGGATTACAATGTATCTCGCAGTCTCTGTCTAGGTTTTCCTGACACGTGTAACCCATGTTAAAGCCCACAAGCGGGATTACAATGTAGCTCACAGTCTCCGACTAGGTTTTCCTGACACGTGTAACACATGTTAAGACCCACTAGCGGGATTACAATGTATCTCAGTCTCCGCCTAGGTTTTCCTGACACGTGTAACCCATGTTAAGGTCCACTAGCGGGATTACAATGTAGCTCACAGTCTCCGCCTAGGCTCGAGTCCTAATTATGGCAAGTTTGTCAGTCGCTTGTCGAAGGCTCCGATTTTTTCTTTGGCTATTCCGGTTTCCTCTACTATCTCTGAACTGCCCGCTACGATACAAGTGAAACAAGAGGCGCATGGGCCTTATACGCTCACCTGATAACTAATGGCTAGCTGATAGATTTAAAGAAAACATAAATACTAAACCCCAATGAATTTTTTCTTTACATCAAAATGATCATTGCATCAATACCTACAACATTCTAATATACATGCCTATACAAAAAGTTTATAGTTTTCAAGATAATTAACCATTTCAGTATTGTTTTCGCATCTGTGACCTTGACCTTTGAACCCATGACCTTTTTCTATACGTCAAAATGATCATTGTATCAATACCTACAACATTCTAATATTCATGCCTATACAAAAAGTTTATAGTTTTCGAGATAATTAACCATTTCGTTATTGATTCGCATCTGTGACCTTGACCTTTGAACCCATGACCTTTTTCTATACATCAAAATGATTGTTGTATCAATACCTACAACATTCTAATATACATGCCTATACAAAAAGTTTATAGTTTTCGAGATAATTAACCATTTCGGTATTGTCTCGCATCTGTGACCTTGACCTTTGAACCCATGACCTTTTTCTATACATCAAAATGATCGTTGTATCAATACCTACAACATTCTAATATACATGCCTATACAAAAAGTTTATAGTTTTCGAGATAATTAAACATTTCCGTATTGTTTCGCATCTGTGACCTTGACCTTTGAACCCATGACCTCTTTCTGTACATCAAAATGATCGTTGTATCAATACCTACAGCATTCTAATATACATGCCTATACAAAAAGTTTATAGTTTTCGAGATAATTAAACATTTCCGTATTGTTTCGCATCTGTGACCTTGACCTTTGAACCCATGACCTTTTTCTATATATCAAAATGATCGTTGTATCAATACCTACAACATTCTAATATAAATGCCTATACAAAAAGTTTATAGTTTTCGAGATAAGTAACCATTTTGGTATTGTTTTACATCTGTGACCTTGACCTTTGAACCCATGACCTTTTTCTATACACCAAAATGATTGTTGTATCAATACCTACAACATTCTAATATACATTCAAAAAGTTTATAGTTTTCGAGATAATAATTATAATCAGAGGTAAAAAAAATTAGGTCACGACCTTCACAATTGACCTTGACCTCAATTTGAAGATACTAACAAGAAGATGTCAAAACTGAAAACCCCATGTCATTATCTGGCCAAATAGTCAAGTTATAACAATTTGAAGCTATTTTACGATTTTTTCAAAATTAAACGCAAAAACGCGTAACCTATTTTTTGTCCGAATTTCACAAAATGAACAAACTATAGGCTAAAGACCCTAGAGAAGCCAAATATCACATCAGATTTTTTCTCTAATCAATACTTTCGGAGAAGAAGATTTTTTAAGATTTTTGCACCCCTAGGTCACCTTGACCTAGTTATGGTAGCCATGGCAACACCACGAACAAATTTGAATTGCACCGACCAAGACATGCATCTGACCAAGTCTCGTTGAAATCTGCCCAGTGGTTCGTGAGAAGAAGATGAAAATGTGAAAAGTTTACGACGACGACGACGACGACGACGACAGACAACGGACAAATTGTGATCAGAAAAGCTCACTTGAGCCTTTGGCTCAGGTGAGCTAAAAAAACTTTGACCGAGTGTAAAATTTCATTACTTCACTCATTCACAACACAATACATAATTATGTATTATGGTAACTTAAGCCGAGTGTTTAACACCTATCCGTTTTTAGCAACGTTTTACAAAAATTTACATTTTTTCTAGTAGCATTATTTTATTAGTAAGTGACCTTATGTACAACGAACTGCTCAAAATCTTATTTTAAAAAGTAACACGGTGCCACTAGAAAAATGGCAAAGTTTGGGAGTAAAATGTGGCTACAATCTGACAAACCTGGGTTTCTAGAAATAATGAATATGGTTTAGTTTACCTGTATCCCAACTTCTCAGAAAATCATGACTGTTCTGTGTCTGTAAAAATCTTTGTTGAAATGCAGATATAATGCAATATCTTACCTAACAAGCTTCAGAAAATGTGCAGTATGTGTCACTAAAATGGTGGTACAAAAATGTAAGGATAAAAATGAAAGATGTAACATGTTGTACTCAGAATTAAAATATCAAATTAGTTTTAGAATATATTTAAAAATGAAGATTTTCAGTAAATCTACAGTAATAATTTTAACATATTGCACTGAATTGAAATATAAAATTAATTTTAGAGTATATTTTAAAATGAAGTTGTTAGTAGATTAATGATATTAACGCTCCAGTCAAGATTCTTTTACTTTGACATCGAAGTGGTCAGTTCAGGGATGGTGGAGGAAACAAATAGCCCAAAGAATAAACAACAGACAGGCGCCTCTGGTAAATGATCTGACAAACTTTCTCGCACTAGGATCTGCCCCAAGTGGGATTCAAACCTAGGTGGCGTGAATCAGTGATCCGCAAACCCACGCTTTGGACTAACAGACCACCAAGGCCCCAGATTTAAAAATGAAATAATGATGATATTGGTCTTTAAATGATATGGAAACGGCATCGGGCGACAGAATATGTCTTACCAATGCTGAGCATAAACGACTTAGGCACTCCAAAGTGTAATCATGTTTTACCCTCCTATCAAGATTCTTTCACTTATATTGAGGTGGTCAGTTATTGGATGTAGGAAGAAATCGGAGTGCCCTGGGAAAACCACAAACGTAATGCGAGCGAACTTACCAACTTTCTAACTCTAGGATCTGTCCTGAGTGGGATTCCCACCTTGGTGGCAAGGTGCCGTGGTCAATAATTAGTCTATACGGCCATTGAGGCCCCAATTCATAAATCCAGTTATCGAACTTCAAAGGAATACGGACATGAGATTGAGCGACAATATAATGTCTGTTACCGATAGCATTAACAACTGATGGCACCGCACTGTAAAGAAAATGAGTGGAGTGGGGCAATGGTCTTTTATTCCCAAGCCAAGATTCTTTCACTTAGTTCTGGGATGGTGGAGGAAACCAGAATGACCTTTAGAAAACCACCGGCAAACAAACTGAAAAACTTTCTCACACTAGTATCTGTCACAAGTGGCAAAGAAAATGAAATAAAAAAAAAACTAGAGACACTAGTTTAACACATATTTAAACCACCCATTTTATCTCTCCACTTTGGACGGACAGTAGGTATAAGAAAATGGTTGGTGTGAACAAAGTACTGTTGTAGGACCCTTAATATTACTCTTAGTTAAAGCTACTAAAATCATTGATTGAAACCCTTCCGGAACACCCAGTCTTACTTACTTCCATGGTGTTAGTAAGGATGTTTAACTTAAATTGCCAGTTTTCAAATTGTTTATTTTGCTTTTGGGATTGTGGTTTGTTTGGTCATATCACATGAATATGTTCATCTTATTTCTGCTAGTTGTTTTTGTGTTTATTTTAGTCTTGTTTTCCAAATATTCTGACCAATATTCTTTCTAAATACTGGTAAACAAGGTTTTTCAAGAAAACTTAAGTAAATAATACCAACAGTGAAAAGGTTAAAACTATCATAAACCATTAAGTACAATATACTGGTAAGGAGACAACAAGTAGAGGTCTACAGCAAGGGAAAAATATTCTGGCTTGTGGCTGATGAATCAAACCCAGAGCAGTGACACATCTTGGGGTTTGAAGACTAATGCCTTAACCACTTCGCTATCATGGCCTATCCAGCAGCTACAAATTTACAGCATATGTTAAAATATTTTATGCCTCCTAACATATTCTTAATATTTGAGTCCCTCTAGTATGTTTGTTTCAATTTATCACAGTAGTTATACTATAAGTAACATTATACCCCCCTCCCAAACCGTTATATAGGAATCACCCCTTCCACCTGTCTTCTGTCCAAATACCGTGTACATTCCACATCCTACGTGCCTATGGATGGATTTTGATCAAACTTCGCTCAAATGTAAACCAACATAACATAATGTGTTGCAAACCAAATTTAGGTGCTTATGTCAAAGGTCAGGGTCACAAGGTCAAGTCTTAGAAATGCTGGGGAAGGGGAATATTTGTCTCTCTGGAGACGGTTCTTACTAAAATAATAACAACAACAATAATGAGATTTTTTTCAAAAATAATATATAATTATAACAATTAAGGGAATAAAAACAAATACTATGACAAGATTATTTGTCATTTGTAACATACATATTGTATAAAAAAATAACATATCTCGTTAACAATGCTGTAAAATACTGTAAATATACTCATTTTAGTTTAGTGTGAACCAAGTTTAACACAAATTATAATTGTGGCAAATTACTCAAGATAAATTGGCATAAATCTCATTTAAATACAATCCAACCTGCTTTAAAGACCACCTCTATATAAGGGACACCTGCTTATAAAGGCCAGTAGAATTGTATTCCAATTGTTCTTTATTCATATTATTTGAACCTGTATATAAAAGCCACCTGCATATAAAGGTCATTTTGACTGGTTACTGGTTCCCTTTGGTGGCCTTTTTAGACAGGTTTGACTGTACATGCAACTCAATCATCGTTAAATTCACAAAAATTAGTATACCGCTAAAATTAATGTTGTATTATACAGTAACAAATGAACACACAGATGAAAAATCTAACAACAACACTATTTGAAATTATGTATCCAGGACTTGGATAAAAGCAAGTGTCTTGACCGAATTAAAACAGTCCCATGAAAGTGGAATTTTAACTCACATTCAGCCCAGTGCCAAGTAGATCATTAGTCAGACATCTTCCTTGATTCTAATTAAATTGGCAAATTCTGGTGCTAAAGTGAAAAAATACATCTTTTTCCAGTGCAACCCCTTGATACCGAGTACACCATACTTGATTAGTTGGCACAGTGCCAAGCAGTTTAAAAAATTTATCTGAGCCCTTGCATCTTAAATGTTTGTATAAAGACAGCAAGGTATAGTGAAGCAAAATATCAATATTTACACTGACCAACTGACCTTAACTTGGCAAAGAAAAAAACAAATAGTAAAAATCCCTTATTATATTTTAATAACCGCTCTCCACTTGAAAATGATTTCAGTACCCTTGATTTTTACCTAAAACAATTATACGGCTACTGAACATTTGCTTATGGAGAAATATGTTTGCAGGTAAACAGTATCTGAATTTCGACCCATCCACCCAGTAACACCCCACCCCTATAAAACTATTAAATTTTTTAATCAATAATAGATGAAACTTAATGGTAGAATTTATTATTTGGTTGACATGTTTCAATGTTCATATTGGACCATTAATCCCTTTTTATTTTGCCAAATGACCCCATTGTTAAATCCATAGTGGGTCATATTTAAAGTTATATAAATGAATGAGTGGTGTTTTAGAGACAGCTTTTTGAAAATGGCCACCTCTGAAAAATCCTAAATTGAACACTACATGTTTCAGTTGCTATACTCATAGTGGTAGCAAGTCAACCAAATAATAATTTTTACCATAAGTTTTATCCAGTGCTGAGATCCATTTACATATATTTAGAAATTAATTAACCATATTATGGATCTTTTGAATATCCAATGCATACACTTGAAGAAACTTAGCCACTTTTGTACTTTACAGACGTTTGTTTCCTTTAAAATTTACATTTAAAACCAAAATATTAAGAAACATACTGTAAAACTACCCATGTCAAATTGAAATCACATGGGCATCATCATGTTACTTTATACAGAGTATCACAGAATGATTACAAATGTCTCATAACATTATCAGTTTGTTTTGGATTTTGATTTAGCCTTTCCTTTCATTCCCAACTTTCCTTTCTTTGATGGTGGCTCCACTGGGTCCGGATCAGGAAGTGATCTTTTATTTGAAGGTACCTTGTTCTCTTCATCACTCTCACTCTCTGAATTATCCTGTTCCTACAAAATAAAGATCACAAATAAATTCAGTGAATTATGATCCCCCATCAGAACTTTTTGTGATTTGCACTTAAGTTCAAAAGGAAATGAGCAAACCACTTGGCATTAATGCTATTTGCATCTGTTATAAATGTTGATGTATTTTACTAAGGTTTATAAAATATTGCTTCAAAGTTTTGGAGAAATATTCCAGATAAGAAATGTCTGGAAGGACAGAAAGACAGCCCTTAAAGTGAGTTTCAAAACTAAGTGGCCAGCTGGCCACCAATTTAATTTTCAGGTGGTCAGTGGAAATTCCAAGTGGCGAGGCAACTTGTTCCAAATGTAGGAAAATTAAGGCATATTTTAGGTATGGAGAATAAAAATGCACATTGTTCAAATTGACCTACAATCACAAACATCAGGAAGTTCTGTAACACAGAAATAACATGTGTTCTCTGGTCACAAAAGTTCATATTTAAAGTAGACAAGCTGGCCACCATTTACAAATTTTAGGTCGCCAGACACAATTCCAGGTTGATTTGGCCACCATGTTAATAGACAAAATTGAGGGCTGAAAGATGGATGGACAGATGGAACTTCAAATTTAATATCCCCTTCTTTCTTCAAAAGCCAAGTATAAAACAGGAAAAATAAGTTAATAAATGTATATATTCCTCAATACAAGGACCACTCGCTTTTAAAGGGCACTAAAAAATTTTTATTCAGGTTACTTGAAACTGTATATATAAGAGCGACTTTTGCAGGTTCCCTTGGATGACCTTTATAAACAGGTTTAACTGTATTCATTTAATCAGTTCTGTTATCATCCCTTAGTCCCTTGCCTTGTTTTCCTGCTCCTCCTTCTCCTCCTGCTGCTGCTGACTGACATTATCATTATTATCCTGCTCCCTGTCACTTCCCTCCTCCTCCTCCTCATCACTCTCCTCCGACTCGGACTGATTTTCCATCGCAGCTTGTAAGGAAGCAGCATTTATTCTGAAGTCACGTGATGTACTTAACTTCATGTGTTCCATTAAATTAACCTGTACAAAAACCAGACATCTTTATTTAAGCATTATGTAAGTTATGCCACATGTGCAGTCTCCATTTGTGTCACTTCTCAATGAATTGAATGAAAATAAGAACTTTAAAAATAAGAATCAGTGCTTATAACTAAATTTTGTAAACTTCAAATGAAATAATAACCAACACTGAAATTATTACCATTTTTTTTTAAATTTTGCAATAAATTACATATAATTAACATTGAAGTGTGCGTGTGGATACATCGCCGAGTTACTATTGTTCTGGCAGGCTGGCTTGATTGTAACTTCATTTAGAATTAAATTGAACAGAATTTTAAATTCAAAACACTCAATATTCACAAAATTTAATTATATATAGTTGAACTTGGCACAGAATGGAATTTGCCAGTGTGAGTGTACCATGTGATCAATACTTTTTAACGTGCAGAATGTTAAATGTTTATGTCAAAATTTCCTGTAGTAACATCACTTTTATGGGAAAATATAAACTGAAGCGATTCTATCTCCAATGGAAATAGTTGTTCCACAGAAACGTTACTGGGTATCACATGGTACACTGGCTAACCCTATTATATGGTGATAAATCACTAAGTTTTGCTTAAATTTGACAGAAGTTGCTTAAAGAAATGCCTTATGACTCTATTAATCACTTAGATATGCTAACTTACCTTGGATTTTTTTGACAGCTGAATCAGAAACTTCTCAAAGGTTTCTATTGAAAATATTAAATTAGGAATGGTTTTCGACGCTTTCATCACTTTAGCCTACAAATGAAAAAAAAATAATAATAAAGATTAATTCTGAGTATAATAGCTTCACTTTATTCAATGTTTGGCTGGTTTGGTTTGGGTTTTTGAATATTTGGTTTATTAACATATTTGTCAAATTTTGGTATACATTTGTGAGTTTCATCAAAATCCTTCTAGCAGTGGTTTTCTTACATTTTTAAAAAACTACCTTTTGCCTTTAAGATTGGGAAAATTGAACAAACTTCATTATGACATCCTGACAATAACTAGTTTCTTCATTAAAAAGATACTATAATGTGACACTATCTGATATTTTTTTTGAGAGTTAAACGACAACTATATTTAATTTTTCAGTGAATCACTGTTGTTTTGGGGAAATTTTGTTTTGGAAAAATTGGGAAATTTTAGTCATTTTTCCCTAGGGGAAACTACCTTTATTCGGTAGCAATTTAAAGCAAATAAAATCACAGATTCTATAGTCATGGAACATTTAAAGCAGATTCAATATTGGGATGGACAGTCAGAAGACAGGTGAAGGGACAGCTAGATAGAGTTATTACTATATAAATTGATAAGCACTGACATACTGTTCCTGTCTGGATTGTGTGTGTGTGTGTTGTGTGTGTGTGTTTATCATGTAAGTATTGGCATACTGTTCCCGCCTGGATTGCAGCATTTGCCTTCTTCTTGTCTTTTTTGCCCTTGTCTAAATTCTGCTGAAGTTGTTCATTTTCTGATGTCTGTAAATTAACAAATGAATCAAAACATGTATAGCTCGAGGTGAGAAAAACAAGCTTGATATAGAAACCCTACATAACAGGAGAACACAAATGTGTCTCGTTTTCATCTACAAAACAATGGAGAGGTTGGTGCTAGCAATTTCACCTGAAGATTACCTTCAAAAACAAATAAATAAAAGAAACAATGCATCAAAAAACTTTAAAGACTTCAAAACTACTAATCCCATAAAAATATGCAGTAAATAACAGCCACAGATAATTTAAAACAAGAGCTTCAACATTCACTATTTGTTAAAACTGTAGAAGACTGGAGTCAGTTACCAGAGAAGATTGTCACATTAGATGACATTGACCGGTTCAAAAGGGCAATACAGGCCTTTATGCATCAGAACTAAGCACTCTCCCTACCAATCTCAAATCATACCAGTATTGGTTTTTAGAGATAAAAAGATAAAGATATAGATACAAGGAAATGACATAATATGGGGTGGTTACATAAATTTTTGATACTGGGTCCAGATGAGACTTTTAGACATTACTGCATGTTATATTACCAATGTCCAACATTTTAATAAAATTTAAATGTCTCTAATATCAATATTTTAATGTTTTCTTTCAGAATATTTAAAAGAATTTACACAATATTTCATGTTGAACTGAAAAGTTACATGCTAAAGACTCAGACCTGGTGACTGGCCTAAATTATGAACTCTGAAGAAACCATTCAGGCTTCATCATAAAACGCTGGGCCTTAGTGACCAAGTGGTCTAAAACACCAGCTTACAGATCACAGCACCCAGACCTCTCACTGCATCATTTTTGGGATCAAATTTCTGCTCCATTCACAATTCAAAATCTTTGTAATTTTTCACAATATGTGGAAATTTCAGCTTTACAAGCAGCATTTTCGCGTTTTTTATCACTCTAATAGAATTTTTTCCATATTTGCCTGTGTTGATGCTTAATTTCACAATTGCAGGGGCCCAGTTTAATTCACAAAAGGGCGATAGAGATAGACCCCTGGTACCTCTCACCTCGTAGGTCTGACTCTAACTCAGGGACAGTTGCTAGCTGTGAGAAAGTTTGTCTATTCACTAATAGAATGTCAATAGCTTTCTATAGGCACTCCGGTTTTCTCCACCAATCTTGAACAGACTGTCTTGTAAAACACCATTACTGAACTTATCCCAAAAAAGAGGTAACTTAAGGACGTCCTAACCTGTAAAGGTAACTTAAGGACGTCCTAACCTGTAAATATGTAATTAGAGTGTAAAAGAGTTGTGAAGAATTTTGACTGGGGTGTACAACAAAATTACTCAACCCTGAACCCCTCACACAAGGGAGGTAACTTAAGGACAGACCTAACCTGTATATATGTAATTAGAGTGTAATGGAGTTGTGTAGAATTTTGACTGGGGTGTACAAAAAATTACTCAACCATCAAATCCTCACACAAGGGAGGTAACTGTTAATATTTTACCTGTATATATGTAATTAAAGCGTAACAGTGCTGGGTAAGGCGAGTTCCTTAAGAAATTATCAACATGTACCTGTATTATTCGAGGATATACCACAGGTACATGTTGATGTTAGATTTGAAATGATCAACATTTACCTGTGGTATATCGTCGAATAATACAGGGGCCAGAGTTCACAAGCGGAAGAATATATATATATATTCACTGCATGTTAACGACGCATATTATTCAACGATATACCACAGGTAAATGTTGATCATTTCAAATCTAACATAACTTCGATACAAAAGATTGAAATAAACATTGCAAACTCTTTCTTTGGAAGTACATTTTACTATTCATTTACAAAAAGGTCCATTTAAACAATGCAGCTGTTGAGATAACCTCTATTGAAATAAATTTTTTATGAATGAAAATAATGTCACAATCGTTTTTCGCAACACAGAGCATGACGTCATAAGATAAGCATGGGAGTGCGTCATTAAAACGGAATAGCAATGGGTATAATGTTTGTTATACCACGGCTGGCTCTCTTCATGTTTCACATAAAGGAAAACGCAGGTCATGTTAGAATATAAGCTTTATTAACTTCTCAAACTGATGTACAAAAGATAGGTAGCTGTTAATATCTTACCTGTATATATGTAATTAAAGCATAACAATGCTGAGTAAGGTGAGTTCCTATAAGTTTTATTAACTTCTCAAATCTTGACGTAAGATGTCCTGCTCTCATGGCATATAAATTTAGGAACTGTAATATATATACAAACATCTTAAACAAGAAATCTGTGAGCTACTGCTCACTTAGTATACCCCCAGGACTAAACTAAAAATTTCTTTGACATAATCATTGTAATACCTTGTATAACAACAAGTCCTATCAATTATGTAAATGATATACATGTAATTGAAACTGATATGAAGAATCCTCTTGATTTTTACATTATCTGGAAATATGATCCATTCAAACGGAAGCATTCTTTCTATTGTAAATTATTAACCTGACTCGGAAATGTACAAATCTGGGTTTCCCCCTGAATCTGCATAAAAAGGGCATTTGTTAACTGGATTGTATCCAATGCAGTGATTTAGAGATTTCAAAATTTTTATTTCTTATTTTCTCAAATTTTATCACATTTTTCAACATGAAAACTGAATTCAATGTTGTTTGTAAAGAAAGTAGTCAAATTCCATCACTTTTCAAGTTATGTGCTTATACTTTAAAATATATTTTATACAACTTACATATTTAACTAAGATGGTAAGAGTTGTGTAAATTCTGGTAATCTGTTTAACAAGGGCCTCAGAACAAATACCAATAGGCACCGCTGTTTGTACTAACTCGTGGAACGTGGTGACAATAATACCCAGTCTGGTACAGATGGATTTCTCATGACCTTCTCTCTGTGTGGGGCCTGGCGAGGCATCACCTATCAAATATACCATACACTTAACGTTTAACAAGAGCAGGGCTCAAAGTGACTGTCGTAATCTAGGAGCCTATGTGGCTCCTTATCAAAAATTTCAAGTTGCCAATCAAAAATTTTTAATTGCAAAAAAAAAAAAAAAAATGAAATATTAAAGAAAATTTAATAAAAAACTTAAAAACAAAAACTGTTGTTTGTTGTTTTTATCTATTGTATATGAAACTAGACTTGTAGTTTGTGACTAAATAATTTTCTAGCTAATTCTCATACTCTTAATTTAATCTATCTGATTCTGGATAACCATTTTCGAAATTGGAAATGGTCAAAATTGGATTTTGAAGACAGAAATTTTGGAAGCCAAATTGGCGATTTATAGCAAAGAAACAGACACAAAATTAATTTTACTTTAATCTTTCTGATTTTGCACAACCATTTTCGGAATTGGAAATGGTCAGAATTGCATTTTAATGACAATAATTTTAGAAGCCAAATTGGCGATTTATAGCAAAGAAACAAACACAAAATCAGAATTTAAGTTGCCTTGGTGTAACATTGAACACCGAAGACAATAATCTTCATTAGCCAGATCAAAATACATGTACATCTGTTTTCATTTTTGTCAGTAAACCGTTAGTAAAAATCATAAATAAAAAGGATTAAAATTCCAAAGGGGCATAACTCTGAAAAATTTGATAAGAAAAAACATGATTAAGATTTCAAATGGGCGCAACATTGTGAAATGTGCAGAGAGTAGCTCCCTCTTCTGGAGCACACAATGTCATATCCTGGTAAAATATATTCCAACTTGGGTTAATGATTTGTACATCTCTTTTTAATGTTGATGCTTTGCACCAAGTTTCATAACAGTGCTTCATACTAATGAGTAAGTAATGGTGTTTAACATCCCAGTCAAGAATATTTCACTTGCATCCAGATGTCGCCAGCTATAGGCCAAAGTGCAGAAATTTTGCCTGTGTGTTGCACTGATGGCATTATACAGCAGGGTTCTTTAGCATGCCAAGCCCACCGTGACACGGGACCTCGTTCATTTTATGTTCCCATCTGAAAGAACTGTGACTTTCATTTCGTAATGTCGAGTGCTTGGGGAAAGAACAGTCACTACCCACTTTCAAGTCTAGGGTCAGACCTGGCCGGGGCTCCAACCCACAACCTCCGCAATGGTTGCTTCATACTAATGGAAAATTTGTTCAGAAAAGAAGTGTTAAAAAAATGGATGGCCGGAAAATTTGAATTTAATAATTGTCTCTTTCTTCAAGCAGCAGGGATGCCATTTATTTTTGATTTGGTTTGTGTGGAACTAAAGTGCCGCCATATATGTAATATATCACTGATTAACCTGATTCCACCATAGTATCAGCCTTCACTCTGTTAATAACCCATTCTGTATCATCCAGTTCTTTTTCAATCTGACTCAGTACCAGAAGTATCAATGTCGGCGCGGCTGTCCTGTTTGTCACCATGGCAAAATTAGTTTCATCTTCCATCTCAACTTCCTAAAACATAAATGAAAATGTCAAATTATGTTGATTATAAACTTAACAAGTTATAACAGAAATGGGATTCTATTTCAAATTTGTTCTTAATCGAACCCTTATCTTTTTGAGCCCTAAACATGTGCATGATTAAAATAGTAATAGCCAATGACACATCTACTTCAAAAGATACACTGACCACATGAGGCAAGGATGCCAACTTTAACAGTTCTTGTCAAAATATTGTCATAAAAACTTTAGGTCAGTCATTAAAATTTACAGCTATTTAGATCTTACCAAAGGTCTACTGCACCATATGGTACATTTCAAAACAGAAGTTGATGTGTTCATGGATTAAAGTGGATGCCCAGTATAAAAGTTTTCAGAAGAACATCATAGATTGCCAGCATATCTAGCCTAATATAAATCTGTAACTAAAACATTTGTCCATCAAAAACAACTAAAGAACTAGTCTTCACTTTCACAATCATTCCTTAACAAAATTTCCCTTAACTTAAACTCTGGCAAATTTAAAATCTGAATAATTTTATTCATTTCTAAGACACTTAGTAATTTAAGTTGTCATATCTAAGATCTTTACAAGTCTATAAAATTTGTATTTAGTTTTTATTTTCAAAAAAGATATCCAAAATTTGTTTAAATTAAGTTAAGGAAAATCTTAGTTAAGAAATGATTGTGAAACTGGAGTCAGATGTCTTGCCTTGCTCCTATAAATCTCAATAAGGCTAAACTTCAGTCTCAAACTGACTGCCATACAACTTTCAATCTAGGTAGCCAGAGGTACTGTGATTCATAAGCCAGCGCTTTAGACCACTTGACTACTGAGGCTCCTGGGATATCATAATTATAAGCTCTTTCTTTATTTTGTAGAGTGGAGTATTGGAGTTTTGAAACCCAGTAAAGATTGTTTCATTTATATTGAGGCTGTCAGGTCAGGATGATGGGAGGCAACTGGAGTGGGATTCAAACCTAGGCAGTGAGACCCTGTGATCCACAAGAGTACACTTAAACCATTTGACAACCCATTTTCTAGAGATAACCTACATGTGTAAATGTTGAGTCTTATTTTTTGGAAAATGAAATCATTTACCTGATCAATATCACCTATTTTACAATGGATATCTTGTGCAATTTCCTTCAGTATTTTGGGACTGTTGGATGCCTTTTTTGACAAATCCAGGAGCATATTAAACATAAATTTACATGTGGATAAATCATCTGAAAGGAAAAAACAACATTACTAGCATTTATATATCTTTTTTGTCTGAATTACAACTAAGTGAACATACTATAGGCTTAATACCCGAGACCACACACCACTTTTTCATAAGTTCCCAATACCTATGGTCAGGTGAGCTCAAAACTGCTGTTTCAGCTAGTCAAACAGTCCTGAAAAATTATTCTAGAATTCAAAGAAAACACAGACATTTAAGTCTCATGTCTTCAATTAAGAAATAACATTCTGATCACAGTATTTTTAGAGGTAATGAAAGATAGTTTAATGAAAGGGCAAATGACTTCGATTTTAATTTGATGACAAACACCACACTATCTTGCATTACCTCTTGAAATATCATGAGCAGATATGCCATTTCTTATATTTATAACTTCTTACTTAAAATAAATACTTTTAACCAACATTTATTTCAACTTTTCCTTGAATTTGATCTATGCCAGTATCTAAAGTTGATTCACAGTTTAACTCCCCCTTCAAATCACAACAGTTGTCATGGAGAAATATAATCTGACAAAATGAAGGATATTGTTTAACTATGGTTAACAATAAATGTTATAATTTCATATTAAAATTTTAACAATGTCCAAGTTTCTTAACATACTGGTACATGTGTTTTATAAACAATAACAAAACTGTTTTTATTCATATGCATCAAAGGTCATGACCCCATCTGTATTTCAATGGGAATTGAACTACAATTCCCTCTGATGTTTTATCAAAGAGAGATAGTTATATTGTAATATTAGAATATAAAATGAAAGGTATATATATTGTCGCTATTTAAGAAATGAATACTTCCGGGTTTTTACACTTAAAAAGTTTTTTGTAAATAAATTTTGGTACAAATATATTATAAATATTATTTTTTGGATCTTGGATCTCAAATTTATTTAAAACAAGTTATATTTGGAATAGGATGCCATTTTCAAAAGTGTCCTTTAAAGAAATCGCAACCAGGAAACCCATGTTTACCAAGTGCATAATCAAAATATGAATAGCCACTGGCACATCTATGCCACTCAAAGATTGTTCCTGTGAATATTCATTAACATCTGTTAAATAGTTTTAAAGTAATGGACAAAGTATTGGCTGAAAAGAAATGGAGTAAATACTATACGTCCCTATTCCTTCAGGGGACATAACTATCCTGATTTACAGAATTTGTATTTTTGTATTGACTTTATTTTATTTAAAATAAGATTTCTGTCTAATCATATTCTGATTTTCAAATCAAGATATATGTAAGTTATATTTACCAAAAGTTTGTTCTGTACAAAGTTTCTGTATCCAGTCACGGACTTTCTCAAATTCCGGACTGTCGTACAATAACTGGTTACACAATAAACTGATTATGTGGAGTAACGTTGATACTTCCTTCAGGCTACGGTCTTCTTCTTGAGATGTGATTAAATTCATGGTTAATCTCTGTTCAAAACAAGCAAATTCAGTGAATCCCCTGCCAGTAGGTACTTTTTTATGATTGGCACTTATCTTCAAAGGGCCATAACTCCCAGGAAAATAAGCAAACCAACTCAGATGAATGATGTGCTCATCTCCTATCAATATTGATTCTCAGTAATGCTGGGGATAGTACAGTTAATGTCAATGACAAACTTAATCTAAAGGTGTCAACAAAACAACAACAGCAGTCTCTTTAGAGACAAATGTACCCCCTGTTCTCAACATAATCTATGGGGACCAAATCTAAGATTGGACCTTGTAACCTTGGGAGCATAATAAAATAATGTCGTTTTCATATGACTGGCATTAGCATTACAGTGATTTGTTTTTGTTTTGTTTTTTTTTATTAGTATCACAGTGTTAATGTAAATAAATATTCCACTGCAAGCCTAAAGCTCACTAAAACAGTACAGATTTGTCAAAAGTTGTATTAGTACTGGATGGGCAGCTCATCTCGGACCCCTCCTTATCCACATCTCTATCTTATAATCTCCCTGCAGCTTTTAGGCCAAAAGCTATCCATATCTCAGCCACTCGGCATAAGAGATTAAATCTTTTTTTGTTAGTTCAGTGTTAAACCTTCTATGGGTCTGTACTGTAGTTAGGTATTGAATACGATAAGATATACATGTACATATATATTGTATGAACCACTGCGGTAGCTCAGTTGGTAGAGTGCTCGCTCCGTAAGTCGGAGGTCGTGGATTCGATCCCCGGCCAGGTCTGACCCAAGACTTGAAAGTGGGTAGTGACTGTTCTTTCGCCAAGCACTCGGCATTATGAAATGAAATTCACTGTTCTTTCGGATGGGAACTTAAAATAAACGGGGTCCCGTGTCACAGTGGACTTGGCACGCTAAAGAACCATGCTGTATTGTATGAGAAAGCAAATTCGTGTTTACGTTGTACGAGGTGTTTTGTGGAGGTACCGGTACTTCCTTGAAACAGGGGTTCAAAATTCCCTGGGTCCGGGACCTATTGATCTTACACTAGGACCCTTCGATATTTAAACTGTAAAAATCTGATAGACCTGCCATTTTTTACAAGTACAGTGATGTGTATTCAATATATATTGGGTACAAAGGAAAAACAAATTCCAACACACAGTTCTGTAAGATTATTATTAAAAGACGTCAAAATGAGTGTATAAGAGTATCATTTTTTTCATTTCCCCAACATATGTGAATTTTGTCATTTGATTTTTCCCCCATTTCATTCCAAGTTCCCTTTCCCAAAATGGCTAAAAAAATCCCTGCATACTGAATAACTATACCTGATATCTTTTTATATGAGAATACACCATGCTTTGTTTATCTTCCTTATCTGTTACACCAACTGAAACCATACAAAAACAAGGTTGTCATGGTTACCAAATAGTGTATAGGATGTAACGGTCATGCTGTATATGTACATATAGTTAGTTACAAGTAAATAGATGTATCGTGTAGTTGCTATAAAATCCTAAACTTGGTCTTAAAAGAAACATTTAGCATCTGACTAAAACCTGAGGTGTGTGACCACTGCATACTTGAAAGTGGGTGGTGACTGTTTGCCAAGCACTCGGCATTAAGAAATGAAAGTCACGGTTCTTTCATACGAGAACTTCAAATAAACAAGGTCCCTTGTCAAGGTAGGGATGGCAAAATAAAGAACCTGCTGTATGATGCCATCAGTACAACGGACAGGCAAAATTTCTGCACAATCATCTATAGCTGGCAATGTATCAAAATAAGTGAAATATTCTTATTTCATTAAACACCATTCCTCAACTCAATTCCTGGTGTGTGGGTGTGGGTGTTTTCACTTTTGTTTGGTGAACATGACTTTTGAATAGTTTTTGACACTGATGGCCCAACAGAAAAAAAGGTCTCATAGATGGAGTTGTATAAAATACAATATTACAGATCACAGTATCAATATCAAGTTTCAATACCACTTATGTAATGTCAGAAGATTGTAAGTTTGTCAAAAACCTGATTTTTTCTTGGTTTCCTTCTTACATGTTTATCTATCTATCTTAAGATACTGCAGCAGCCTCATTGGAGTATTATGAGCAGCATGCGTGTCAGAGTAAAAAAATAGGGGGTGGGGTGTGATGCAAGGGGGATGCAAGATATATACAGTGAAAGGATAGATGAAAGTGGGTTTTTTTGTTATAAGGCTGGAATGAAAGAAAAGAGGAGGTTACAGAGAGATTAATAAAATAGTTCTCGTCGCAAATAGCTGAAAAATTGCTGATGCAACATTAAGCAACATTCAACCAAACAACCAACCTCGATATAACTGAAAGTAGAAAGATCAGTGAAACTGACTTATACCCCCAATGCAGCACTCAAACAACTGAGCTAAAATATATTAGCAAAGAAAGAGGAAATAATAAAAGAAAACTGATGCTGATGTTACTTCAAGATCTTTTACTCCTGTACATAAGTGAAATATTCTTGACTGAGATGTTAAACACCATTACTCAACTCATGTAAATGTCAACTCTTGTATTTAATTATTATTTATTTCCTAATTGCTGCATGGGTTGTTTTTTAGAAACAAGAGGCCCATGGGCCTGATACGCTCACCTGATAACTAATGGCTAGCTGATAGATATAAAGAAAACATAGATACTGAAACCCCAATGACTTTTTTTTTTACATCATAATGACCATTGTATCAATACCTACAACATTCTTATATACATGCCTATACAAAAAGTTTATAGTTATTTGAGATAATTAACCATTTTGGTATTGTTTTGCAACTGTCACCTTGACCTTTGAACCCATGACCTTTTTCTATACATCAAAATGATCATTGTATCAATACCTACCGGTACAACATTCTAATATACATGCCTAAACAAAAAGTTTATAGATTTTGAGATAATTAACCATTTTGGTATTGTTTTGCATCTGTGACCTTGACCTTTGAACCCATGACCTTTTTCTATACATCAAAATGATCGTTGTATCAATACCTACAACATTCTCATATACATGCCTATACAAAAAGTTATTAGTTTTTGAGATAATTAACCATTTTGGTATTGTTTTGCATCTGTGACCTTGACCTTTGAACCCATGACCTTTTTCTATACATCAGAATGATCGTTGTATCAATACCTACAACATTCTAATATACAAGCCTATACAAAAAGTTATTAGTTTTTGAGATAATTAACCATTTTGGTATTGTTTCGCATCTGTGACCTTGACCTTTGAACCCCTGACCTTTTTTATACATCAAAATGATCATTGTATCGATACCTACAACATTCTAATATACATGCCTATACAAAAAGTTTATAGTTTTCAAGATAATTACACACATTTTGGTATTGTTTCGCATCTGTGACCTTGACCGTTGAACCCCTGACCTTTTTCTATACATCAAAATGATTGTTGTATCAATACCTACAAAATTCTAATATACATGCCTATACAAAAAGTTTATAGTTTTCAAGATAATTAACCATTTCGGTATTGTTTCACATCTGTGACCTTGACCTTTGAACCCATGACCTTTTTCTATACATCAAAATGATCATTTTTTCAATACCTACAACATTCTAATATACATGCCTATACAAAAAGTTTATGGTTTTCCAAATAATAATTATAATCAGAGGTAAAAAATATTAGGTCAGGACCTTCACAATTGACCTTGACCTCATTTTGAAGATACTAACAAGAAGATGTCAAAACTGAAAACCCCATGTCATTATCTGGTCAAATAGCCAAGTTATAACAGTTTGAAGCTATTTTACGATTTTTTCAAAATTAAACGCAAAAACGTGTAACCTATTTTTTGTCCGAATTTCACAAAATGAACAAACTATAGGCTTAAGACCCTAGAAAAGCCAAATATCGCATCAGATTTTTTCTCCAATCAATACTTTCGGAGAAGAAGATTTTTTAAGATTTTTGCACCCTAGGTCATCTTGACCTAGTTATGGTAGCCATGGCAACACCACGAACAAATCTGAATTGCACCGGCCCATATATACTTCTGACTAAGTTTCATTGAAATCTGTCCAGTAGTTTCAGAAGAGAAGTCGAGAATAGGTGTTAACGACACACGCACGCACATACACACGCTGCGCTATGCCATAAGCTCACATGACCTTTCGGTCAGGTGAGCTAAAAATGGTAAAGCTGTAAAGTCTGAAATCTGGATGGAAAAAACTTTGGGGTCTGCTATTGTAAAATAGCGTCAACTGGGAAACTTGAAACACACATTTGTTTTGTTTAGCCTTAGTCAATATACTATATCACATACCCATGTCACGTAAGCATTTACAGATGTGTTCATTATATCGTTGTACCAATATAGTCATGACTATCACTAAACCATCCAGACATAGCCCGGATATATTCTTTCCTCTTTCTTTTCTGCCTTCTTCACCACATGTTTGGTTTTCTATGTAGTGTTTAAAGAAAAGTCTAAAATAAAGGTAAAACATTATTTAAATCTGCAAATTTTTTTTATTTAAAAAATACATAAAAAAATCAAATTTCAAAAACAAAATGTTATCAAACTGGGGTGCTTTTTCAAATGTGTCCCCCAAACGAACCCTGGCTGAAAAATCTATAATTATAAATTTCTTAACGTTATTCCCTGAGGGGAAAATCCTTTTTTAAATACGATATTATAAAACTTGCTCATATAGTCAATATTTTGGCTTTAAAAAGCCTTTTTCAAGACACTAGATAAAATGTCAAGTAAATGAAATGGAGATGGAAGTGGATAGAAAGATGTGATACAATTCAAGTTATTTAGTATCTTGAAAAAGGCTTTTTAAAGCCGAAATATTGACTATATGAGCAAGTTTTATAATATCGTTTCTGAAAAATCCATGTTTTCCTAATTATGTGCATGATCAAAATACCAATAGTTAATGGAAAACTTTTACCTCACATATTCTGAGAATGACAATTCTAACATTCTGTTTGTGTCAATTATTTGGTGTAGAATTTTCTGTCTATTGCATCATGATTACTTAATGATTTCGTAATTGATTTATGCAAGAATGTTAAAAAATTGATTATGTCATTTGAAGAAGTTGCCAATAATGGTATTAAAGTTGCAATTAATGCAAAAATGTATTTACAAATTATGGTTTTTTTTATGTTTCAAATGAGTGAGAAAAGAATAAATACCACAACAGTAACAGTGTAAGACAGAGAAAACTCAAACCAGATGATTCCATTTTTTCTTACCTTCCAAGATTACATATATGTCTTAAAAGTTTGGATTTCTCAGTTCCTTCAGCTCCATCACAGCTACCTTTATCTTGAATTTGATGTAGTTTTTGTATCACCATGGTAACTACATATTTTCTAAAATCAGTATTTTCTCTTAAAAGTGACAATGAATCTTGATGACTTGGGTCTGAATCACTGAAAAATATACAGTAGTACATTGTACAGTCAAACCTGTCTATAAAGACCACCTGAGGGAACCAGTAAAAGTGATCTTTATGGGCAGGTGACCTTTATATACAGGTTCAAATAATATGAATAAAGAACAATTGGGATACAAATCTACTGGCCTTTATTTGCAGGTGGCCCTTTAATAGAGGTAACCTTTTGGTTGAAATTTCATGTTAAATTATCAACATGATGTTCATACATGTACTGGTATTCACAGATAATAATTGATGTTGGGTTTACCTCTGACAATCCATTGTTTGTTGTTGACAGAGCATCAATGGCAAGATTAATAATCTGTCAGCGCCAGTGAGTATTTTCCGGATTATACTTAAGTCCATTTCTTTTCCATTTGTTCAACATGAAGGAAACTGACCAGACAGTTTATTCCTATTCAGAAAACACCAGGAGGTTTTGTTTAAATGTTAAAGGGGGTATTGCAATGAAGCTGAAGTTAGATATAAACACAATTGGTGGGTGAGGGGGGGGGTGGGGGGGGGGTATAATGAAGAGTTTACAATGACAAGACAAAATGAAATCTTTAATCGAGTAATTGCTATGCTTTTAATTTCATCAAAAACAATTCATGAACTTCAAATAATGAAAGGGCTAAGTGAGTGAGCTCACATAACCCACATGTCCACATATTGGACCTTTAGTTCTGCTATTATCTCTGTGAAATTTCAAACTGCAAAAGCTGTTATTTCCATAAAAATCAGTGGAGCTGAACACAAAACGAACTTGATCTATAACTCATTATAGGCGGTAGACGCAGAAAAAAATCAGTTATAAAGTTGCAATTGTACAGAAAAAAGTGCAGAAAACTTATTATGGACTGACAGACTGATGCACAGGTCAAAAACACCCTCCATGCCCTCCTTACACGAGGATACCCTCCACTCTTCATTGTGTGGGGTCTATTTACATACCTGATTAATGCCTCTAACTGAGCAGACAAACATCGTATAGAGGCCAGACTATGTGGGTTCTTGTTACTACTGGATGACTTCCCCTTCTTAGCAGCAGCTGCATTAGCTTTTTCTTTCAAGATGTCACTAAGTTTTCTGTAGTTCTCAAAAAGTTGTAAGACTTCCTGACAACTGCTTTCACTTAATAAAAAAGAAGGATCAGAAATTACAAAAATAAAGTGTCAATATCACACGTATACCATGCTTCATTTATCATGTTTATGATAGATTGAATAAATGGGGTTTACTACTGTAAATGTACTTATTTTCGCGCAATCAAATTTTAGCACAAATGCTGTGTTGTCACTAATTCGCGCAATCTTTAATTAGCGCACTCAGCTCACGGGAAGTGCCCAAATCAATTTCTACATGTACAGGTAAGCCTACATTTATAAACACATTTATTCGCGGTAATCATAAATTAGCGGAATTTGTCTAGCGCCAAAACCGCTAAAATAAGACTACCGCTAAATAAAATACTAGTATCCCACTCAAGATTATTGTACTTGGGTCAAGATGTCACCAAGTAAAGGTGAATGTGCAGAAATTTATACAGCTGAATTCATAGCAAATATTGAGGCAGTCAGATCCAGGATAAAGAAATCAATGGCCTCTGGCCATCGGACTCACAAATTTTCTAACACTCAAGATTTAACCATGTGGGATTAAAACCTAGGCAGTAAAAGGCTTTGTGATCTATAAACCAGTGCTTTATTTGGACATTGACTGGATTACAAATGCCAAATAATTAACTCATATCGGTAATCTGCACATAAGTTTTAATTTATTTTATCATCCATTGTTATTTAGAACTATAAGATACACTTGCACTAATATATAAACAAAAATGCATGTTGTCAACAACTGGTTTCAGAATTTATTAAAGTTATTTTTTAGGTCACCATTTTCGAATCTAATGCAAAAACCTTTTAACATTTAGTGTTGTTGACTGCATGCAGTCACGCAAACAATCACTGGTGAACAGCATATTAGCCAAAGTAAAACACACTGTTGAACAAGCCTCTGATGTAGCCTAAAAATCTTACCTACTGCTCTAATAAAATACAAACATACAAATCCTTGTCCAAAGCAGGATCCCAAAATAAAGTAAAAACTGTCAAAATCAGTTAAACACATGAACTTCAACAAGGGAAGTGAGGCCGAGTGCTCCAGAAGGGCATGCACCTTCTATTTGGCTAACATAAACTATTCTAGCAGAAATTATACCAACCTTAACTTTCCTACAGTAAATCTGTACTCCATTAGAACTTCATATGTTCCCAATACTAAAATGGCAAAAATGTTGTTTTTCACACCGACACTATTAGCTAGGGAGAAATCTGCTGACTTATCCTATCAAACAAATGTAGTATACAAATTACCATAGTAACAACAAGAATAGAATTCCTGGGTCCCCCGCCGGTTAAGCAGTATACCAGTATACTGTATAACTCCATAACTCATAAGTCCCATAACTCCAACAAAAAGTATCGACCAAGGCTGATTTTCGAACTTGACCAAGGTATTAGTGGTATAAACATTTGGTATAAATTTCATGTAAATCCGTCAAAATTTGTAGGCATGAGAGCGCTTACAAGGTCAAGTTTTGGATAAAACGGAGTCATTATTGTGGTCAAAGTACCATAACTCCAACAAAAAGTGTCGACCAATGCTGATTTTAGAACTTGACCAAGGTATTAGTGGTATAAACATTTGGTATAAATTTAATGAAAATCTGTCAAAATTTTTAGGCATGAGAGCGCTTACAAGGTCAAGTTTTGGATAAAACGGAGTCATTATTGTGGTCAAAGTCCCATAACTCAAACAAAAAGTATTGACCAATGCTGATTTTGAAACTTGACCAAGGTATTAGTGGTATAAACATTTGGTATAAATTTAATGAAAATCCGTCAAAATTTTTAGGCATGAGAGCGCTTACAAGGTCAAGTTTTGGATAAAACGGAGTCATTATTGTGGTCAAAGTACCATAACTCCAACAAAAAGTATCGACCATTGCTGATTTTGGAACTTGACCAAGGTATTAGTGGTATAAACATTTGGTATAAATTTAATCAAAGTACTGAAGGTACTGAAGCATCAGCTAAACTGAGCAATTTGATAAAAAAAATGTGCACTTGAAACTGAGATTTGTCTAATGAATCAGTAACAAATGAAAATCATGCAAATAATAGATACTGTGATCGGGAAGCTTCTAACAACAAGTCTGCTTTTTATGCAAGTTGTTAGGTTCTAACATATAAATATGCTACAATGGTCAAAATGGACATGACATCACGTGTTTATCAATTGAGTAAACTAAGTAATTAGCATAAATATAAATTTTCAATTTTTCAAAAACCAAGAGAGGCTACTAAAGACCCGACCCCAAATCTGAGTGAAATATCTCAAGCGTAACGGAAAAAAGTCCAGAGAAACCATCATTTTGATAAAATTCACAAAGTAAAAGGGGCATAACTCCACTAAAACACAGTTGACTGGAAGAAAACCCAAACTGGATCTATAATCACCACCACCATCATCATTATCACTCCTCATATCACATTTTGATCATCAACATGAAGATATCATCATCATCATCATCATCATCATCATCATCATCGTCGTCGTCATTAGCAGCAGCAGTAGAACCCATACCATGACAATCACCACCACCATTATATTAATCATTTTCAGAAATCCTCATGTTACATCATTAATATGGTCACATCATCATCATAGCTCTTCGTGTCACATCATCATTATCAGCAGCAGTACTGAATGTCATCATCATGTCACATCATCAGCATGAACACATTGGCTTTGTTATCATCATCATCATCGTGAATTATTATTATCATCGACAGCAGCAGAACTGAATGTCATCACCACCACCATCATCATCATCACCACCATCTTCTTCTTCATCATCATCATCATCATCATCATCATCCTATGGGCAGTGCTCAGCAGTACTGAATGTCATCATTGCCACCATCATCATCATCGTTAGCAACAGAACTCATGTCACCATCATAATCATCATCATAGTTCGTCAAGTCACATCGTCATCATCACCATCATCACTCATAGCAGCAGAGCTTATTTTCATCACCACCATCACTATCATCTTCTTCATCACGATAATCATTATCATCATCGGCATCAACAGAACTCATGTCATCACAATCATCAACATCATTATCATATCTCCTCGTGTCACATCATCATCATGGTGACATCATCATCATCATTATATCTCCTCATGTCATATCATCATCATCATGGTGACATCATCATCATCATCGGCAGCAGCAGAACTGAATGTCATCATCATCATTATTATTGTCATCATCTTCACCAGATCATCATGCCACATCATCATCGCCATAGTGTCATCATCACAAAAAATAATTTCACCATGACCAGCTATTTCCCTTGACTTGCAACTGACAGATTAACCATTGTTGAAGTCATTAATTTTATTCATTGAATTCACAATTAATTTGAAAAAAAAAAAAATAAAAATAAAACCTTTGTTTTAGAAATAATTTAAATGTATTTAAAATTATTGTTGAATATATATAAATTGTCCAAGTGAGCTTCAAAAGCCTGAATTGGTATAAACCATCCTGACACAATAAGCTAATAATCTGTACCTCCCAATTACAGAAGTTGTCCAGGCAACTGTCTCTTTCAAAAAAAGTTCGTTGACAAGAATTGAGTACAAAAGGGGGAAATATTTCTGAATAGGATTAATTAAAAATTAATTGATTATTATTTAGACAACTAAAATGTTACAATAAAATTACTTTGAATTTAAGAGAAACTGTAAGAGGAGTTGAGTTCACAAAGTAGGTACCCCCATTCTAATACTTGCTAAAAAGTGACTAAGTTTCAAAGTCTGGAAAAATGGAGAAAAAATCTTGAAATATTTCCATAAAGTCAGGTGCACATCTTCAATATATATATAAACATTCTGTGAAGTTTCAAGGCTTTTGGTTGAAAACTGTAAGAGGAGTTGAGTTCACAAAGTAGGTACCCCCATTCAAATACTTGCTAAAAAGTGACTAAGTTTTAAAGTCTGGAAAAATGGGGGAAAAAATCTTGAAATATTTCCATAAAGTCAGGTCACATCCTCAATATATATATTAACATTCTGTGAAGTTTCAAGGTTCTTGGTTGAAATCTGTAAGAGGAGTTGAGTTCACAAAGTAGGTACCCCCATTCAAATACTTGCTAAAAAGTGACTAAGTTTCAAAGTCTTGAAAAATGGGGAAAAAAACTTGAAATATTTCCATAAAGTCAGGTGCATATCCTCAATATATATAGAAACATTCTGTGAAGTTTCAAGGTTTTTGGTTGAAAACTGTAAGAGGAGTTGAGTTCACAAGATTGGTACCATATTTTCCCCGCCCTTAGTTTCTGTTCTACTTCACCAACGGTGCTCTAGAAATCGGAAGAACTTAAGAAAGCACAATAACTGTTTTGTTTCAGTTTTCCTCCATGTCCAGTGGCCACATTTTATGTTAAATAAAGTAATATGGCTTCATTAAAGGAAATTAAAGGTTGTAATAACCATGGATTAAACTACTGACAACAACTTTAATCGGATATCCACTGTAAAACGATCTAATAAGGACTTGTAACAAGGTAAATAAATTTTATCTGAAAATTTTAAAACATCGTTTTTTTTTTCAGTTTTGTTTAGATTTTGATTTCAAGTTGTTCCTTCTTGCGATTTAGTTTGTTGTTTCAAAATAAACAACTGGAAAGGGTATTTAAATGAACATTGATGATGAAATTGTCTGTCTTCGGAGACATATGGTGAGAAGTGGAGTGTGTGCGGAAGATCGGAAGTATGTAGCAGAGATTCGAGAATAAAGCATGTCGTTTTTATATTAAACTGATAACTGAAAAGGACAGGGTGTCATGATCATTTTAAAAGGGGCAAGGGTATACTGGACTAAAAAGGTCAGTCACTACGCTATGTGAATACATTTAAGCAGGGGCATCGGGTGTCAAATGCCATGCCCCCAAACACATGGCTAATTTGCATACGAACTACGGTATCGATATCCTACACAACTTCAAGAGTCACAAACGATTTATCAACATAGCCAATAACTTGTAATAAACTTCTTCTATCAGTTTCGTATCACATTTTTTGGAATAATCTTTGATTTCTACTTTTTTGTTATGCATAATTTCGCTACCGGCAAACTGACAGGAATGAATTTTAATAACCCAATGAAAGCGGGAAAATCCTCGTGACGTTATGATGAATATTAATGAACCAGGTCGGGATATCCCAAACACGAAATATTATTGACTATCAATTTTTAAAAAAAATTATATAATTTATCATCAAATGTGATCCATGTTTGGAGTTATTTAACTTAAAAACTGTTTAATGGGCATACTTTGTGTTTATTTATCTATGTCACTTTGCGTAAATTAAAAAAATGCAATATGGCGGCGACTGTAAAACAACCACATGTACAGCACTGTAGGTCAAAAAGAAAGGTGAAATGAGAGCGGCGCTATATACGAAAAAATCCAACGATCGCTATAAAGCATTCAGCATGGCTGATGCTTTAATAAAAATCTGTCAAAATTTGTAGGCATGAGAGCACTTACAAGGTCAAGTTTTGGATAAAACAGAGTCATTATTGTGGTCAAAGTCCCATAACTCCAACAAAAAGTATCGACCAATGCTGATTTTCGAACTTGACCAAGGTATTAGTGATATAAGCATTTGGTATAAATTTAATGAAAATTCATCAAAATTTGTAGGCATGAGAGCGCTTACAAGGTCAAGTTTTGGATAAAACGGAGTCATTATTGTGGTCAAAGTCCCATAACTCAAACAAAAAGTATTGACCAATGCTGATTTTCGAACTTGACCAAGGTATTAGTGATATAAACATTTGGTATACATTTCATGAAAATCCGTCAAAATTTGTAGGCATGAGAGCGCTTACAAGGTCAAGTTTTGGATAAAACAGTCATTATTGTGGTCAAAGTCCCATAACTCCAACAAAAAAGTATCGACCAATGCTGATTTTCAAACTTGACCAAGGTATTAGTGGTATAAACATTTGGTATAAATTTAATGAAAATCTGTCAAAATTTGTAGGCATGAGAGCGCTTACAAAAAAGTGTGACAGACGGAAACACGGACAGACGGACGGACGCCCGGCATTTCTATGTCCCCGCTCTGCGTTGCGGCGGGGGACAATAAATACTTGTAGTACATGTTAATGTACAGGTGCTTTAATACAATTTTAACAAGTTATGTTTAAAGTCCCAAATCTCCTATAAAAGATAGACTTCACAAAATCTCTTTATAATGGATGTGGGAAATTTGAATTCTGACAGCTGAAGGGTATCTAAACATATTTTTATAAATCTATAGAACTAGTAATTGTTTAGACACAAAAATTGTTGTAGTTAGTTAAGGCCTGCATTGCAGGTTTTATTAGTTATTAGTTTCAGAGGGATACAAGATGTTTTCTCCACCCTGATCACATGATCCAATCAAATTACAGATAGTATCGTATTTTTCTAATGAGGTATAATAATAAGTTTTCCGTGGAAGCAAAATGGATAGAAGCTTTGAATTTTAACATACCAGCTCAAAATCCTCCATTTCACTTTTAATCATTCTTCTGACGAGAGATTCCATTATTTCAGTTAACTCTGTCTGACTAGGACTAATATCATCGTCGTCCTCGTCAACCTCATCTTGTCCATCTTGTAAGTCTGTTATCTTAATCAAACACAACTGTATACAACATATCAGGTGGGCCTACAATAACACAAAAAGGTGAAAAACCAATAAATTATAAAACATGTTGTTACCCACCATAGAATTTTCCGCAAAGTGATCAATTAACATTGAACTATGTTTGTAAATCTACCAGGGTTGACACATGAACACGTGACGTTTTAGCAGTAAAAGGGCAGTTACTTGTACAGCATGTGGCAACTTTGCAATCAGTGATTTTGTTAGATTTTTTAAAACTACCTTCTGCTTTTTCAAATGGGTAAATTTTAAATTCTGAAATACAGCCGTATGCATCACGAAATGCTTACAATAGCTTAGGAGCCTTATTGCAAAGATGTCATATTATGACAATCTAACATTTTGTAGACAAGGACAACTAAATTGAATTTGCTATTACATGTTTTGGGAAATTTTAGTGGTCAAATTGGAAAATTTTGGTCATTTTGACCCAGGAGTAACTACCTTTATTTGGTTGTTATTTTAGCCATATACTGTAAACGTATTTAATTTCGTATGTATTTAATTTCGCAGTATAAGAAATTTAGACATATCCGCATAGTTAAATTTTCGCGTTTTTGAAATATGCACTATGACACAATAAGTATAATATAATTTTCGCGCAAAACAAACGACCGCAAAAAAAGAGAATATTAGTACACCATGAAAATAAATATGTTTACAGTAATGAAATATGATTTTTGGCATAATAATCGCTACACCTCTATCATATACTTACTAATGGTTCACACAAATAAACATGGTCTCCCTGTGCAGTTATACAAAGCTCTAATTTGATTGGTGGGTTAACATCTTCTGAGCTCTCATAATACCTCTTTATCTAAAATATAATAAAGAAACATTTAAATACAGACTTTAAATTAACTTGAATCATCAATTTTAATCATTTTAGAAGGATTGTTATTGGTTGTAATGTTGTTTATCATCACATCATCAATTTTCAGGTATTCATAACGAGAGAAAGTTTATTAATCTCTAGGGATATAAGAACCATTTTATGTACATGTGTTTTATATTCTGCCTTGTACTAGCATGCACTCGGCTACTTAAAGATGCTACCTCGCAAAGTCAGTACACAGCAGAAAAACAAACCACTCCCCCTGACACCGGGTAAAACAGTCAATACTCTGTCCTCTTAATACAGAGTGCCAGGTGAGGAAGCAGAATCTTAAATTTAAAAATCTTATTAACAATCTGGCCAGAGTTTAAACCATAACCCCATCCCCCCGGCTCTTTTGGTTGATGCTTTACTAATGCGGCCATTTCAGGAGTCTCCTTGATTAAATAAGTATTTACAACATTGTCCATGCCAAAAAGGTCTTTAAATAAGCTTGATTATAGATCACAGCACCTCCCATCACCTATAATTGACGTATCGCCGGCAATGCCTATTATGTTCTGACACTGGCTGCAATCACAGTAACAAAGCAGGGTCACAACAATTAATGACGTACTAGTGTCAGTGACGTCATTAAATGGCACAATTCAGACCAAGTTTTCGTTCTTTTTGTGTGTAATTCAAGCATGCAGGCCCTTTGTCAGAACATTGTGGGTGTGGCCGGTGATACGTCAACTGAAGCCCACTAGGCTGATCATAATATAAGAAGTCTTCTCGTGCTTGTGAAAGGTCAGTGATTTTTTTGAGGACTCCAATTTCCCCTACTATACTAGAACTAACTGGTGGGATGTTATTGACAGAATTGCCATACTACGGTGTTAGAAGCGATTCTTCCACTAACACCAGGCAGAAAAGAAAGAGCAGAGTAGATTAATACAATTAACCTCTTATGTATCAATGAGTTGAGTAATGAATATTTCATTTATATCCAGATGTTGCCAGCTACAGGCAAAGGTGCAGAAATTTTACATGTACCTTGTGCTGGTGGCATTATACAGCAGGGTTCTTTATCATGCAATGCCTACTGTTACTCAGGACTTCATTTATTTTAAGTTCCCATCTGAAAGAACCGTGACTTTCATTTCGTAATGCCAAGTGCTTGGTAAAAAGAACAGTCACTACAGTCAAGTCTTAGGTCAGACCCGATCAGGGTTCAAAACATACAACGTCGAACTAACAGAGCAAGCACTCCACCAACTGAGCTACCGCAGTGGTTTATGTATCAATGAAAAGTTATGTGTGAGAGACAGTATGATACAGATTACTAATTGACATATCGCCAGCCACGCCTTTTATGTTCCGATACTGGCCAGCATCACGGTACCAAAGCAGTGTCATGGCAACTAATGACGTACTAGTGTCAGTGATGTCATTAAATGGTACAATTCAGGCAGAGTTTTCATTCTTTTTGTGTGTAATTCAAGCATATCGGGCTTTGTTGGAACATTGTGGGTGTCGATGGTGATACGTCAATTACAGGTGTCTGTACTGACCTGATTCAGCAGTATATCCATTACAGGTCCCTGGAGTTGTGTATTCCTACATAACACGTCATACATACCCTAAAAACGATAACAATATGACACTATTACTTACAACATGTATCTACATTTACATGGTTTTCACACTTGAGTTCATTCAAAATTCTCTGACAATTTACTGACATTTTCCTGACAGAATTCCATTTTCCCAGATATTCTTAAGCACTTCAAAACAAGAGAGCTGCTAGGTATAGCAACATTTTTTGTCATTTAACTGTTAGTTAAGATGGAAATGTCAAAGAAGCATAACATATTTCAGTGGCATCTTGTGAAATGGAAACAACAACTTAGGCTTGAGTTCATAATCTTTTCTGGTCTCTTCCGTAGTGTTGGAAGAGTAGACAGTACTAGAAAAGGACGTCATGATTAAAATTTCAAAAAGGCAAAATTGTTGAAAAAGAAATATAAAATTCGGACACATTTCCTTAATTTTTCAAATACCCTGACATTCAATCATTGAAATCTCCTGACAATTTCCTAACCTTGAAAAAAAATTCCCTGATTTTCCCTGATGCGTGGGAACCAAGGTTGTATAAACAAGAGAAAGATACACTCTTCTAAATTTTGGCCATTAATCTGGTGGTACATCCGCCCTCAAAATAAAATTTAAAAAAATAAATAAATCAAAGGGGTATAACTCTGAGAAACTTTACAGTATTACCTCCTCTCCTCGCCATTTTCAAAAGCTTTCATCTAAAAACATCATAATATCAATATTTTTGTATTCATATGAAGTTAAATATTGCCCACTAAAACCTAAAATTTTGGTCATTGGCAAATTAAGGGACCACTACCCTTATGACCCCTTCTATCTTATAAATACTGAACCTCTTCTTGTGAAACTCATCAAAATCATTCTCACATTACAGGATGAATAAGAACATAAATTTGGCCAAAGTCATTCTCTTCTCACTCACCTGGTATAAGAGTAACCTAACATCAGCCTGTTGTGTCAATGCTCGTCTCAAGTTTCCCATGATTTCTAGACAAAGTGCCTCATTATTAGCTTGGCTAGTCGAAGTATGGACATCAACTTGGATCTAACAAAACAAATCAAAAGATTGATATATTGATTGATTGAATAGGGTAAGAATTTTTCACTTATATTGAGACATCACCAGCTATAGGTGAAGTGGCAAAAATTTTTACCTTTGCAGTGTGCTCAAGGCAGGAAGGGTTCTTTAACATGTTACACTTGCCATTACACAGGCATGGGTTTTTCAGGTATCTTTTGAAGGACCGCATGACTTTCATATCTACATGCCAAGTGCTTGGTGAAAGAACAGTCACGTCTTGGTCGGACTCCAATCGGGGTTGCAACCAACGACATCCCGCATACAAATCAAGCACTCTATCGACTGAGCTACCATAGTGGTCAAATCAAAAGAGATTTCAACAGCAGTGTATATCTCAGACTAGCTTTTTTAAGCTTTGCATACTGTAAAATACGTATTTTTCTTGTGTCCAAAACTTCTTTTGTTTTTCATGGATAATTTTAATCCACAAATTTACATGTCAACGAAATATTATTTATTACAAGACCATAATTTCTTAAAAATCAGCAGTTGGAGCAAAACATAAACTTGATCTGCAACTCATTTTGGTAGATTAACATCCCAATAATCAGTTCAACAGCTGGAATCATTAAGAAAAAATAATATGTGGATAGCTGTTATCTCAACAACTTTATTGTGTGGGGTACCGGTATAATCAAAATGTATGACACATACCTGACTAGAGGAGAAAGTCTGACTGGACTGACTCGGTGCTAGACCTCCGAGAATTCGAAAATGTTTTAAAATCATCAGGAATCCATTTAAACCAATCTTCCTAGAATCCAATTGCCTGTATTTGAATCAAAACAAAATTATACCAGAACAGTTGATTTGAGTAATAGTGTTTAACGTCCCAGTCAAGAATATTTCACTTATGTTGAGATGTCGCCAGCTATAGGCTAAGGTGCAGAAATTTTGCCTGTGAGTTGTGCTGATGGCATTATACAGCAGGGTTCTTTAGTGTACCAAGCCCACCATGACACTGGACCTGGTTTATTTTAGGTTCCCATCCGAAAGAACCATGACTTTCATTTTGTAATGCTGAGTGCTTGGCGAAAGAATAGCCACTACCCACTTTCAAGTGTTGGGTCAGATCCCACCAGGGATCCAATCCACGACCTTCCACTTACGGAGCAAGCACTCTACCAACTGGGCTACCGCAGTGGTAATTATATCAGAATAACAGTGTTATTAATGTAACAATAAATGTGAATTAAAATTCTTTAGTCGTAGAGAATGTGAAAATGGAAAATATTTTTTAGCAAAGAAGACAAAGCAAAAACACCACTTCATTAAACAACACTGATTAGTTAGTAAAGAAATGGTAAATGTAACAGGTACCATTTAAAAGCTGTAAAAGATCCACATAACAAATAGCATCATTTAGTTAAGTGACTGGAATGTGATTTTCGTTTCTCAAATACAGTAGATTTACATGTACTTCAAGTATAAGTGAAAAAGATTTGGAGTGGGCAATGGTGTTTTACACAATTGTTTTTAAAGTTAATGTTCTTTCATTTACATAGATGGCCAGATTAGGGAAAGTGGAGGAAATCAGAGTACCTGGAGAAAGCCTAAGACCTTTGGTTAGTGAACTGACAAACTTTCTCCTTCTAGGGCTTCCCCCTCCACCATGAGTGTGATTTGAAGCTAGGAGGTGTGAGGTTTCGTTATCTGCCAGACGGGGGTTTCAATCTAAGCAATGAGAGGTATTGTGATTCTTCCCTCACCTTGAGGCCCACAAAAGTAAATGAAAAAGAAACAAATTCTATAAGAATATTTTAAAGATATTTTACCTATTGAACATGGCCTTCCTTAGAACCAGTATAAGAGCATCTTTCAATGACATACTAAATTTCAGCAAAGGTTGTATAGCTTTCAGAAGTCCATCAGCAGACGTTGGTGAGAGAAGGACAAATAATCAAACATTTCTCGGACCTTGGTTGTTGATTCTAACAATATCTGTGGTGATGACATAACTGTACCAGAGAGTAAATCTGTGGATATAACAAGAATTATTTGTAAGTACATATCTCACTAGCTGTCACCAACAAACCTTGTCAAGCTTGTGGCTTATTAGGTTTCAATGTTTTTAGGCCAAACTAAAAATATGTGTGTTTCTGGTTCCACTCTAAATACAACTGTGGCTGTTAGGTATTTTACTTTTTGTTTTCCTGAAAATATTTTGGAAACCTGGTGCATGTTACTTGAAGATCTTTCACTCCAGTACATGTTAAAACTTTTACTATTGTTATTTCCGTTATTTATTATCTTTTTCATTGTTGCTGCATGCTTTTTTTCTGATAAAAAGTAAAGCAATCAAATCCAATATCTGAATGGGAAAAATGTTAAGGTCAGCTGCTATAGTAAAATAAGGTCAGACAGTAAACTGGGAGACAAGGGTGAGGGGACGATAAAACACAATCTCAGTTTTTTCCCTAATGCATTTGTGCCCCTAAAAATATAACTTGTGTTCATTCTAGAAGAGGAACCATTGATGCCTACATTTTTGTTTAATTTTTTGAAAATGGCACTTTCTGAAAAACCCTAGAATGAACACCATGTAGCAAAACTGCTAACCAGAAACAAATGTAATGACATATTTCTAAAATTTCCACGTACCTAAGTAATGACTAACAGGTGATGTAGCTTTTGTTACAACTCTGTTAAATATCTGATCTAAAATTTCTGTCCGTACCATTGAATGTGCCTACAAAATATGAACAAATAACAAGTATGATCTGTCTATAAATATGGTCAATGGTTTTTTTTTTATTATTTTGAATGGTAATTTATGCCCATATCAACTTTGCTTTGCTTATATTGAGACAGTCAGTTCAACAATGACGGAGGAAACTAGAGTGTCCAAAGAAAACCGCAGACTTTTTAGCAAGAGAAATTAACAAACTTTCACATGCTTAGCCCTGTCCCAAGTCAGACCTAGGTGGTGATAAGTCTACGCTGTAATTTGTAACCTCTTGCTCTAGAGTTTAGACCACTAAGCCACTGAGGCCCCTGTAAACATCAGTGTCATGTCATTATGCTATACATATACATGCATATGAAATTTTTTGTTATGACAAGAAGATGTTCATCAATTTTACCTACACATGTCACAGTGAACCTTAGTCAAACTTCAGCTCCTGTTGCTATATACATGTATGTGGTTTCAAAATCTAGTCCTTTCAGTTCATTACATGATGATGTTGAAGTTTTTAATTTAAGGTAACTTGATCTATAAATGAGGGTCAAGGTAACCAAGGTTTTGCAAACTTGGAAGGACTCAGGACTGGCAAAATCCCTCTCATGGTTCATTCCCAAGGATTTTACTGGTTCTGAATAAGAAAATTGTTTATGGACAACATATGATAAACGCAGAACAAAGAGCATTTGAATAGCTCACCTTGAGCATGCATACTCTCATGAATCCATCCAAGAGAAATGCCTTTTTGCAAGTAAGCTAAAAACCAATACCTTAAATGTGTTAACCAGCATTTTGCTACCCAATTGACAGGCCTGGTGTGTTGGACCTGACTGTACTGTAGTTGGTCCATCGGTCCTTCCAAATGCAGCCTTCGGTCCAAAAGAATCCATTAATATAAAACCTAGTTGTACCAGTCCTTGTATCACATGGTCCCAACCAAACGAGCTAAAAAAATTTGAAATCAAATGAAATTTTGAAGCTAAATAAAATATATGTATGTTAAATATATCAGTTATTAAAATTTGATTGAATTTATGGGGTTTTATGTGTTGACACATGCTCTGAGAGTATAAAATATGATCCTTTGCACTTGGTACAGGGGGGTCTCTGAACTAGGTTAAATTTAAATTGACAAAAGCTCTGAGACTACAAAATATGGCCTTTTATACTTGGAACAATGGGCAGTAATTTTGTTACATTTTTTAAAAACTTTTAAATTGGAAAAATTTGAAGTTCTGAAATACAGTAAACTGCATCATGACTGCAACAGCTTAGGATCCTTACTGCAAAAGTGTTATATTGTGACAATATCTAGTATATCACTGTTGTTTGGGGAATTTTAACAGTTAAATTTGAAAAATTTAGTCATTTTTCCCCAGCGCAAACTACCTTCATTTGTTTGTAATTTTTGGCAAATAAAATCACTGCTGAGTTCAAAGTTTTCAGGATGTCACTACAAGAATTTAGCAAAAATATATAATGCTTTTAAATTAGCCATATTTATAACATTTAGTCTTACCTATCATGTACTGTTTCAAGTATGGATGTTTCTATATCACAACTATCAGGAATTATATCTCTGACCCAGTATGAATTCTCTTGTTTTTCACAATCTTTATAACTTCTTAGTATGGTGGATTTTAGAATATCATATATCTGAAAAAGGATACAGAATTTATCCCTGATTTCAAACAGTAGTACACTGCCATCCATAAATTATTATACATGTTTAAAACTGGTCATATCATTACAGACTGAAAATCTTTACAAAATTAATTTATTGAAAGCATTACTCTGCTATAGCTGAGTGGTTTTCAGTTAAAATAGAGGGTTTATTTTGCATTTTTATTATGGTTCAAACCTACGACCTCCAACGTATGGAGCGAGCACTCTACCAACTGAGCTACCGCTTTAGTATATCAGAAATAGAAATGACATTGAAATATTTGTTAATCATTAATGATTGATTTATCATCCCAGTCAAGCATATTTCACTTACATATATATTGAAGTGCCACCAGCAATAGGTGAAGTGGTAGGATGTTTTTACCTTTGCAGTGTACGTGGGGCAATTTGCATGGAGGGTTCTTTAATGTGCCAAGCCTGTTGTGACATGGGTCATTGGTTTTGAAGTCTCTTCTGAAAGACCCCGTGAATTTTGTTTCTAACTGCTGAGTGCTTGAACAGTCAATAACTATTTTCAAGTCTTGGTCAGACCCCAGATGGGTTCGAACCTACGATCTCCAACATATGGATCAAGCACTCTACCAGTGTTAATCATTTTTGAATATTAATAAGAAAATTTAATACTTTTTTTTACCTGATCTTCAAATCTGTGGATGTGAGCTATAGATAATGCTAAAGCACAATTAAATGATGTTAACACACTAGCAGCATTTCTTTGTTGACCACTCTGTAAAATGGCAAAAATAAAATATCTGAATATAAGCTACAAGTTCAGGGATAGTGGTGGAAATGGGAATACTTTGGGAGAACCATTGAAATTATATGTTGAAATTAAATTGGTTCAATTTTCCAGATTTTAAGAGCCAATTCAGTTGTTATACGCTTGTCCAATCTGATATTTCAAGGGATTGGTTCGAGCACAGTGGCACTTAAAGTCTATCTTGAACATGCAGACTTTGACAAAAACAATGTCATTTGATACACATTTTCAAAAGCTTGGTGGTACTTTTAACCCTCTTGCTGCCAAATTAATTTTCAGTGCAATGTTGGCAGTGCCAAATTGAAGTTCACAATGCGAAATGATATGACGTCAACAATAGAATATGACGTCAGACGCGCTTGTAGTCATAAGGCATCATTAGTTAATTGTAGATCATAATCTCAATAGTCAATATTTTACATTTTTGTTTACTTTTAAAAATAATTTGAGTCTCTCTTAGTATATTTTAACCAAGAGTTGTCATTTCCATTGAAAGGATATATGTGTCCATATGGCAGGCTGGTAGAGTACACATATGTCTGTTTGGCAGCAAGAGGATTAAACCTCTTACTTACCTTTAAAAACTTGATAAACTCCCTGCCAAGTTCTTGATCTTGTTTTATAGCAAAACTAATGTGTAATATGATAGTTCCCTCTGTGTACCTCAATGTATCAGAGTTATCACCCCCTTCAAATACATCTTCACTAAAAAATATAAAGTTTGACAAAGTCTTACCATGTTGGAACATATTTTATGAGTAAAGATAGGGCTGGTTGATTGTATTGTTGTTTATCAGCAATTTTCAGCTATTGGTAATGATATCAAGTTAATTAATCTCTAAGAACAAGTTTTTGTATGTCTGAGATGCGAGAGTGTTTTTTATGGCATGCCTTATATTGGCCCACACCCAGGAAGACTTTAAAGTGCTAGCACATTCAGTCCTTATGCAGCAGACAGGCATACTACTCCCCCAGTCACATTATACTGGCACTAGGTGAACCAGTCAATACTCTGCCCCCTTAAGACTGAGCACAAGGAAGCAGTATCTCAATTTTTAAAGTCTTATGTATAACAAAGCTGTGGTTTGAACCCAAAACCTCCCGCTTTTGAAGAGTCAAAGTATCTTACCATATTGGTACATAAATTATTTTAGAGTAAAGATATATAGAAATTAAGAATTCCTTCTAGAATGACTACTGTAGATCCTTGTGCACTATGATCTTATTTAATCTGGTGGTGGATTTAAATTAGTGCTCCTGCATCACAGGGGTCAAGACTGATTTTTTGGTGGAAAAACTGCACCTTGGACTTTAAATCTTAAGTGCTGAGTCAACTGAAACCTGTGTAATTTTTACCATAACTATTATAACAAGAAATATTTGAATTTGTTGCAAGTGATTATCATATGTTCAAATTAATAAACAAAATATGCAATACTTTTTGCGTTTGTTATTTAAATTACACCAATGACCCCATTATTAAATCCAAGATTTTATTTTCACACTAAATAATGACTAGTCGCTAAATTTATCACCTGGCCTCCACCTCTAGGTTGCAATTTTCAAAATTAAAGTCGAATTAATCACAACTGCACACTTATTTTTTAACCCTGCATCATTGCAAAAATCACTAAAATTTACATGTTAACAATATATTACCTGAGTTCGTTAGGAGTTTTCTCCCTTTGTAGTTTATCTTGCTCGTTAAAATATTCCGTAATTCCTTCCAATACAGCTTTCTTCTGTCCCTAGACAAAGATATTGATCAAATAATCAACAATAAGGCAGCTCCAGAGTACTGACTCTACATATGAGAGTGGAGTAATAGAGTTTAAACCCCTAGTCAAATTTTTTCACTGATATCAAGGCAGTGAGTTCTGGCATGGTGGATTAAACCAAAGTGTCTTGAATAAACCACCAACCTTTAGCAAGAGAACTGACAAACTTTCTCACACTAAAATCTGTCCAAAATAGGATTAGAACATAAGTGTCGGATGGCCCTGTGATCTGTAAGCATGAGTTTTAGACCACAGAGGCCCTTCCCTAAGGTAAGAGATTTGATTCCTAACTGGGTCGAATCCAAGCTTAGAAAATAGGAGGGAACTTTTTTTTTGCTGAGCAGTTAGCTCTAACATATAAAAGTCACTGGGTCACTTGGACGAGGGTCACCATGTGATCATTACCCCTTAGCATTTGTGGGGAATGTTTTTGCAAACATTTACGTTGCTCATTCCCAGAATTAAGTCATTTTATGAGATGTTATTGTATACGCTTCAATAGCCAATAAAAATCTGCACAAATTTTATTGGGTATGACGTGGTTTAACGGTAAACCCGACTATAAATCATACTAACCTTGGCAGATAATATCATTAGCTGATAAACAAGGGCAGGTAAGTCTGGTAGGTCTAAATCTTTAAACATTCTGAGGACTTTCTCAACAACAAATTTTAATTCTTCTGGTGTCATGGTAACATCCTTAAACATGGCTGCAAGATGAATGATACTCCTAGGATCCCATCTGATATAATGTTAAAGAAGAAACAATATACACTGAGATTAATATTCATTGTAAAGATCAACTGTACACACTAGAAGTACAGTAAAAATAATTTTTAAGTTTTTAATTCAACTTTATTATTGAGAAAATATTAATTCTGAAATGATGAAAGTATACTATACCTGAATGCAGTCTGTTAAAGCAGTGATTTTGTTACCTTTTACAACTACCTTCTGCACAATTTTTATGAACTGGGAAAACTTGAAATTCTGGAAAATGGTATCTAGCAAACTACATTACGACATGATTGCTATGGAATCTTATCCCATTTCATCTGTGTAAACAGTTAGTTGTCTTGTGTATACCAATATATGTTACATATTTCTAGGCTTCACTGTTGTTCTGGGAATTTTTAGGGGTCATACAGGTTCCCTAATGGAAACAGGGTTCGTACAGACATTTTGACTCCAAATTTAAGGACTTTTTAGGGTCTTTTCAGGGTCTTATTTGCAAATTTAAGGCCTAATCAGAGGGACAATTTAAGCAAAAATATAGATGTAAAGGCAATTAAATAATAAAACAATTGCTTATTTAAGGACTTTTTAGGGTCTTATTTGCAAATTTAAGGCCTAATCAGAGGGACAATTTAAGCAAAAAATATAGATGTAAAGGCAATTAAATAATAAAACAATTGCTAACGTGTCCATTGTAACGACACTTGAAGTGGAGGTTGAAGTTTGGTGTTTGGTTGGGCCAGGTACACTTGAAGTGGAGGTTGAAGTTTGGTGTTTGGTTGGGCCAGGTACACTTGAAGTGGAGGTTGAAGTTTGGTGTTTGATTGGGCCAGGTACCTTGAAATTGTCCATTTCAACATGACTTACATGTATTTATTATTAGTTTATCTATTTATATCAGTCTATTTGCAACCACTTAATATCAAAACACAGACACCCAACTGGCCAAATTCAAGGGCTTTTTAGGGCCTTCAGAATAAATCAAGGGCTTTTTAGGGTCAGACTTGTTATAGGGTCTTTTTAGGGCAAACCTCAAAATTTAAGGACTTTTCCAGGTGTGTACAAACCCTGGGAAACCACTTTTATTTGAGAGCAATTTGAGGCAAACAGTTACATGTAACTTTAAAGTTAACAAACACTTACTTGCATGAACATAAGCTATTGAGAACATGATTTTTATATTCTGCTCCGGACATACTATTATCTCCGACAACAACAGTCTCCTCGGCAGATAGCACTGACAATATCTTAGGCAGCATTTCCAGACCCCTAGAAATAAAAAGTAGAACAAGACAACCCATTTCTACATGTAGGTATTGGGGCTATATCCAAATCTTTTGTAAATGGGGCCAGAGCCCTTGTAATTGTGAAAATCATGGGTCAAATTGCCAAAATTATGAAAATGAAAAGTATGATTATTGTTACGAAACTGTAAAAAAGACAAAGTGAAAAAGATGTTTATTTGTTTCCAAATGGCTTCTCAACCTGATGGTATTTTTTGTGATTTGTACTTATGTTCAAAGGGCCATAACTCCCAGGAAAATGAGCAAATCAATTCTGGTTAATGATATGCACATCTCCTATAACTGTTGATAATTTGCAACAATTTTCTTTAAAAAAGGCTTCTAATTTTTTAGTTCTGAAAAATTTATTAACCCCAAGGTGTGGGATTAATTATATTGACTGGGAGGAGTGACCACCTGACCTACCCCAGACTCAATGTTTATTGTTAACATAAATTAGCCCAGGCAAGAAGTGTCTGAAATGACAAAATTTGAATTTAAATCCCTAAGACGGGGGATAATTATACATGTATCGGCTGGGAGGTAGAGATGTTATTATATATTGTCATCGCGATTATCGTCACCAAGGATTTGCCAATGGCGATATCGTGGAACAAAGCTTACATCACGATATCATAGAATCCTATTACTAACAACAAAATTCTTGAAATTATTGCATCACTTGTGTATTGATTGTGATTAAGCAAATTAAAAATCTGGTTTTGCATGAATCTTCAATAATTTGATAAAATTTGCAATTTTATATCATATTATTCTTTTATTATGTTTGACTTAATTGCAATCCAGTGAAAACCCAGCCAATCTTTTAAGCATATTCATTCGTAAATATTGTGATATTATCACAATGATATCGTAAATTGTTGGCGATATTGCGGTACCTTTTTTGTCCACAATAACATCTCTACTGGGAGGAGCAACCCCCTCCCCTTGACTCAATGTTTACATAAAGACTTACTTTCCACATTGAACTGATCCACTCTTAACCAAGTCAATAAACATAGAAGCTAATTTTGTCAATGCCGGACCAGTCAGTGTATCAGCCTGTCAAGCAAACAAAACATTACACAACAAGAGGCCCATGGGCCTTAACGCTCACCTGAGTCTAAGTACATATCTCATGCAGAGGTTCAATGGTCAATAACATTTACTAAACAGAACTCCTAATTTTCAGCAGTAAGGCAGATTTAAATGCAAGGATTTTTGCAAATTAATCATACCTTGTCCCGAGATTGCTACATATAATATATGTATAATATATTGATATATATCATATATAGTCTAGCTACAACACATTATTTATAAACAGCTAAAAAAGTAAAAACAAAAGTATGAAACTATGACCTTCATCTATATATCAAAATGATTGTTAGGCCATTACCTACAATATTCTAATATACATGTCTATACAAAAAGTTAATAATTTTCGAGATAATTAACCATTTCAGTATTCTTTCGCATCTGTGACCTTGACCTTTGAACCCATGACCTTAATCTATATATCAAAATGATCGTTAAATCAAAACCTACAATATTCTAATATACATGTCTATACAAAAAGTTAATAGTTTTCGAGATAATTAACCATTTTGGTATTCTTTCACATCTGTGACCTTGACCTTTGAACCCATGACCTTAATCTATATATGAAAATGATCGTTAAATCCATTCCTACAATATTGTTATATACATGTCTATACAAAAAGCTTATAGTTTTTAGATAATTAACCATTTCAGTATATTCTTTCGCATCTGTGACCTTGACCTTTGAACCCATGACATTAATCTATATATCAAAATGATCGTTAAATCAAAACCTACAATATTCGAATAAACATGTCTATACAAAAAGTTAAAGTTAAAAGTTTTCAAGATAATTAATCATTTCAGTATTGTTTCACATCTGTGACCTTGACATTAGAAGCCATGACCTTTTTCTATACATCAAAATAATTGTTGTATCAATACCTACAACATTCTAATATACATGCCTATACAAAAAGTTTATAGTTTTCTAGATAATTAACCATTTTGGTATTTTTTCGCATCTGTGACCTTGACCTTTGAACCCATGACTTTTATTTATATATCAAAATGATCCTTAAATCAATTCCTTCAATATTGTAATATACATGTCTATACAAAAAGTTTATAGTTTTTGAGATAATTAACCATTTCAGTATTCTTTCAAATCTGTGACCTTGACCTTTGAACCCATGACATTAATCTACATATAAAAATGATCGTTAAATCAAAACCTACAATATTGTAATATACAAAAAGTTTATAGTTTTCGAGATAATTAACCATTTTGGTATTGTTTTGCATCTGTGACCTTGACCTTTGAACCCATGACCTTTATTAATATATCAAAATGGCCATTGTGTCATTACCTACAATATTCTAATATATATGCCTATACGAAAAGTTAATAGTTTTGCAGATAATCAACTTTAACAGAAATAGTTGTGCATCCTTGACCTTGACCTTTGAACTCATGACCTTGATCTATGTATCAAAATGATCGTCATGTCAATACCTACAATTAACTGAAAATCCCATGCCATTATCACCTGAAATGTTTAAAAAATAACATTTTTATCAAAGGTCAAAAACAGGGACATGACCTTGACCTTTGACCTTGAAAATTTTTGGAAGAAAAATAGCAAGACAAGATCAACAGTGAAAACTCCATACAATTATCTTCAGCCCTTATTGAGTTATAACAATAAATGTCTCATTTTCAAAATTATATAATTTTACGCAAAAAACGCGTAACCTATTTTTCGTTCAATTTTCATGAAAAACACAATTTAAATGTTCCCAGGTATGCTGATTCTAAATATCTAATAAAAATTTGCCTGCACCTTTTGGTTTCAGAGAAGAAGATTTTTTTGTCATTTTGCTATTTTTAGTAATGGCGGCCATCTTGTTGGGCTTGGCCAAACCCCAAACACAATTTTTAAAGGCTGTTACCGTGGCATGATAATCGCTAAGTTTCATCAAATTTTCCCCAGTAGTTTTGGAGGAGAAGATTAAAATGTAAAGTTTATGCACGGCGCACGACGTACGATGATAGATTGCAATAGCTCATCTGAGCCTTTGGCTCAGGTGAGCTAAAAATGATTCGGGAAACCTCGGACTGGAACAAAGTTAGCGTGCAAATATCGATATTTATTGCATGCTAACTCCTTGGGATTTATCGTTTAATTTCTATACGAAGCATATATTGCTATATAATAAATATTGATATCGATATATCATCGATAAAAGGCATTGATACGGTATATTGATACATATTTTGAGTATCGATATCAACTAAAATGGCCACCAGTTCATGGCTAAGGTTGGAGTAGTCAATGACACATGTATTAAATTAGTTGTAGATGTATTGTACTTTCAACCCATCATTTTAATGTATCTCAAAACCAACTGACATACAAAACAGAGTGCACATAATATTAGAAACATTTAAGATGACACCAGACATGCAAAATAATGGTTGGAAATAATCTGTCTATAAAAGATTCATATAAAAAGTAAACTATTTTTATCACTTTTAAATATTTTGATATATCGATATATTTTTCAGTTGATATACCCATATTCAAATTTTCATCAATGACAGCTCTATCGCAGACTGCTATGTTAGTTATTGGGCATGTTTTGCCATGCTAGGATGACGTCTTCAGGAATGACCTTTTGTAAAAACAGAAATGTTAAAAAGGTCTGAGCCTGTCATTTTTTGGCTTTTTCAATCTATATTAAACTTTAAGTGGACAGTAAGTTAGTTTAAATCAGTGAACTTCCACCAGGGAAGTGAGGCCGGGTGCTCCAGAAGGGTAAGAACCTCCTGTTTAGCTAGCTACACCCACCACGTGTGTAATCAGCAAGAGGCCAATGGGAATTTACGCTCACATGAGGGTGTATACATATCTTATGCAGAGGTCAAATGGCCAATTAAATTAATTAAATAGAATGCCCAAATTTTCAGCAGTTAAGACCAACATGCTAAAATTTTTGCTAATAAATTATAAATTGTTCTAAGAATGCTACATCTAACTAAAAGTAGTAATTTTCTCCTGAAGGACCTTTTCATTCATCCCTTTGGGGCCCCACAACATAGCTTTGTGCAAAAATAGGTGTCCTAAGAATGTTATATGAAAAACATCAAAGGTATGTCCATAAGAGAAACTTTTTCAATTTAAAATTTTCACAATTCCCCCATATGACACCCCAATGGGGCACAATTCCTTCATTTGTGCAAATCTGAAAGCCCTTCAAACAAGCATGTCTTACAAGACAAACCTGTCTTACAGCTCACCTATCTTACAAAACTCACCTATCATACAAAACCTACCTGTCTTTTAACATCCAACTGTCATACAAAACCTACCTGTCTTATAAAACCATCTGTCATACAAAACCCACCTGTCATATAAAACCTACCTGTCTTATAACACCCACCTGTCATACAAAACCCATCTGTCTTATAACACCCACCTGTCATATAAAACCTACCTGTCATACAAAACCCACCTGTCATACAAAACCTACCTGTCATATAAAAACCACCTGTCATACAAAACCAACCTGTCATACAAAACTTACCTGTCATACAAAAAACCATCTGTCATACAAAACCCATCTGTCTTATAACACCCACCTGTCATACAAAACCCACCTGTCATACAAAAACCACCTGTCATACAAAACCTATAACACCAACCTGTCTTACAAAACCCATCTGTCTTATAAAACCAAACCATCTTACAAAAACCACCTGTCTAATTAAATATAACAGAAAGTAATCTATAAGACCATTCTGGTGGTTAAATAAATTATACAGGTGCTACTATGTTTTATTATTAATTTTCTATTTGTGTCATTAATCTGTGAAAAATGTACAGTTAGATCAAAAGCTTATCACACTTGGTGAGCACATTTCAGGTCTCATACCTAAATCCTACAGTCCTTCTAGCAGGGTCAGTATACACTTATAAACAAAAAGTTCTATTCTTGATTCTGATTGGCTCACTTAATCTTACCTGGAATACTGGTTCAATTTTGAAATTCTTTTGTTTCATTTTTCTTAAGGAATTTGTCAGTGTATGTGTGTGCAGAACTGAAGATAGAATTTCTGCTTATTTTGGACAAAGATTTGCAGTTGAAAAGCTCAAATTGAAATAAAAAGGGTAAGAGTATTTTTCTATTTCAGAGATTTAGGAATTACTGTATATTTTTTTTTTCTTTTGTCAGTTTGAAAAAAAGAGATGGAGGGGGTGGGTGGGTGTTTGAGGGTTGACTGTGAGATTCAAAACTTTAAAGGGGGGGGGGAGAGATTGTGATGATATTTAAAACTTTGCCCGATTTGAATTCCAGATTTATATTGTACAGTTGATGTAAATTGTCATCTAGTGTAGTTGACCAAGCTTTGTAGGTGTCTGGGTAGCTATGTGTGATAAACCAAGCACCGTAGGTGTCTGGGCTATGTGTAGTTGACCAAGTTCCATAGGTGGCTGGGTAGCCAAGTCAGTAGAACTACAGAAAATTGTTAACACTGTCCACTGCCTTGCAAAATTTTATAACTGTGAATAAGTTCAAGTATTTGAACTCAGAAAATTATTCCTTGCAGAATATTAAAAGTTTAACTATACAGTACTTAATTGAAGGTTCCTGGTCCAAAAAACATCTTTCAACTCATTAATGTTTTTGGAAAGGCTTCCATTTGTAACCTTCACTTATATTTTAATTTCAACTCAGAAAGCCTTTGAAATGATGGAATCAAGGCGTTTTGAAAAATTATTTTTAAAACTTGTTACATGGATGGGGAATACGAAAGAAAGTCTAACCATGATTATTAAGGTTTTAGTATCATTCAGAAATGAGATAACAAGACTCAACACTTCCACCACCACACCCCCATCCCCCTCCCACCCTAAGACACTAATTCACACATGGTTTTATCCTGGAACAATACATAGTCCTATTCAAAGACATACCACACAGTAACTCTGGGTTTTTTAATCCATAACCCTGGAATAATAAGTCTGCCCCTTTGATCTCATGATCATCTGTTTCTAAACTGGCCTCTTTGATCACATGATCATCTGTTTCCAATCTGGCCTTATTCAGTTAAAGCAGTACGCATATTGGTAAAATAACTTCCCATCTTATCACATACCCATTGAATCTTGCTATAGCGATACATTACATTTTCTTGCCATGTGATACAAAGGTCTGTATCGCAAATGTGCAATACAACATTCTGTATCACCATAGTAGCCGGAACTCCTTTTAGGGGAATTCCCTTTTCCGACAACAATAATATGACGTCATTATGTGATACGTAATGACAACAATAATATGACGTCATTATGTGATACATACGTCATGTTAAGTTGGAAGAATTTACTTGAGTTGGGAGAATTGCGGACGATGTTAAGTAATTTTGTAAAATCAATTTTTTTTTTTTTAATTTTCCCCAGTGTTTATGATGGTATTAGTAAAATGTTAACCAATGATGTTTAAAAACGAAGAGTTATCTGTTGTTTTTAATTACTTCTTTAGCAATTTTCCTAGTCAGGTATCAGATTTTTCGAATCAGATCAAAAATCAATATAAAATAGTTGATTGTGAATTCTTTGACAGATTAAGCCAAAGAAAGCTTTTCATTTAGTTTGTTAGGTTATGTGGTAAATACAAAACCACATAAGTGGTTTTCTGACGTAGTTTGGTCGCACTCGTTTATTCTGCGAACGCATACATTACACTCGTGCGCTCTGTGCACTTGTGTAGTGTATCTGTCCGCAAATAAACTTGTGCAATCAGCTACGTCAGAAAATCACATATGTGTGGTTTTGCTTATTTATCAACCAATGTCTGTCCTAGATATGGACTCATGAAAAGCTAGCTATTTGGTTTACATTATTAGCTGTGACAAGCTCGCTATTTGGTTTACATTATTAGCTGTGATAAGCTCGCTATTTGGTTTACATTACTATCCATGATAATCCCGTTATTTGGTTTACATTATTAACCATGATAAGCTTGCTATTTAGATATACATTATTAGCTATGAAAAGCTAGCTATTTGGTTTAAATTATTAGCTATGATAAGCTAGCTATTTGATTTAAATTATTAACTATTTGGTTAACATTATTAGCTATGACAAGCTCGCTATTTGGTTTACATTATTAGCCGCGATAAGCTAGCTATTTGGATTACATTATTAGCTGTGATAAGCTCGCTATTTGGTTTACATTATTAGCTATGAAAAGCTAGCTATTCGGTTTAAATTATTAGCCATGATAAGCTAGCTTATTTGGTTTACATCATTAGCTGTGATAAGCTAGCGTATTTGGTTTACAATATTAGCTGTGATAAGCTCGCTATTTGGTTTACATTATTAGCTGTGATAAGCTCGCTATTTGGTTTACAATATTAGCTGTGATAAGCTCGCTATTTTGTTTACAATATTAGCTGTGATAAGCTAGCTTATTTGGTTTACATTATTAGCTGTGATAAGCTAGCGTATTTGCTTTACAATATTAGCTGTGATAAGCTCGCTATTTGGTTTACATTATTAGCTGTGATAAGCTCGCTATTTGGTTTACAATATTAGCTGTGATAAGCTCGCTATTTGGTTTACAATATTAGCTGTGATAAGCTCGCTATTTGGTTTACAATATTAGCTGTGATAAGCTCGCTATTTGGTTTACATTATTAGCTGTGATAAGCTCGCTATTTGGTGTACAATATTAGCTGTGATAAGCTGGCTATTTGGTTTACATTATTAGCTGTGATAAGCTCGCTATTTGGTTTACATCATTAGCTGTGATAAGCTCGCTATTTGGTTTACATTATTAGCTGTGATAAGCTCGCTATTTGGTTTACAATATTAGCTGTGATAAGCTTGCTATTTGGTTTACATTATTAGCTGTGATAAGCTCGCTATTTGGTTTACATTATTAGCTATGAAAAGCTAGCTATTTGGTTTAAATTATTAGCCATGATAAGCTGGTTATGTAGTTTACACAGTTCTGGCTCATCAAAACTTTGTCAGAAACTTCTTACAGTATTCAATTATTTATAGATGTGAATGCTATGGGATACTAAAGTACATGGTATCCATGACAACAAAATGTATAAATATACTAATACACATAATTTTAAACAATGATTTTTGTTTATTTAGGTTACCACAAGACAACACAACTGTGTATTGGTTCAATCAACTGCAGAAAGTTGTGCAGATATGGGATAAAATATTCCTGCGATTATAACCACAGACACAAAGGTATACAGTTATACAACAAATTATTACCATCCCCACTTAAGGACAGTCCGAGTACACCTTTTTAACTTCTATGTTGATTTCATAGAAGAGTTCCATATCCTTCATACACTTATAAGATTACATTTCTATAATACAGTCAATTCTGATTTAAAGGCCACCTCTTTATACTGGCCATCTGTAAAAAAATTATTCCAAATATTCCTGTTATTTGAACCTGTATATAAGGGGTACATGCCCATATAATTCACTTTTACTGGTACTTTTTGGGTGGCTTTAATAGACAGGTTTGACTGTATTAAATAAATTGTACTGAAATGAATGGATTTTAGAGATGAAAATTCTCTACCAAAACAAATCCATCAGTCTCACTGAAACAAATCTATAAGTCTTACTGAAACAAATCCAAGTATATCAAATGTCCTTGAGATGTCAATTTGTTTGCTGAAGGTCAGTGGTTAACTCTGGTTTCCTCCACCATCTCAGAGCTGAGCATCATTAATACAAGTGTACTTTCCTTGACTAGAGCATAAAACACCATTACTTCACTTCACTTAAAATGGACACTAGAATTGTACTCGAAATCCAGTTATTTTCACAGACCTTTACTTTCACAATTTTCTTGCAGTATTATGGCATATTATTTTAACTTTGAATTCACATTTCAATCAACCAAAATTATATAGCATAGACAAAAATACATAGAAAAAGAATGATTAACTGTTGCTCAAGCGGAATTTTAAAGCTGGATTTAAATTGTGATTTAATGCAAAACCACATTTTCACTAATAAACCTGGATCTTGAGAATAATAACAAAATGATATCTAGTGGTCCAAGTACCAATGTTATGGTTTCTGAATCTGACCATGACAATGTTATTGCCAAGGAAACCCTGGGCAATAACTTATACCTTTACAGACTAGATGCACAGCTAAACTAAGCTGTTCCCTGACAGTTCTTAAATTGTCTGTCATTTCTTTCACATATCTATACACCAGTAATGACTATTGATGATTGTATACAGAAGTAAATAACCAAGCAACAATATCTAATTGAGTGTCATCAAACTTGATACGTGTTATCATTGGTTGGATGGAATTGATGTTATGACAAGCTTTGTTTTCATCTGACAGCAGTCGTTGTCCGTCTGACAGCACATGATGTACTGGCAAACTTGGTTATCCGTCTGACAGCACTCATTGTTCAGTATATCCTACAGAGAGTTACTTTTCATCAATTTATATAAGGAAGAGTTCCCTTAAATGTACCCACATGCATTAATAACTAGCTAAAATGATGAAAAAAAATTATTGTTTTACATAAATATCAAAATGGTTTATGTCATTTTTAGGCTTTTACCGTCATCATTAATATTTTAGTGAAGGGTATAAATGGAACTCTTTCCTAAGTATCTGATTTAGGTGTGGATGAATGTTAATAAAGATTGGGATTGATGAAGACACAAATTGTGTCCAAGTCCTGGAGAGTATGATTTATTATGAGGAATATAACATTCACAAGTACACTAGCAAATGAATTTTACCTAGGAAAGTCCACATGTTGTAGTCCGTGGGCTAGGTGGACCCACTGTGCACCCCCCCCCCCCAAGATCCCCCAACACCACTTTTTTCTGGTACCTTAGGGTGTCTAGTAATGGAATCGTGATGTTTCCCAGAAATAAGTTGGGACGCTCTTCATGAAAAACTTCAATATTTAAGAGTACCTGAAAGTTTTCAGTAAATTTCTCTATTAGGGGTAGGGGAACGTTTTTATCTTTGTTTTCAATATTACTATGCAGATACAGATCATATTTGGTACCATTGTAAAGGGAACATGTTAAGCTTTTATAAAATACAAAGTTGGTTGATGTAGCTGCTTCTATGCCATCACCATTACGTCATAAACACAAGTTTTGAGGAAAAACGCTATAAAATCGTGTCAATTTATCCTTTATAAAATTATTTCTGTACAGCATAATAAAACACATTAAGACAAAGTATGTTTTCCATTTACTTAATAAATTGTAGTTATAAATGACCATATATTCTCATCTTCGATAAAAGACACCACTCTATTAGAAAAAATATATTAAAGATAGCCATTTTTTTAAAAATGATCGAAATGGGGTAGGGAAACGTTTTTATCTTTGTTGTCGATGATATTATGTAGATATAGATCATATTTGGTATCATTGTAAAGGGAACAGTTTCAGCTTTTATAAAGTACAAACTTGATTGGTGTAGTTATTACTGTGACGTTTCTATGACGTCATAAACTCAATTTTTGAAGAAAAACGCTATAGAATCATTTGAAATTATACTATATGAATATTTTTCTGTACCACCCAATAAAACACATTGAGACACTGTATGCTTTTCATTAACTTCATAAATTGTTGTTATAGATGATCATAATTCTCATTTTAAAGAAAAGACGCCACTCTGTTATGAAAAATATATTGATTTAAAGATACCCTTTTATTTAAAATTGATCGAATCTTAAGATTAATAGTTTTCACGATTAAAGTGACCCAGTATGTTTCTTTGTATAAATAACATCATCATCATCATCATCATTATGGCATCATCATCATCATCATCAATTTTTCATACATTCATAACAATACAAATTTACAAAAATGTCATCATCACCCATTATTCTATAGCTAACAAAAAGCTTAATTAATAATCTTAGTTTGAGAATGACTTTTAGTTCAAAGTATTACCAATGGTGATTTAGTAGGTGGTAATTGAAATTTGATAAAAAAAAATCAAGGTCTTGAAAAGTATGACATCTTAGGGTGTATGGGTGGTATTAATAAAGATTGGGATTGACGAAGACACGAATTGTGTCCAAGTCCCGGAGAGTAGACATAAGGTATAAATGGTAATAAAGATTGGGATTGACGAAGACACAAATTGTGTCCAAGTCCCGGAGAGTAGACATGAGGTATAAATGGTAATAAAGATTGGGATTGACGAAGACACAAATTGTGTCCAAGTCCCGGAGAGTATGACATAAGGTATAAATGTTAATAAAGATTGGGATTGACGAAGACCTGAATTGTGTCCAAGTAACGGAGAGTATGAAATAAAGAACAGGATTAAACCCATCAATAAATTTGCGTCCCTGGGAGAATTAAATCAGTATTTGCAGTGTGAGTATATAGACAGTTCTCTACTGTGCTCTATAAAGAGGCATTCAAAATTCCAGGTTCCTGTTTCACAATTCCGGCTAACACAGATTTTCTTTAATATTACTGAATTTTGGCCATCTAAGTTCAAGGTACTTAATATTAAAACAGCCAAAAAAGTTAAATAAAATACACTGATCAGTATTTTGGACTAGATCAGTCTTTACTTCTATTCAAACCACAAATTAAACTTCAATTGAAACTTTATTTTACAAAACATTTTCTGGGGCCAAGTGATTCTATTAAAGACATGTATATTCATATGACAAGCTAAAATTAAAGGAAATCTTAGTATAAAAGGCAAGATTGTGAAGCTGGGACAAAATCAAAAATCCTTGATTTAAGACTTTGAAGAAGTACACTCCCTTCAAACAAATTGGGGCCTAGGTGGCTTAGTGGTTTATTATATTGGCCAACAAATTGCAGTGCCTCTCTCGGACTTGATTCAAATTGCTTTTTGAGCCCTTTACAGGAGTTAGAAAATTTGTCAGTTTGTTTGGTGATTTTCCCATGACAGTTTTACAGCCAGTCTAAAAACCAAATCCCTTCTGGATGTAGGATTTTGTAAAGATTTGACAAGTAATTTTACCAGTTATTTATATTGAGACACAACATCTCGACTGAAAAAATTACATTTTCATTAAATTAGACAAGCTTATTTTAAATTGAAAATTTTTTACATCAGTTAAATTTTATGATATTACATCATTGGTTTGATGAAATTAGATGCAAGTGAATAAAATACTGTAGATTACTTTTTTATCACCATAGAATTATTAACGCATAATGTCGTGAGGACTCTCAGTTGCAAATTCATATATCACCCGAATATTGTCAGAATCGCGAAAATTAAAATCTAAATTGAAAAACATGAAAAAGGAAGTTACATAAAAATAACAAACATCATAGGAAAGGGAGAATTGTCTATCGATTGCGAATTTTGATATATATTCTCCATTGCCTTAAGTTCATGCAGCTAAGGGTAAAATTTCACCTTTTCATGCATCATGTGTCTATCTAAAATATTTTTTTTTATAAAATCCACATCTGCCCTAACGTTATTGAATAGTTTTGACCAGTTTAGCTGTTATTTTTCACCAACATTGCAAAATATCGCCTTTTATACCTTAGAAACAAACCTGCACAACTTTAGAACATGCATGATTTTAGAGCACTGGACGATACATAGATTGTGGTCAGGAATTTACATATTCCCGAAATGACATCTACTGGTCAACATGCGAAATATGATACTCATGAATTCAAAGTAATCAAATAATAATAAGTTTTATTTTATTTTTTACTTTCAAAAATTTATGCCAAAATATAATGAATGTTAATTTTTTTCAACTTTTCCAAGTCACACAGTTTATTTAAATATAAATAATATTTAATCAAAACAATGATCATGTTGCTTTGTTCTTTAAAAAAAAAAAACTTACTGCAGATTATTAATTGTGTAAATATAACTTTTTTGTTCATTTGGCTTTCAGAAACGGAATCCCTCAGTTCTTCAAATAAAATTTAACTTAAACTTTGTTACCTAAATAATTGGTAGTAAAGTAGTTTAGATAACAATTTAGTTTATACAGTATTGTAGTTTATTCACCCAGGGTTCAGTTTACACAGGTTGTACTGTATTATTTATAAAAGTAGTTAGTACTAGTGTAAATGATCTACTGTGTACTATATTTATTGAGATGTAACAGAAATTTGCAGATTAAAACATAAAATTAAACTGCCAAAGATCCCCACAGTTAAGGACTGCCTTAACATAAACCTTTTCTTGCATGCAGTCAAACCCACCCTTTGAGGCACACTGGATTTGAGGGCTAATGTCTAAACCACTCATTCACTCTGGTCACCTAAGAAAGAGTACCTATGCAAGCTATTAGAATGGGAGATGTACAATACAGTAAAACCAGCCGTAACAACCACATCGATATTAAGACCACCTTCCATATTTCCCCTGGATGGTCTTTATATACAGGTTTCACTGTACATTGACTCTCACCCACCCCCCACCCTGATGGTCTTTATATACACAGAGTCCAATGTATTATGATCAATGTTCAAGGAAACTTAAAAAGAAAAGTTCTTACATGAAGGTTTTGGTGATGTACCTATTTTATTTAACACTGTGAACTTTTTTTCATTTGTGGACTCTAATTTTCACGGATTGATGTAATATACAATTTCATGGGATTGTAAATTCATGGCTGTTAATTTTTAAAGCTTGTCTGTACAAAGTAAAGAGAGTATTAAGGTCATTTTTTTATTTTCAAATTTAATTCCTTTTATTCACATTAAACATTGTACTTATGATTCAAGTAACAAAAATCCAGAGTTGAGGATGCTGATAGATAAAGGTCAAGGTCATATGCTGCCATAAGATACATTTAGAAATGCACAGTTGATTGGCAAAAGAACTATACAGTTGATTGATAAAGATCAAGGTCATTTAGAACTACATAGTTGATTGACAAAAGCTAAGGTCATTGAGAAATCTATAGTACACAGTTGATTGGTAAAGGTCAAGGTCATTTAGAACTGTACAGTTGATTGGTAAAGGTCAAGGTCATTTAGAAATATACAGTTGATTGTTATAGATCAACGTCATTTGTAAATTTTTGGTGAACTAGATGTGCAGATGAGCTATTTTGTTTTTTTATAAATTTTATACATCAAAATGAATGATCTCTATTCTATTGTAGATCTTATTATTTTTGTGAAGACTTTCAATTCATATTTTATTCATTGTCTAAAATAAAATTGTTTTTGTGTGAAATTCAAATTTGCATTCACGTCAGATCACAAGGTCAGAGTTAAGTCTTCACCAAAAATTGGAACACAATGACAAATGAGTTCACAGTATCTGATGAAAATTCCAAGATCACAACAGATATCTTCGGATATTGAAATTAAAGGTCAATAATGAAAATTGTAACAAAGGAAACTTAAAGTAAATCTATTATGTTTGTGAGAGTAAATATATGGGATATTTAACACAGTGTTTTCACAATATTTTCAGTCATCAAAGAGATATTATTCAGGGTCATCAACATGTTCATGATACAAAGAAGCCGTCGCATATATTTTTAGTGTAATTTGAAATTATGGAAATTACATTCTTGTGAGAAATTGTCACCACATATATCATAACATAACTTGGGAGATATCATGTATAATGGTTACTGTAAACAAACTGATACGCGGATAATAACTTTGGTGATTCTCTTGCAAAAATTATTTTGCAACTATTAACTTTTGCAGTATTGACTTAAACTGAATATTTGGTATAAGTAGTACCATTTTCAAAAACATGTTCATGTTGATTAACTTTCATGATTATTTTATCCTAGCAAAACAGGCAAAAGTTATCACACACAAACAAAAGTCGGTTAACGGTACACAGTTAAATCTACTAAACATGTATCTCAAATCATGAACATGCTGAAAACCTGAAGACATATTGGACTTACTATACTATTAATTTCTTGCATTTACATTGTTAAATAATGGTACAATTATGATTTGAAAACAAAAATTTAAAATTTAGGTCAATTAATAGGTCTGAGACCCTGTACCATTCAACTAAACCTGTACAGTTTTGTAAAATGGAGAATAATGAAATTGTTAGATTTGAACTGGTCAAATTTTAACCAGATTTCACTGTCTGATACACTGATTTTGAAGCCAAATTGCTTTACCTGTTTTTTGTTTGATATTGGAATTTTCCTCAAATTGTAAAATGAAATTGGTACTCTACCGAAGACAGATTTTCTCAAATGTCTGATAAATTCCAAAATTCATATAAGTGAAATAATTGACTGGCCCAAAAAACACAATCATTCCCTAAATAAGATTTTCCTTAACTTAAAAAATAGCACAATTCTTATTACTTTGTTATATTTCAGATTTAAGATGTCATTTTGTAGAACACTTCCAGCTTAAAACACTAGTGTTTAGTTTTGTTCAAAAACTTGCTAACTTTTAAATTAAGGAACGTTTTAGTTAAGGAATGATTGCAAAACTGGAGCCTGGGACAAAAATTCTAAAATTTAATAAATTAAATCCTAGTTAAGAATATTACCAGCTATAACAATCACAGACTAAAATGGTTTGATATCTGTGAAAAGATTATTCATTTACATCGAAAAGTCACCAGCTAAGCAATAACGGATGTCTTATTATTTCAAACAAAATTGTATTTCACTTACACTGATATGCTACCACCTTAATCATGATAGTAAATCCCAGTAAAGATAATTCAGCTGAAATGTCACAACAGCCACAACAAAGGTAAGTTCTTGACAAAGGGGGTGGGACCAGGCAAGGTTGGGAAGGGAGGGAAAGTGGGAAGGGAAGAAAAGGGAACAGGGGAAGGGAAGGAATGGGGGAATGGGGGAAGGGAGGGAATGGGTGGAAGTGAGGGAACTGGGGAGGGACAGAAGGGAGGGAAGGGGGTAAGGGGTAAGGGGAAGGAAGGGGTCGGGGAGGGGAATGGGAAGGGAGGGAAAAGGGGAAGGGAGGGTCGGGAAGGGAGGGAATAAGGGAAAGGGAGGGGTAAGGGAACGGGGAGGGGGTAAGGGAACGGGAATGGGAAGGGAGGGAACAGGGAAAGGGAGAGGGTGTAAGGGGATAAGGGAATGGGGGTAAGGGGAAGGAAGGGGTCGGGGGAGGGACAAGGGAGGGAACGGGGGAATGGGAAGAGAGGGAAAAGGGGAAGGGAGGGAATGGGGGTAAGGGGAAGGGAGGGGTCAGGAAGGGGAAGGCAGGGAATAAGGGAAAGGGAATGGGGGAAATGGGGGGAAATGGAGGGAAAGGGGAAGGGAGAGAACAGGGAGGGGGGGTAAGGGAACAGGGGAATGGGAAGGGAGGGAACAGGGGAAGGGAGAGGATGTAAGAAGAAGGAACAAGTAGGGAAGGGAGGGAAAGGGGGAGAGAATGGGATGAAGGGTAAGGGAGGGAACAGGGTAAAGGGAAAGTAGGGGAAAGGGAAAGAGAAGAAATGGTGAAGTTGAAGGGGGAAGGGGAAAAGAAAGGAGGGAAAAAAGGGGGAAGAGAGGGAGGGTGAGGGAAAGAGGTAGGGGAGGGGAAGGGAGAGAAAGGAGTGTAAGGGTAATGGAGGGAAAGTGGGGTAAGTGTAAGGGAGGGAAGGGTTTAAGGGGAAAGGATGGAAAGAGGGTTAGGGAAATTTTGGAAATGCCTTAACAATAAGGTGAAGGGGTAAGGGAGGGAAAGGATGAAGGAATGGAAAAGGGGAAGGAAGGAAAAGGAGTAAAAGAAAAGGAAGGAGGTAGGGGAAAGGGGGAAATGAGGCAAGGGAAAGGGAGGAACAGGGGATAAGGGAAAGGGTAATTGGGGGAGGTGAATGGGGAGTTATAGGTGTTCAGGGGATTAATAGGTGTTTAAGTGGAGTTATTGGGTTAAACAGGAGTTGTGGGGTTAAGAGAAGTTATGGAAGTTAATGAATGTTAAGAGGGAAGTTAAAGGGAGTTGTTACATCATACCAACAATATTCTAATATACGTATAATTAACGGTTTTTGGTATTTTTTTGCATCTGTGACCTTGACTTTTGAACCCGTCACCTTTTTCTATACCTCAAAATGATGTTGTATCAATACCTACAATACTCTAATATACATGCCTATACAGAATGTTAATAGTTTTCAAGAAAATTAACCATTTTAGCATTCTTATGCATCTGTGACCTTGACGTTTGAACCCATGACTTTAATCTATATATCAAAATGATCATTACATCAATAGCAACAAAATTCTATTATACGTGCCTATATAAAAAGTTTAAAATTTTCCAGATAATAAATAAAATCAGAAAGGTAAAAAATTAGGTCATGACCTTGACAATTTATCTTGGCTCAATTTTTTAAAGATAATTACAAGAATATGTAAAAACTGAAAACCCCATGTCATTATCTGATTAAATAGTCAAGTTATAACAATATGAAGCTATTTTACAATTTTTTTCAAAATTAAATGCTTAAACGCATAACCTATATTTTGTCCGAACTTTATGTAATGAACGAACTATAGTCTTAAGACCCTAGAGAAGCTAAATATCACATCAGAATTTTTCTAAAATCATCAGTTTCGGAGAAGATTTTTTAAGATTTTTGCACCCCTATGTCACCTTGACCTAGTTACTGTACCTATGACAACACCACAAACAAATCTGAATTGCAACAACCCATATATACTTCTGACCAAGTTTCATTGAAATCTGTCCTGTAGTTTCAGAGTAAAAGTCGAAAATAGGTGTTAACAATGCATACACGCATGCACACACACACACACACACACACACACATGCACATACATATGCTACGCTATGCTATAAGCTCACATGACCTTTGGTAAGGTGAGCTAAAAATGAGTGAAAGGAACATGGAACTGTGGGATGTCAAATATATCCAGGGCAATCTTGAACCCAGAAACAGCAAACTGATCATATGCTGCGCTATGCCATAAGCTTAAATGACCTTTGGTCAGGTGAGCTAAATAAGAGTGAAAGGAACATGAAATTATGGGACGTCAAATATATCCAGGGCAATCCTGAACCCAGAAACATCAAGCTTATCAACAATACTGGATTTGACTGAACAAATGATGGCAAGGAAAACAGGTTTTACTGTACAATACATATTACCAGTACTTACAAAGTGTACTTTTTTCACCTTCAGACAGATATTAGTCATAGTTTAGGCAAACAACACTGACCTGTTCATTTGAACTTTCATTAAGAATATTCATATAGCAGAATTCACCCAATACACGGGTAATCTTATGATTTACAGTTGCTACAGGAACAGAATTCGTTTTAGTGTTTCTCTTTCTGTAGATGAAATAAACGCCTGTGTTCCTTATATATAAATCCAATCGTCCACAATAAATATATAAATTAAATTTAAAGGTCAAGTGGAAAGTCAATGTTTTTAACAGGTTATAATACAGTGTACTTTGTGTCTTTTATATATATATATGTTACATAATTTAATCAAAATCCATTTAAAACATACTGTTGAACAGGTAATTTCTTTTACATTTTTTCACCTAAATTTGTAAAAGTAGCAAGAAGCGAAAAATAAAAGTGTTTTAAATGTTTTATTTTGATATCAATCATTTACATTTGCAGTGACCATCATCTGATTAATTGAATAGAGTTTTACTTCTCAGTCAAGAATATTTCACTTATATCAAGATGTCACCAGCTGTAGAAATGGCAGAAATTTTGACTTTTGCAACTTACAATCAGGGCAATGTGTAAGGGTTCTTTAATGTGCAGCACCTGCCGTGACAAGGGGCATAAGGGACATCAAGTTTAAGGTCTCTTCTGAAGGACCCCAATGACTATCATTTCTAAATGCTTTCCTAGTGTTTGGAAAAACAGTCACTACTTATTTTCAAGTCCTGGTCGGACCACAACTGGGATTCAAACCCATGACCTTCCACATACAAGTGAACACTCTACCAAGAGACCGATGGACCCCAATGACTATCATTTCTAAATGCTTTCCTAGTGTTTGGAAAAAGAACAGTCACTACTTATTTTCAAGTCCTGGTCGGACCACAACTGGGATTCAAACCCATGACCTTCCACATACAAGTGAACACTCTACCAAGAGACTGATGGACCCCAATGACTATCATTTCTAAATGCTTTCCTAGTGTTTGAAAAAAGAACAGTCACTACTTATTTTCAAGTCCTGGTCGGACCACAACTGGGATTCAAACCCATGACCTTCCACATACAAAATGAGCATTCAACCAACTGAGATGTCTCAAATGGAAGACTGACCTTTTAACAGAGTAACTTCTGAGTACAGGTAGAAAAGAAACTCTTACCTTTTATAATTGTTTTGAACTTGAAATTATTGTCATCAAATGAATTACTAAACACATTTAAAACCTATATAAAGCAAGATGTTTTGTAACACACCAGTAAATTCTTTATGTAACTCAAATAAAAATTTCACAGTCCAGTGATCACAGATATTTTTGTAAAAATAATAAAACCATAAATTTATCCAATGAAAAAAAATTGTTGTATCAATACCTACAACATTCTAATATACATGCCTATACAAAAAGTTTATAGTTTTCAAGATAATTAATCATTTCAGTATTGTTTCACATCTGTGACCTTGACCTTAGAAGCCATGACCTTTTTCTATACATCAAAATGATTGTTGTATCAATACCATACATGCCATATCTCACGCCGTGAGACAAAACCTCACGGATTTTTGTTTATTTTTGAAACTCCCGGCGTTAGATCGATTTCTCACGGAAAATTGCTATTCCTCCCTTTATTTTTTTCCAAACAAGCTACGCCAATCAGTTGGGATAATCACTGAATAAACATGGTTTGAAGTGTCCAAAGTCGTGTGCAATGATCACCTAATCGGCAAGCTAAGTTTTGACAAGTTTACGTAACCTCTGAGGCGCCTCTGTATATGACATACTTACAAAGGTAAACACAGGTAACTTCCGATATCTACAGGTGTTTTAATCCGATAATTAGATTAACTTGAGATCATCCATGCATGTTATGGATTCATCAACCGGCTGATTGATGTAATTGAATGCCACCTCGATGAAGAACCTCTAATATTTGCAATAAAAACGTCTCTATCAGAATGGAAACGGGGGGGGGGGGGGGGGGGGGTTGAATTGAACAAAATAGTAGATCGTTTTTTGTATGAAAATTTAATAAAATAACAGACCTTCTCAGAATGTTGCCTCCTCACAAAGGAATCCATAAATAAAAGCATTTTCCGATTGAATGATTGAAAATGAGTAAAATCATCTCTAGAAATTTGGAGTCAGAAAGCACATGCCATGTGTTTTTTAAAAACAGGGGAGGTAACCCAATCAGTAAATAAAAGTGCAAGATTTATTATTTATTTTTCATTTATTTTTGTATTTTTATGTTTATAATTATTGTATTTTTAACTTTAATTTTTAAAACAAATTGTACATGTACTTCACATTTAAATTGTAATCTTAAAACAATGAGTGATGTGAAAATGTAATATTATTAGGACTGTTTATATGATCAATGTGCAAGTACAATATGCACTCAGCTTGTACATCATTACAAAATAAATAAATAAATAAAATTAAAATAAAAAAAAAAAAAAAAAAAAAAAAAAGGAAAAAGGAAAATAATAAGAATTTTACATCTAGGTTTATTTGGATTAAATAATATTATATTTATTTAAGATGCAAGTCATAAATAGTGATGCTCCCATTTATAAGTCAAACAGCTTGGAACACACGTCGTCGCATATTAAATATCGCGGCAGAAAAACTTCTCCCTGTTTTAAAAATATTATTCCCTAATCTTGGCTGAGGAAGAAGTCACTTCTCCCTTCAAAATCTAATTTGAGCCCTGATTACAGGTTTACGTAAAACCTCCCTTATTTTTTTCAAAACTCCCTTAAAATTGCCACCAATCTCACAGTTTGGTCCCATAAAAATATGGCATGTATGCAATACCTACAACATTCTAATATACATGCCTATACAAAAAGTTTATAGTTTTCAAGATAATTACACATTTCAGTATTGTTTCGCATGTGACCTTGACCTTAGAAGCCATGACCTTTTTCTATACATCAAAATGATTGTTGTATCAATACCTACAACATTCTAATATACATGCCTATACAAAAAGTTTATAGTTTTCAAGATAATTAACCATTTCAGTATTGTTTCGCATGTGACCTTGACCTTTGAACCCATGACCTTTTTCTATACATCAAAATGATCATTGTATCAATACCTACAACATTCTAATATATATGCCTATACAAAACGTTTATAGTTTTCGAGATAATTAACAATTTCGGTATTGTTTTGCATCTGTGACTTTGACCTTTGAACCCATGACCTTTTTCTATACATAACAAGAGGCCCATGGGCCTGATACGCTCACCTGATAACTAATGGCTAGCTGATAGATTTAAAGAAACCATAAATACTGAAACCCCAATTACTTTTTTCTTTACACCATGAAAACCATTGTATCAATACCTACAACATTCTAATATACATGCCTATACAAAAAGTTAATAGTTTTCAAGATAATTAACCATTTCAGTATTGTTTCACATCTGTGACCTTGACCTTTGAACTCATGACCTTTTTCTATACATCAAAATGATCGTTGTATCAATACCTACACCCATTCTAATATACATGCCTATACAAAAAGTTTATAGTTTTTGAGATAATAAAACATTTCGGTATTGTTTCGCATATGTGACCTTGACCTTTAAACCAATAACCTTTTTCTATACATCAAAATAATTGTTGTATCAATACCTACAACATTGTAATATACATGACTATACAAAAAGTTTACAATTTTTGAGATAATTAACCATTTCAGTATTGTTTTTGCATCTGTGACCTTGACCTTTGAACTCATGACCTTTTTCTATACATCAAAATGATCGTTGTATCAATACCTACACCCATTCTAATATACAAGTCTATACAAAAAGTTTATAGTTTTCAAGATAATTAACCATTTCGGTATTGTTTCACATCTGTGACCTTCACCTTTGAACCCATGACCTTTTTCTATACATCAAAATGATTGTTGTATCGATACCTACAACATTGTAATATACATGCCTATACAAAAAGTTTATAGTTTTTAAGATAATTAACCCTTTCGGTATTGTTTTGCATCTGTGACCTTGACCTTTGAACCCATGACCTTTTTCTATACATCAAAATGATCGGTGTATCAATACCTACAACATTCTAATATACAAGTCTATACAAAAAGTTTATAGTTTTCAAGATAATTAACCATTTCGCTATTGTTTCACATCTGTGACCTTGACCTTTGAACCCATGACCTTTTTCTATACATCAAAATAATTGCTGTATCAATACCTACAACATTCTATTATACATGCCTACACAAAAAGTTAATAGTTTTCGAGATAATTAACCATTTCGGTATTGTTTCGCATATGTGACCTTGACCTTTGAACCCATGACCTGTTTCTATACATCAAAATGATCGTTGTAACGATACCTACAACATTCTAATATACATACCTATACAAAAAGTTTATAGTTTTCGAGATAATTAAACATTTCGGTATTGTTTCGCATCTGTGACCTTGACCTTTGAACCCATGACCTTTTTCCATACATCAAAATGATCGTTGTATCAATACCTACAACATTCTAATATACATGCCTACACAAAATGTTTATAGTTTTCGAGATAATTAACCATTTTGGTATTGTTTTGCATCTGTGACCTTGACCTTTGATTCCATGACCTTTTTCTATACATCAAAATGATCGTTGTATCAATACCTACAACATTCTAATATACAAGCCTATACAAAAAGTTTATAGTTTTTGAGATAATTAACCATTTCGGTATTGTTTCGCATCTGTGACCTTGACCTTTGAACCCATGACCTTTTTCTATACATCAAAATGATCGCTGTATTAATACTTACAACATTCTAATATACATGCCTATACAAAAAGTTTATAGTTTTTGAGATAATTAACCATTTCGGTATTGTTTCGCATCTGTGACCTTGACCTTTCAACCAATGACCTTTTTCTATACTTAAAAATGATTGTTGTATCAATACCTACAACATTCTAATATACATGTCTATACAAAAAGTTTATAGTTTTCGAGATAATTTACGATTTCAGTATTGTTTCGCATCTGTGACCTTGACCTTTGAACCCATGACCTTTTTCCATACATCAAAATGATCGATGTATCGATACCTACAACATTCTAATATAAATGCCTATACAAAAAGTTTATAGTTTTCAAGATAATAATTACAGTACTACCCGGATATATTGAAGTTGATGGGACTGGGGGAAATAATTCAATATATCCAAAATTCAATATATCAGGGTACAAGCCTAAAAGACAATTTCTAATACAAATTTCATTTATTTACAAAAAATACACAATGATATCTATATAATCTAATACATAGTTAATTCACATTATGACATAAAGAAGTCGGTCATTTTTGATTGTTTTTGTTTTTTTCTACCGACTTTTGAAATATATTCTTCTAAAATATTTAGAGAATTAAAAAGTTTTGTATCAGAGTCAGACTGTCGCTGTACAAAGCACTTTAATTTATCAATGCACTGTTGTGCTTCAGTCTCGGTTACTATTTCGTCTGGTAATGTGTGTGTGTCATCGTCTTCATCGTCACTTGTGTTTTCTGTTTTTAATTGATCACAAATCATGTCATCCGTTAACACTTCTCTTGTGACCAAATCATCGTCGATGTGTACGAAATCATCAAATAACATGTCAGATACAGGTGACTCGAAAACTGTTCTCAATTGTGCCAGGGGAATATCATCGTCGGAATCATTATCACTGTCAACAGAAGATATCTCACTGTCTAAACTCTCATTTACCTTGAATCCCGACTTGGCGAAACATTTCTGAATGCACGATTCGGTAATATGAAACCAAGCTTTATTAATCCATTCAATCGCGTGTTTAATATTCACAACAAAGTCAACCTTTTTGTCAACACATTTAATTTTCTCAGAAATGAGCATTTTACGATAATGCACCTTGACTGAATTAATAATGCCTTGGTCCATGGGCTGTAAAACCGAGGTTACATTTGGAGGAAAAAACATGAGTTTTAACGATCGTAAATTATCGATCTTGGGGTGGGCGGGGCAATTGTCTATAAATAACAATACATGACGTTTTTCTCTGGAAAACTTCTTATCGAGATTGCGCACCCAAGAAATGAAAAGTTCACTGTTCATCCAAGCTCGCCTGTTGGCTTCATAGTCTACTGGGAGGCTTTTAACATTTTTAAAACACCTTGGATTTTTGAATTTACCGATGACTAAAGGCTTTAATTTTTCGGACCCATCCATATTAGCGCCAAGAAGTACAGTTATTCGTTCTTTACTGCGCTTTCCTCCGTGACATTTTTCACCTTTTAGGTGTAAAGATTTTGATGGCTCACATTTATAAAACAAACCAGTTTCATCTGCATTGAAAATGTTTTTGGGTTCGTACTCAGATATAAGATTTGGTAATTTATTTGACACCCAATCATCCACTATATTCAAATCGACACTTTCACTTTCACCACACACGTTTTGCAATGAAATGCCTCTACGCTGTTTAAAACGATAAATAAATCCATTTGAACTTTTAAAGTCATTAATCCCCAACTTTTTCGCAAAATCATTGGCTTTATTCATTAAAATTTCATCACTAACCGCAATGTTGGAACTCCTAGCATTTGTAAACCACTTATACAAACATTCCTCGATTTCATAATAATTTCCAGATGTTTCGGGGAATAATCTCCAGATTCATGCGCCAGAATAATTGCATCTTTCTGCTTGTAAATCATGGATAAAGTACTAGGTTTAATCCCAAAATCTTTTGCGATTTCAGCCTTCGGTTTCAACTTTTTGTCAATTTGATTAATCAGCTCATATTTCGTATCCAAAGACAACGTTTTTCTTTTCTGTGGCGTGGATGCCATTTCCTTATTAAACTAAATAAAAACAACTAACAACTGAATATAATTCATATATTTATTTATTTACCTTGAAAACTACTCACTGTAAATATTAAAATTCAGTTACCGTGGCCTCGTCGATCTGACAAAGAATAACCCGAGTGAAGTAGGCTAAAATGATCACACTTCTGTTTAAAATGGCTTCAGTTTATCCGGGGAGAAATCAAGGTATTTGTACTTGGGGGACCATAAAAAGTCTTCAATATAACCGGGAATTCAATATAAGCGAGTTCAATATAAGCGGGTAGTTTTAAGTCATAAAAAGAAGACGTTTTGCAGGGGATTTTTTTGCATTTCAATTTAAGCGGGGCTTCATTATATGCGAGTTCAAAATATCCGGGACATACTGTATAATCAGAGGTAAAAAAAATTAGGTCACGACCTTGACAATTGACCTTGACCTCATTTTGAAGATACTAACAAGAAGATGTCAAAACTGAAAACCCCATGTCATTATCTGGTCAAATAGTCAAGTTATAACAATTTGAAGCTATATTACGATTTTTTTAAAATTAAACGCAAAAACGCGTAACCTATTTTTTATCCGAATTTCACAAAATGAACAAACTATAGGCTTAAGACCCTAGAGAAGCCAAATATCACATCAGATTTTTTCTCCAATCAGTACTTTCGGAGAAGAAGATTTTTTAAGATTTTTGCACCCCTAGGTCACCTTGACCTAGTTATGGTAGCCATAGCAACGCCTCGAACAAATCTGAATTGCACCGGCCCATATATACTTCTGACAAAGTTTCATTAAAAACTGTCCAGTAGTTTCAGAGGAGAAGTCGAAAATAGGTGTTAACGACGCACGCACGCACACACGCACGCACGCACATACACACGCTGCGCTATGCCATAAGCTCACATGACCTTCGGTCAGGTGAGCTAAAAATGATTGTTGTATCAATACCTACAACATTCTAATATACATGCCTATGCAAAAAGTTTGTAGTTTTTAAGATAATTAACCATTTCGGTATTGTTTTGCATCAGTGACTTTGACCTTTGAACCCATGACCTTTTTCTATACATCAAAATGATCATTGTATCAATACCTACAACATTCTAATATACAGTTTATGGTTTTCCAAATCATAATTATAATCAGAGGTAAAAAAAATTAGGTCACGACCTTCACAATTGATCATGACCTCGTTTTGAAGATACTAACAAGAAGATGTCAAAACTGAAAACCCCATGTCATTATCTGGTCAAATAGTCAAGTTATAACAATTTGAAGCTATATTACGATTTTTTCAAAATTAAACGCAAAAACGCGTAACCTAATTTTTGTCCGAATTTCACAAAATGAACAAACTACAGGCTTAAGACCCTAGAGAAGCCAAATATCACATCAGATTTTTTCTCCAATCAATACTTTCGGAGAAGAACATTTTTTAAGATTTTTGCACCCCTAGGTCACCTTGACCTAGTTATGGTAGCCATGGCAACACCACGAACAAATCTGAATTGCACCGGCCCATATATACTTCTCATCAAGTTTCATTGCAATCTGTCCTGTAGTTTCAGAGGAGATGTTGAAAATAGGTGTTAACGACGCACGCACGCACACACACACTCATGCACATACTCACGCTGCGCTATGCCATAAGCTCACATGACCTTTCAGTCAGGTGAGCTAAAAACATGATCAAAATTCCAAAAGAACACATTTCTAGAGTAAAATATATAAAATGATCTAACGCTTTTTTAAATTCCCTGACCTTGAAAAAAAGAACAAAAATTACTTTTCCCTAGCATGTGGAAACCATGATTAAACATATTTAAGTTTAATTCAGTCCAAAGCCTATACATGTAGGATCATCAGGCCAGAGTTTATCCTAGTCCTATATCTAGTGAATTGACTGAGAATCTCCCATGACAAGGACAATCCCTTACATTCTTGCTAGTATCTTTTCATTTAGCAGCTAATTGGACTAAAGAATTTTTTAATTACCAACTGAGCTATCATAATGACATTGGCAATGAATGAAAATGAAGCAATGTTAAGATTTATTACTGCCTAATCTATACCTGAAGTCTTAACAATCCAACAAGGTCTGATGCTGTTTTATTGTTCATTTCATTCCTCTCCAGTATAGTGATACACTGTTTGTAGATAATTAACTTTCTTTTAGCAGCAGCACTGTCTCCAGAAGATGACCCTGTACAAATATAATTCAAGTTTTCATTCTAGAAGGGTCCCTTGAACAACTGGATCCAAAATAAAAATTTTGTCCAACAAAAATACTGTTAGCAGGGTTCAAAGTGTCTGATGTCCAGGACCTTTAGCAGGGTTCAAAGTGTCTGATGTCCAGGACCTTTAGCAGGGTTCAAAGTGTCTGATGTCCATGGCCTTTAGCAGGGTTCAAAGTGTCTGATGTCCAGGACCTTTATCAGGGGTTCAAAGTGTCTGATGTCCACTACCTTTTGATTTTACGTTGGGACCCTTGATATTTAAACTGTAAAAGTCAGATGGAACTGCCATTCTTTACTTATGCATTAGTTACTTATGCAGAGGGCACTATCAAGATTTCGGACTGCCCTCAGGGCAAGTATTCGGGCCAACATTTTGATATGACCCTTGCCTGCAGCTCTGGCCATATCAAAATGTTGGTCCGAATACTCGTCCTTGGGCAGTCCATAAATCTTGATAGTACCCTCTGCATAAGTAACTAAAGCTTTTATTGCATTGAACAAACAAAATCGCATATACTTAACATGGAGAGACATACAAACATTGATAGACCCCATTTCTATATCCTTTCCAAGTTGCCAACTTCGTTAGAGTGGGGAATAAAAGCAAAACATTAATATAACAACAATAAATTTAATGTTCAGTCTTTTTAAATGCAACAACACAAATCTATATAAATATTAAATACAAAATCCAATGATTTGATTTTCAAGGGACACAACTTGTAACGTTCAATACCGAATATGGACCGCTCGGTCATGTATCGACCGTTCAGTCTTGTACACTGTATCATTTTCTCAGTTTTTAACCAATCAAATTAATTGTTACAGATGTGATATGCAATAACAGAATATTACTACCTTTTCTATATGATAATATAATTGCATATGGACCTTTCAGTGATGATGCTGTACTTTCAAAGTTGGATCTACCAAAAATAAAGGCAAAAGGTCCTGGACCTTCTATTACAAAACATAATTCTGAACCCATGGTTTGTGGGTTAAACCTGCCCTCTTTTCAATCTAAGTACTTCTTAGTAGATTTTTAATGACTCAAATTCTATCTTTTTCTTAATTATATTTTACTTTTTACTCAACACTGGCCTTTTCAAATATAATATATCAAATTATGATACTATGTTGATCCAATTTTTTAAAACAAGGCCAGGATGACCCCACCAAACTACATTTCTAGAATGAATCCTGTATTATTGCAGAGTGGAGCAATGAGGCGGTGGGTTCCAGTCTTAATTCTTTCACTTATAATGAGGTAGCCAGTTCTGGAGTGGTGGAGAAAACCAGAGTACCCAGAGAAAACTAAACCTTTGGCAAGCAAACAGACAAACTCTCACACTAGGATCTACCCGAGTGGGATTTGAACCTAGGCTGTGAGAGAGACTGTGGTCTGTTAGCACATGCTTTAGACCACTCCAGTATTGATGTCACATGTAAAAGTGTGACAATACAGTCAAAGAATTTAGGTCTTGAAAGTTACAAGTCATTCGGGCCGGTATCAGAGTCTGCTTTACAGGTCCAGATTTCACAGGCAAACTAGTAATTTCTATTCAAATGATAGTCTGTGTTAAGATTTTGTTCCAAGCCAGTTTGACTCGCTGTCATTCAAATTTCACTAGCCTGCATCAAAATTTACTGGGACCAGTGCTAATTTCAAAGACTTAAAATAGTGTTAAACTTACCACGAAGCAAGGCACTTATAAAGACAGCTGGATCACCTTTACCTTTCAATGTTCTGTTTTCAATCAACTGAGTTAACTGATAAAAAATAGATAAACTAGAATTAACAGAGTGCAGTGGAATCTGCTAAAAATTTCTGAGGAAATCTTTTAAAAAGTAACCTGTGTTTGGACATGTTGAAAAATACATCAGATTTGCTTATTTGGCATATTGTTACCTTTTTTGGGTCCGACTGTTCATAAGTCTTCAGATATGCCTTGCATTTACTCATTTTTGACACTTGGAAGTAAACAAAAACTTTAAAACCACACCACACACTTGGTCATTACACCTCAGAATGCATTTGAAATGCTTTACTATCAAGCACTCTATCAACTCTGTATCTTTTTAAAGCTTCATAATAATCTGCTTGTGTTTGCATGATAGTTTTATAAAATCTTGTTTGGAAACGTAAAGACAATGAAGGAGAAATCCGGATAAGATAAAAATTAAATTAAAAAAAAAAACATGTTGAATCCATACAAATGTAAAATTATCAAGTGTGAGAACCACAGAAAGATGTTAAGGATTGACAGTTTCGCAAATATTTACCTCATCTTTGTCAATATTGGATAAACACTGTTCCAATTCAGAAATTTTGTTTTCTTCTGCAAGGGAGATAATCTTCTTTTCCATGTTGTATTTTAAATACTATTCAATATATTTTTACAAAACATTTGCTTTTGAATGCTGAACAATTTCTACAATAGAAAAAATAACAAATATATAAGTAAAAGTGACAGTGTATCAAAAACAAATTCAAGTGGGTGTACTGGGCATTATTTTACTTCCTCAACTTTGTGGCAGGCGTAGCTAGCTAAACAGGAGGTGAACATCCATCCTCACTTCCATGGTGAAAGTTCATGTTTAACTTAATTTGTTAGTTTCAAAGTTTTTATTTTGCTTTAGGATTGGAATATTTGGGCATCAATTGGTATGTTTGTTTTTGATTTGTATATCAAGATACACATATCAATTTGGTTCTTAGTCTGGTTGTTAGAAAATGACATGTTCGACAGTCAGGTATTCAAGAGACAAAGACATAATTTTGATTATCGATGAAAACATTTTCGTTTTTAAAAACATCTGTAGCAATGTAGATGGAACATTTCCCTTTCATGTTATAATTATATCTGTATTCAAGTCTGATTGTTATTTTCCTTTTATGTCAAATTTCAATCCTAATATTTCCCATTTATATAATATATTGGTTACAGGTTAAGTCACAATATTACCATTAATTGCCATGTAAAGGTTTTGATCATTTCATGTCAAATGTTACTCTGGTTACTTTACTATGAAAAATTGATTACTTTTATTCTTTTTTTTTTTGGTAATTATTAATGGCAAATGTAATTACCACCTGTATTTAAGCAGGAATTAGAAATAAATCCAAATTTTATTGATTATGAAATAATAAAATATTAATTTAGTTAAGATTTGTTAAAAAAATATTAGCCTTCCAAAAATCGCTGTCTAAAATGATGAATGAAACCGTATGGTTTATTGGTTAAAAGAAAATGGCAGATCTAAAAGCATGAAAAATATCAGTGAGATGGGAATTGTTCATAATCACTGGTTATATAAATTTATACGAATTTAACATGGGGATTATATCAGAACAATTTATATATATCATTATTAAATTTCAGACTTGATAAAGGCCATGGCCATGTTTTTATCAGTTTTTAATAATTGTATATAGAGGATTTTAACTGCCACCAACATGCACCTGAGTCAAGACATCCTATGAAGGATTCTACTCAATAAAAGGAAGAGATTAATCTAAATATTATTTAGTTTTTGGTAATTTTCTATATCTACTTTTAATCCTATATTGTTAATTGGGGAATAGTGTATCATTAGGGCTGTGTGTATGCATATAGTAAATAATTTATTGAATGGTCAAAAATGATCAGTACTTAAATAATTTATTGAATGGTCAAAAAAATTGATCATGCACAAATGAAAACTATTATTTCCATTAGCCCGATTAGAATCATAAGAATATCAAATAATTGTTATGTTTTTTTAATTGTCTGTTATAAGATAAAGGATAAGCAGAGATTATCAGTTAAGAAACAGAATCAACCTACCAGTCATCGCAGGTACAACCTAATGAATGATGATGATGGTGTAAGCCTACTTACTGTCAAAAATGGCGCGTTTTTGTCACTTCCGGGTTCCCGAAAGAAATAGCCAAAAAAACGGTGTTTATGAATCAGCTCTATTTTAAACCAATGGGAATGATTTTAACAAATAAACTTAGACATCATATTTGTTTACAGTCACCATGCTAGTTTCACTTTGCTGGAAAGGGAGAAAAATATGCAAGTAATCATAAATTATCGACACTGATTGGCGATTTGGAGCAAACAATATGGCATCAAAGAAAAGAAAATTACCTGAAAGTTTTTGTGAGGAAGACAAGAATCAGAATTTGTTTCTAAAAGGGATTAATGTTTTCATTGTTCAAGCTAGCATTCAAAAAGTGAGAATTCAAATATTTAAGGAACAGATCAGAAAATATGGTGGAACCGTCCAGGATGAAATTAAAGAAAATACTGATTTTATTGTTGTTGATGACAAAATGGACTTGGAAAGACTGTGTCGGATACTCAAGGTTGATACTCCTCCAGCCTCACCTATTCTTCAAACTGCATGGCTGAGTGCATGTTTTAAGCAAAAGGATTTTGTTGATATTGCAAGCTATGAACTAGATAAAAGTAAATTTAAATCAGAATTGCCAAAAGATAAAAAACAAGATGAAAATAAAGCTGAAAATTCAGCAGATACAAAATCAGCTGATGAAAATGATGTTCCTGTTTCAAAACCTCCCAAAGTTAGGGTTATGTTCCATGCAACAAAGAAACCAAGACTTGATGAAGGTGAAAAAGCAGGAAGTGATGACAGTGACTATGAACCAAGTGATGGAGAAGATGATCATCAGTTTGAGGACTTACCGGGACTAGCTCAAGTGATGTCACACCACAAACATCACCATCTAAAAATCTACCTGTATGATATTAATAATTTTGTACTACATGTTTTATAACCATACAAGGGGATATAAATCATTATGAAAAAGGTTTTCCAAGTCTATTCTAAAAGTCTACCTGTATGATAATCAAATTTTGTTCTATTTTGGCTTTAATTTGGAGTAATTTTATTTGTTAAAGGTTAAATTGACTGAAGATTAATGTAATCAGAATTTCATCACACTTTTACACTATTCAACAATTTAATATGTCTCCCAAATGAGTGGGGGGGGGGGGGAGGGTTCATATAATGGTTATTCCATTTCTTTGGCCAACATTTTGTCACTTTTCTCAAAGATTATTTAACATAGTATCCTCATCAAAATTCCCAAGGACAATCTTTGGTTTTAGTAGGTGTGCAGTTGGCTATTTGTACAATTCTGTGTTATTTTGATCATGCATAAGGGTATGAAAACATGGATTTCCCAGTTTTGGATCATTTTGGGTACACTTTTGAAATGGCATCCCATTTTGATTATAACTTGTTTCAATTTAATTTTATACTTTCACTTCAGAAAGGTCACTGGGTCTGTGCACAGTCATCTAAAAATACTCAAGAAAATTACAACAAACATGTGACAGATAAACTGGAAGTAAGTATGCAACAGAAAGGCTTCAATAATATACAAAAATAGCATGGTAATGAGGTTGAACTGTGTTATTGACTGGGGACTTAATCTGATGTTGTTGTAATGATGTTTAACTTTGCATCAGCAATCTTTTAGTTAATAGTTAAGTTTATTAATCTCCAAGGATTTATCTAAGAACAAGTTCATGTTTTCGCTAGATGTGAGATTGTGTTTTATGGTCTTATGGTCTTGTACTAGCACACACTCGGGGGAACTTTTAAGTGCTAGATGGCAGAGTGAGTATGCTGAGGACAAGCATACCACTACCCCAGTCACATTATCCTGACATTAGGTGAACCAGTTGATACTCTGTTCTCTTAATACCTAGAACAAGGTGAAGAAGCAGTATCTCAAATTTAAAAGTATTATGACTTGGACAAACCTACGACCTTCTGCTCTTCAGGTAGACGCTCTTCCACTGAGCCAGGACATTGTCTGAAGTGGAATAGTTTTTCTTCTGTCGTAAAAAAAACACATATAGACCACATCATCATGCTACAATTGCTTTACGGCACAGAAAACTCTGGGGGTAAGAAAATTGTATTTCTTGCACTGATTGTCATAGTTGAAATGGGTAAATCATTTCTATCATTTACAGGAGATGGTGAAGAAGTATAAGAGTACCAATGATACATGGAGAGCCTTCGGATATCAGAAAGCTATACAAGCTTTAAGACGACAAAACAAAGAGATCACCACATGGGAGGTATGTTCACAAGATCTTCATGGATCAATCAAAGGTCTTGAAAAAGAAAAAAATAAGAAAGTAAAAATTCATGTCAAATATCAATCTTGAAACAAGTAAAATTAATATAATTGAATTAATTTAACATGTTCTTATGTCTACTTTAGAGTTTTGTAACAATAATGGTATTCCCAATTTTGGACATTTGACAGCCATTTTTCACAATTACAAGGGTCCTTTTGTCCCATTTACAACATTGAGAGACTGCTTTACAATTTTACTTTGCCACCTTACTTATAATCCATTGATGTTTGTTATGTTTGTAAAAATTACCTTCTGCCTTTTTGCTTGGGAAAATTGACATTATCTTTATAAATTTTGAAAATCAAAATTCTGAGATAAATAGCCAACTGTATTGTATAACCTTCTTGCAATAAGCAAGGATGCATATTGCAAAGATGTTATATTGTGACAATATCTGCAATATCTGTAGTTCAAGACAGCATAATATACAAAATGTTTTTATTTGTGTGAATGGTTTATCTGTGCATAACTGTTTGTTTGGGAATTTAAGTGGTCAATTTGGGATATCAGAGTCATTTTTCTCGCAGGAAACTAGCTACCGTACATTCGGTAGTAATCTTAGGCAAATCACTGTAAACATTCCGTTTTAACCCAAACTTAGGCGAAACTGAATTACTTTCATTTTAATGTGTTTTAAATAGACCTACCACATCTCAAACTTTGGGGTAATTGGATAAGGATACATTGAGTGGATCTATATTTTATTCGTAAAAAACTACTGGAAATCAGGAAATGTTCGTGTTCACTTAAAGTCTTTTAGTAACGGCAGGTGAAAATAAAATTTCAGGGAATATTTCACTTACATTTACTCAGAACATCGTTGCCAATGCCAAAATAAAAGTAAGCAAATATAAATTATGATTTTCATGAAAATAAATGGACACGGAAATTTCCAAATTTTCAGTAATCTATGAAATATTCAATGTAGAAAGTGTGTATTTGGGACAGTTCTGCTCTATATAAATTGAATACAAGAAGTATAAAATAATGTTCTTTATTTTCATTTTCAGGAAGCAAAAGCATTTGCCTGGTGTTGGAGCACGACTTGCAGATAAAATCTGGGAAATTATCGAAAGTGGAGAGCTGAGAAAACTGAATGAGTTTAAATCCAGTGATGAAATCAAAGTGATGGAACTTTTCACAAATGTTTGGGGAGCTGGGGCTCACACTGCTAGAACCTGGTATCAACAAGTAAGCTCGTGTCACATTAAACACTTCCGGGTCACAAAAGGTCAAGTGGCCTGGTTTCAAATAGTACCTCTAAAACATAAGAATTATAATATTATGGGGCAGAGCTGATAAATCTGACATAAATGCTATTGGTATAAACAATGTCATTGGAAATTAGAGGACACACGAAACCAGTGTGCAAAAATAACAAAAATTAGGTAATGCTTAAGGTATATGTGAATTATCCATAGTAAATTGGTCTATAGGATCCAAGTTAGGTGCAAATAACTGCAAGCAGTAAATAAATATTTACCTTGTGGTTCTCATATAATTTCATTAAGCGAAAAAAATCAACGGTGATGATACCATTTTTACAGTTGATTCTTAAAGTGTTTTTAATTCAGTTTCCATTGATGTATCATTTAATATGCCTATTCTGTACTGGAACTTACAGTGACATCATAAAAATGGCCTTTTTAACATGGGACCCTATGGGAAAGACCAAAGTGTTTGATGAGACCTCAGATGTTGTAGAATTATCTCCCTTATACCATTGTGAATTCTATCTGTCTGCTGAGCTTGTATGCACACTGCCAAAAACTAATATCTAATCTTGTAGAGTTATCTCCCTTATACCATTGTTAATTCTAATTTTTGCCAAGTTTATTTCCCCCATGTCAAGTTCAACATGGTATATGTTGTGTACATAATGGTGTTGGTGAACAAACTTTTCAACAGTGACTGTCTGTGTAAGCATACACAATTGCTCCCAGTCACTGTTGTAAGGTTGTTCACCATAGATTTAAGATGTTGTCTGGAAGTCATAACTTGAAGAGATTATTATAGGGAAATATGAACCTACATGGCTGAGATCCTGGTGTTGTATATTATAGTAGATATAATAAAATGATTTACCACCACGCCTACTGGTAAGGATCATTCAACCTTGTAGTAAAACAATTTTTGTCCAACAGATAAATAAAATGAGTGTTTGCTAATTCAGTTGTCATTTAAATTTCATGCCTACCCCCTGCCATGTTATAGGGGAGGGTGCGGTGGTCTAATGGATAAGACGTCAGTCTTCAAATCCAGGGTCTCTCACCACTGTGAGTTCGAGTCCCGCTCTGACCACATGTGGGAAAGTGAATTTTCCTTACCGTTGGCCTTTACTGATTCATCTGGTATCAGTATAATGGACTGGGGGAGTGGTACGCTTGTCTGCGGTGTACTGACTCTGTGAGTTAGCACGTAAAGTCGCCCTGAGTGCGTGCTAGTACAAGGCAGACCATACAACACACTCGCACTTCACATGCATACACAAAAATTGTTCATAGATTAATCCATAGAGATTAATTAAATAGTTCTCGTCACGAATAGCTGAAAAATTGCGGATGAGACGTTAAGCATTATTCAACCAACAACCAACCAACCCTGCCATGTTATGATGTATATAGCTGGGGCATATAGCATTATCCATACATACATATGTGTGTACTTATGTACATATGTCTTGAGTCTGTTTCCACTCTATAACCTTTGTATAAAATGAGGTATCAAAGTGATATTAACAAGATATATACAATATGGAAAGATGATGTGTTGTATACCAAATTTGAGTCATCAGTCAAGGTCACTGTGCTACAATCATACACATTGCAATGATGAACAGTTCTTTGCTAATTTTGCATGACTAGTGAGATCAGCTCCTATAGAATGTCTCCCTTATGTGTTATACTGTGTACATCTTTTCTTTGGGTAAATTCATTCATTTAAACCACTGCCATAGCTTAGTTGGTAGAGTGCTCACTTCATAGACTGGATGTTGGGGTTCAAACCCTGTTGATTGTCCGAGACTTGATAATAGCATGAATTATGACCACTCTTTCACCAAGCATTCTGCGTTAAGAAATGAAAGCCACAAGATAATTAAGAAGAAAACTTAAAAACCGATGCCCCATGTCATGGCAGATGTGACATGTTTTAACACACTCAGTACATTGCTCTGAGCTCAATGCACAATTGTGTCAAAATTTCTGCCAAGAAGAAAAACATGTAATTAGAAGTAACCAAGGAAACAACACAACGAACTTGTGAATTATGATAACATGATAGGATAGGATGAAAAACGTGTAATTAGAAGTGGCTAATGTAACCAAGGAAACAACACAACAAACTTGTGAAATATTGAAACAAGATAGGATGAAAAACATGTAATTACAAGTGGCTAATGTAACCAAGGAAACAACACAACAAACTTGTGAATTATGATAACATGATAGGATAGGATAGGATAGGATGAAAACATGAAATTAGTAATAGCTAATGTAACCAAGGAAACAGCATAACAAACAAGAGAAATCAGGAAAAGACTAACACTGTTAAAACTAATGATTATTAAATTCCAAATTACGGATGAGCACTGAATAAATTGATAAAATGATATCTATGCACTTACCTTGTGTAATAAGTATACTACCTTAACCACTTGGCCACAATCTGAAACAACTGTATGTAACTTTTTGTTTTTTTGTCCATATTTTTAGGGTTTTCGGACTCTTGAAGATTTAAGAACAAAGGCTAATCTAACTCATCAACAAAAGATTGGTTTAAAACATTATGATGACATTAATGATAGAATGCCATGGGAAGAAGCAGGTGAAATCGAGAAATTTGTAAGTATATCAGGAAACGAGAAAGCTGTCTTTGTTCTGAAGGATGGAATTTCTAATTTAATATTGACCACTGGGGTAGCTCAGTTGGTAGAGTGCTTGCTCCGTAAGTTGGAGGTGGTAGGTTCGAACCCGACATGGTCTGACCCAAGACTTAAAAGTGGGTAGTGATTGTTCTTTCGCCAAGCACTCGGCAGTACAAAATGTATGGAGTCCCATGTCTTGGTAGGCTAGGCACAATAAAGAACCCTGCTGTATAATTTTATCAGTGCAACACACAGGCAAAATTTCTGCACCCCAATTTAAGTGAAATATTCTTGACTGGGACGTTAAACACAGTAACTCAACTCAACTCTAATTTAAATTCCCATCTTTCTTTGAAAAGTATAGTGTATATAGATCTAATGTTCTATATGGATAGGTAAGAGAGACTGCTGAATCAATCCAGGATGGAATTATTGCTCAGGGATGTGGTTCTTACAGAAGAAAGAAGCTGACTTGTGGTGATGTAGATGTGCTTGTTACACATCCAGATGGTAAATCACACCGGGGATTGTTTCACAAACTTCTTACAAAGTTAAAAGAGAAAGGTAAGTTATTTTACTTATACATGTATTTGACAGTCCATCCTGTCTATAAAGGCCACCCAAGGGAGCCTGTAAAAGTCGCCTTTATGGCCAGGAGGTCCTTGTATCCAGGTTCAAATAACCTGAATAAAGAGCGATTGGTACAAAATTTTATTAGCCTTTAAAAATAGATGGTCATTATATAGAGGTGACTTTTAAGGCAGGTTCAACTGTATTTAGTAAGCAGGTTACCCTTATATAGAGGTGGCCTTTAAGGCAGGTTCAACTGTATTTAGTAAGCAAGTTACCCTTATATAGAGGTGGCCTTTAGGGCAGGTTGGACTGTATTTAGTAAGCAGGTTACCCTTATATAGAGGTGACTTTTAAGGCAGGTTCAACTGTATTTAGTAAGCAGGTTACCCTTATATAGAGGTGGCCTTTAAGGCAGGTTCAACTGTATTTAGTAAGCAGGTTACCCTTATATAGAGGTGGCTTTTAGGGCAGGTTGGACTGTATTTGCGTAGTTAAGTTTTTGCGTTTTTAAAATATGCACTATAACACAAAAGGGATAATATAATTTTCTCTTGGTGTTTATTTTCACGCAAAACAGACAACTGTGAAATAAGCGAAAATTAGTACACTGCGAAAATAAATATGTTTACAGTACTAGTATTGCCTATATGGATTATATAAGCATTGGATAGAAAAATTAGTTCCCTAAAACGTTATGGAACATCACATGGTAGGCTGGAAAACTCCATTGTAAGGATATTTTTATACCTATGATTGGCAGTAATTCATTGCTCTGTAATGGTATTAATCATTTTTATCATTGGATCATTGGTGTCTCAGGCTGCAGGTACATTTGTTAGTGCATGAGCCTGAAGTCACATTGGTTCGTTTCTTGGACCCAAAAATGTTGTGGGGCATAATTTGGTATGCTGAACTATATTGTATGGATATTTCATAGTTCAAGCCTGGTTTGTAATTGTAACAACTTTTTGAGATTTGTCTATCCTACGTGTAAATACTAGATTTCTTATGCTCCCACCTCTATTGATTTTGGCATTGCACCATTCAGATTTTTTCATTATATAGACATATGTTGTGTATAATGTCACCATGTCACAGCTTCTGATATTTCACTTCATCTTTGTAAAATGTAAATGGATAGCAAAAATATTATCTATTAAAAATTTGGTCGTTTTTGTTATCACCATGGAGAATTGAATATTTTATAAAAGATGTGGGAAATAACTAGCTGGAATTTACAGTTAATTTGATGATCCCCATGGGGATCGACGTAAAAGGTAAAACTCGACTTATTCTCATTCAGTTCTATCTATATATACAAAACTTGTTTACATGTGACCAAGTAGCACATAATATAATCATTATTTGGTGCCGTGACCAGGACATAGTGACAGTGTTGTATATAGTATATATAATATTTTAAAGATATACTGCCAGACTTTCTGGTAAGGATCTTTTAGACTTGTGTTAGATTGCTAGCTTTTTGCCCAGGAGGGCCATGTTCGAATCTCAACCAGGGTACTCGTTGAAAGATCGACATGGTGTACTTGGTAACACATGTTATGTAAAAAAAGCACCAGAGTACATTTACATGTATATGTGTATATCATATATCTTATGTAATTAAACCACTGCAGTAGCTCAGTTGGTAGAGTTCTCGCTTAATAAGTGGGAAGTTGTGGGTTAGAAACCCGACCGGGTCTGACCCAAGACTTGAAAATGGGTAATGACTGTACTTTTGCCAAGCACTCAGCATTCTGAAATGAAAGTCACGGTTCTTTTGGATGGGAACTTAAAATAAACGAGGTCACGTGTCATGGTGGGATGGCACAATAAAGAACACTACTGAATAATGCCATTTGCGCAACACACAGGCAAAATTCCTGCACCTTTGCCTATAGCTGGCAATGTCTCAATATAAGTGAAATATTCTGGACAGGGATGTTAAACACCATTACTCATCTCTTATGTAATATTTATATTTGAACCTGTGCTGAACATGGTATGTTGATCTCAGCCTTGAGGGCTGATACTGATCTTGGATTTCAGCCCTTACATGTTCTACAGCCTTTCTAGAGATATTTATGCTTTATATTTGCACATTTATGAAGTTATGATATACTTTTATAAAACGAAATTGGAAAAAAAAATAATCATAAACTCTGACATTTTGTGGAATAAATCATATTAAATAATTTTTAAAATTGAAGCAGCAACTTGTGTTTCCATCGTTATTAGAACAAATTGGACCATGATTATCAGCTGCTATGAAAACATACTGTAAACTAGACTTGCACAATTCCCTGTATTAAATTAAAAATTTCAGTATCTTGCCCCTTTAAAACAATTACAGAGATCAACTGACAAAAGTCAATTTACTATCAAAACCCAGAAATATAGGATTCCCGATTCCATGCATCTAGAAGAAAGAGTAAAGGAGTCTTTAACTAAGCAATTTTGTTATTTGAACTAGACACAATTGATCCTCAGGATAACATGTGGGAAAGTGAATTTTCCTTGCCATTGGCCTTTACTGGTTCACCTGGTATCAGTATAATGTGACTGGGTGGGGGGGGGGGGGCGGTACGCTTATCTGTGGCATACTGACTCTGTGAGCTAGCATGTTAAAGTCGCCTTGAATGCACGCTAATACAAGGCAGACCATACAACACATGTTGAACTAACATAAAGCAGATTTCAGAACATTCTGCTTAATTTTGTATAATATGATAAGTATAATACCTTAGTTGTATATTGTATAATATCTTAGTTTTGTGATTGTGAATTTGTGATTGTGATTTGGGCATAAATTAGTATGTTTGTTTTTGTGATTGTGAATTTGTGATTGTGATTTGGGCATAAATTACTATGTTTGTTTTTTGTGATTTTATACTCAGGGCAATTTTTGCAGTTGTCTAGCAGTTGATTATTCATCTATTTCTTTATTTCTTTTTTCCTTTTCTGCAGTGCAATTCTCTTGGCTTCATATTTATTTTATTTTGTTTCCGGCAAGGCCATTCATGAAAACAATTCTCATGGCTTCACATATTGCAACAAATTTTTATGTACAGCTTCATTTTTATTGATTCTGATTTTCGTGAAACTATGAGAAATTTTATACTGATTCTTTAAAGTGCTTTAAAGTTACAAATGTATTTAATTTTCAAAATTATGAGAAATTTCATACTGATGCTTTTTAGTGCTTTAAAGTTATTTGATTTTTAAATTAAAATTTGTCAGGTGAACTCTTTTGTCTGACAGATTTGTTTTGAAAAAAAAATAAATCTAAAAAAATCCTTGACTTTTAGTTTTAACAGGTTTTACGTTTGTCTTGTCACGTTCAACTGTTTTCTTTGAACCAGATTAAAGACATTCTTGTCTATGATGCCATATAAATTTCACTTAGACATGCAATAAGCAATACATGATACATCTATATAGTAGATTACTGTCATCTTCTGTGTGTTCTAAACTACTGCGGTAGCTCACTTGGTAGAGTGCTCGCTCCGTATGTGGTGGTCGTTGGTTCAAACATCGGCCGGGTCTGACAAAGACTTGAAAAAAGTAGGAACTGTTCTTTCGCCAAGCACTCGGCATTAAGAAATAAAAATCACAGGATCTTTCAGAAGACCTTAAAACCAATCCCCATGTCACATCCCCCGTGTCACGGCAGACGTGGCACGTAAAAGAACCCTACCTTGTACATTGTTGCTCTGAGCGCCCTGCAAAGATAATGTTTTTTTGTCACTTTACCTAAAGCACTAGACGACCGTTTCGGAAAACAATTCCTCATCAGTAGTGCTTTGACAAAAAAAATTGTGATTACAAATTTTTTCAAGATGTTGTATTCAAGATACCCAAAGGACAAAATATATTTTAGACTAGGCACATTTTCAGAAAAGACGTCGTTTTAAAGAGGAAGAGGCATTTTTTAGTAAAAGCAAACCATATATCCTTCTTACCTAATTTGGGTGTGCTAAGTTCGAAAATGGCGGATACCAAGCTGAAAAATTGCTCTAAGTAGGTCAAAATTTAAATGCAAAATGGCCGCCAAAATCAAATTTTTTTTGCGTAAAAGTTGATATAGAAGTTGTTTTAGTAGCAAGAAACTGCTATTAATCAAATATTGTAATATTCCAAGGCTTACTTGGGTGTTAATGAGCCGAAAATTTAAACAAAGGGTCCATGGGCCTTATTGCTCATCTGAAAACATTTAAAAGATACTGAAATTTTAGAGGCAACAACATCTTCGTTGATTATCATATACAAAATTTGCTATGGAGTTAGATCTTGGCATGTTGATTATTTTTGCAACTTGGTGCTTTTATTTATAATACTTTTTAAAACAAATATGGTAAAAAAACAAATTCGCAAAAAATTATACTCCAGGGGTAACATCTCCTCTATGGATCATCATATTTTTACAAACATTGCTACTTAGCTTGCATGTTCGTGTTTTTTAACGCATTGCGCTTATAGAACACTAATAGTTTTCAAGTAAATAGTCACAAAACCAGCAAAATTTGCAAAAAGAAATATTATTTTTCAGGGGCAATAACTCTGAAAAAGATGGTTTGATATTTATGAAATTAAAAGATCTGGCATGCTTGTCAGCCTTCGTCTCAGGTGGCCTAGCGACAAAGATCATTATGAAAAAAGCTATATATATATTTGTCACCCTTCCGACAGAAATTTCTCGCAAGCTGATTGGTTAACTTGTCGGGGTACATAGAAGTATGTTCGGAAATTAACGCACGCGACGTTTAGCGGTAAAAGGGAAGTAACTCGTACATCGTTGACGTCTAGTTACGGTAAACAAACATGGCGACAACATACGATCTAGTCATACAAAATATGAAGTGGAAGTCAAAAAGATCCAATTGGTAACACTTTGAAGGGTGACAAAAACACTATACAGGGCTTTCGGCAGGTTACACGACCCCGTGTACCCCGTCAAAGATGAATGTACCCTGAGCCGCATAATCTTTGACGGGGCCCCTACATGGGGCCGTGTAGCCTGCCAAAACCCTGTACATAACTTATAATATCCTGGACAAAGTTCACATATTTAACTTTAGCCAGTTTTCAAAGTTTTTGCTTTTGTTTTTGGATTGTAATTTAAACATGGGACTGTATGTTTCTGTTTAATTGAATGAATTGAATTAAGTATGACACATAACATGCTGAAACACTGATTTATGTAGACCAGAATGTGAATGAAATAGCATACAAAACCGAAATCTGTGTTTGCACCAAATGCTTACGATTTTTTTTACCAGAGGAAGAACCAAGTAGATATAATAAACTAGCATTCAAAACATATTTAGAGGTGCTAAGTCATCACCGAGCAACTCTTAGCTGACTTTTTGCTAAAAATGTGAACTTGCATTACAAAATGTTGTTGTAAAGTTTGATATTTAACTTATAGCAAAAGCAACACTACACTTGGTTTTATTAAACTGGTAAGAAGTATGCGGGTTGAATGATATGTCGTGAGCATTCTGTTAAAAAGGAGATAAGCGTTGATGTCCCTTTTCAACCCCTCTATTTCCTGATTGTGTATCCGAAGACCAGTGTCGTTTTGTAAGTTAATATCAACAAGGTAAATAAGCCTTGTGACTTGGCAAATGTAAAAAATTGTGAAAGAGCAGGATTCAATATTTGCACAAGAACGGTTAAGC